>JARQOD010000001.1:469130753-469307537 GCA_033576555.1 Oophaga sylvatica
AACGCTGTCCCCTGCAAGAGGCGTCATCTCTGACTGCTCTGCATCACCCCACCCTCGCTCTACATACTGACTAGAGCGTTGTGTACCTCCCTCTGGAGCGATGTCTTCCTCCTCCATTGACTCCTCCTCATCCTCCTCACAAAGTGAACACTGCCCAGCCCTTTGTGAGGAACCACGTTGCGCTGACTGTCCAGAAGGTGATGGAATTTGTGACTCCTCATCCTCCACCTCTTCCAAAACCTCATCCCTTATTGCTTGCAGTGTTTTTTGAAGCAGGCAGATAAGGGGACAGTCAGGCTGACTAGTGCATCATCTGCACTCGCCATCCGCGTTGACTCATCAAACGCACGCAAAACGTGGCAGATGTCCTTCATAGAGGCCCCACTCAGTAGTGGTGAAGTGTGAACGACGCAAATTGCGAGTTGATTGCGCCTGATGCAGCTGATACTCCATTACTGCTGGCTGCTGCTCACACAACCGCTCCAACATATGTAACGTGGAATTCCACCTGGTGGGTACGTCACATATGATGCGATGTTCAGGAAGGCGAAATCTGCGTTGCAGAGCTGCAATGCGCGATCTGGCCATGCTGGAACGTCGCAAGTGAGCGCACTCTAGGCGGACCTTGTGCAGCAGTGCATCAAAATCCGGATAGTCCCTCAAAAAACTCTGCACGACCAAGTTGAGCACATGTGCCAGACATGGTATGTGAGTGAGGTTGCCAAGGCCCAGAGCTGCCACCAGATTTCGGCCATTGTCACACACTACCAAGCCTGGCTGGAGATTCGCTGGCAAAAACCACACGTCGCTCTCCTGCTTGATGGCATTCCAGAGCTCCTGCGCTGTGTGGCTTCGATTCCCCATGTAAATTAATTTCAGGACGGCCTGTTGACGTTTGGCCACGGCTGTGCTCATATCGGTCGCATCAGGTAAACGTTCACGGGTCCATGTGGAGGTAGACCGTGACGGCTCCTGCAGCGATGATTCTGAGGAACTGGAGTAGGAGGAGGAGTCAATGTGGACAGACTTGATTCCTGCAATCCTTGGAGTTGGCAGAACACGTACAGCGCCACTCGCAAGATCTGTACCCGGCTCCACAACATTGACCCAATGGGCAGTGAGGGAAAGGTATCGTCCCTGGCCATGGTACTGGTCCACGCATCGGTGGTCAGGTGGACCTTGCTACTGACGGCGTTTAGTAGCGCATGTTTAATTTTTCCCTCAACATGCTTTTGCAGACCAGGGACGGCTTGCCTGCTGAAATAAAATCGGCTGGGCACATTGTATTGTGGGACTGCCAATGACATTAAGTCACGGAAACTGTCAGTTTCCACCAGCCTGAATGACAGCATTTCAAGGGACAGGAGTTTTGCAATGCCAGCATTCAGAGCCTGTGCTCGTGGATGGTTTGCCGAGTATGGCCGTCTTTTATCCCATGCCTGTGCTACCGATGGCTGTTTTGTGGCCTGGGAGTGTGAGGATGACAGGGAACTTGCAGCTGTGGGTGGAATAACACTGGGTCTCTGGACAACAGTTACAGAGGTTCTTCCATGGCGATCCTGTGAGGAAGCCGAACCAGCTGTGTGTGAGCTGGAGGAAGAGGCTCCAACACGAGCTGAAGATGTAGGTGCTGCTGTAGGTTGGCCTACATCTCCAGTGTGTCTTTGTAACTCAGCTACGTGCTTTGTCCGTACATGTTTCCACATATTTGTGGTATAGAGGTTACTGATATTTTTACCTCTTTTAACTTTTTGATTACACAGCTTGCATTTGACATAGCAAATATCATCTGCAAGTGTGTCAAAAAAGGACCACGCAGTGCAAGTCCTGGGAGCGCCCGGTTTGGCTGTTGGAAGAGAACTGCTACGAACGGGTGCCAAACTGGAGGGTACAGGCAACCGAGTCTGCAGCCTACCTCTCCTTACTGTTTGGACCGTTGGGGCAATCTCTTCCTCAGAGCTGCTACCACCACCTTCCTGTTCCTCACGCCATGTTGGGTCTTGGACCTCATCATCTCCACTACCCTCTTCCAACACCTGCTGCTGTTGGGTGGTCTGGCCAGCACCTTGCTCAACAGAAAATGGCACCTGAGTCTCATCATCATCAGATGCGTTCTGCGGTGTGCTGACCATCGGCACTGGCTCACCCGCCTCTTCACATTCAGAGAGACACAGCTGTTGCGCATCACTGCATACTGCCTCTTCTTCACATTCCAGAATGCTGCTTGGCTGGGCCCCTGTTTCCAAGCCAACAGATTCTGAGAACAGAAGCAGAGACTCAGCTGGCTCCAGTTCAGAACTCTCTGACTGCCTGGGCAATTTGGCAGGCGGTGAAGAGACAGATGGTTGTTCAACAGTGCTGTGGTCCTGAGAGGAGGTGGAAGCAATTGAAGTCGATGCATTGGCTGCCATCCAACCAACAACGGCTTCAATTTCTTCTTCCCGCAGCAGAGGGGTACGCTGAGCTCCTACAAAAGTGCGCATAAAGGAACGCTCACGGGGAAAACTGGTGGATGCTGTGTCACTGGGTGCGGCAGCAGCCACAGAATCCCCACGTCCTCTCCCTGCTGAAACTCCCCGGCCACGACCACGTGCCTTACTCCCTGCCTTCTTCATCTTGGTAGATTGGTAAAGAAAGTCAGAAAAGTTATAAGGCCTAAGTGTGGTTATTCCTTAGAGACTGCAGTGAACACTGCAGACAACTGTTCAGTAGCTGTGAAAGGCCCCTTTGTGTACTTCTATAGTGTTTGCAACCAATGTATTGTATACGGATGGAAGCGCGTCACACTAATAGATTAGATTTTTTTCAAATATAATGGAGCAGCACCAATTAGAGAAAAATGTGAAGGATGAGGCAGTGACACACGCTCAGCAGACTACAACCAGCAGTAGTTGAAGAACTAACTGGAGCGTGATCTGCACTCAAAAAATGAAAAGCTCACAGACTACAGTGAACACTGAAACACAACTTTTCAGTAGCTGTGAAAGGCCCCTTTGTCTACTTCTATAGTGTTTGCAACCACTGTATTGTATACGGATGGAAGCGCGTCACACTAATAGATTAGATTTTTTCAAATATAATGGAGCAGCACCAATTAGAGAAAAATGTGAAGGATGAGGCAGTGACACACGCTCAGCAGACTACAACCAGCAGTAGTTGAAGAACTAACTGGAGCGTGATCTGCACTCAAAAAATGAAAAGCTCACAGACTACAGTGAACACTGAAACACAACTGTTCAGTAGCTGTGAAAGGCCCCTTTGTCTACTTCTATAGTGTTTGCAACCACTGTATTGTATACGGATGGAAGCGCGTCACACTAATAGATTAGATTTTTTGCAAATATAATGGAGCAGCACCAATTAGAGAAAAATGTGAAGGATGAGGCAGTGACACACGCTCAGCAGACTACAACCAGCAGTAGTTGAAGAACTAACTGGAGCGTGATCTGCACTCAAAAAATGAAAAGCTCACAGACTACAGTGAACACTGAAACACAACTGTTCAGTAGCTGTGAAAGGCCCCTTTGTCTACTTCTATAGTGTTTGCAACCAATGTATTGTATACGGATGGAAGCGCGTCACACTAATAGATTAGATTTTTTGCAAATATAATGGAGCAGCACCAATTAGAGAAAAATGTGAAGGATGAGGCAGTGACACACGCTCAGCAGACTACAACCAGCAGTAGTTGAAGAACTAACTGGAGCGTGATCTGCACTCAAAAAATGAAAAGCTCACAGACTACAGTGAACACTGAAACACAACTGTTCAGTAGCTGTGAAAGGCCCCTTTGTCTACTTCTATAGTGTTTGCAACCAATGTATTGTATACGGATGGAAGCGCGTCACACTAATAGATTAGATTTTTTGCAAATATAATGGAGCAGCACCAATTAGAGAAAAATGTGAAGGATGAGGCAGTGACACACGCTCAGCAGACTACAACCAGCAGTAGTTGAAGAACTAACTGGAGCGTGATCTGCACTCAAAAAATGAAAAGCTCACAGACTACAGTGAACACTGAAACACAACTGTTCAGTAGCTGTGAAAGGCCCCTTTGTCTACTTCTATAGTGTTTGCAACCAATGTATTGTATACGGATGGAAGCGCGTCACACTAATAGATTAGATTTTTTGCAAATATAATGGAGCTGCACCAATTCCACAAAATCAAATAAAAAAAAGAGTCAGTGAGTGACACTTGCAGATGCCTACAAACAGCGGTGGATGCAGAGCAAACTGCAGCGTCACCTGCACTCTCACACACACCTTGCACAGAGCTGTTAAAACAACACTGGCAAAAGGAAGCTTTACACAGCGGTTGGTAAACTAGCCTGCCTAAAGCACAGTAGAGTACACAAAATCGCAATGTCTAACTGTCCCTCAGAGTCAGCACAGCAGCGTTCTGTCCCTAACTGAGTTCACAGCACAGTGACGCTAAAATGGAGGCGGCGCCTTTTATAGTGCATTCTGACATCATTTCAGCAGCCAATCACAGCCATGCCATTAGTTAAGATGACCGCAGCATTACAGGATGTGCCCACACTTCATAAGATTCCTCATTGGCTGACTAAAATCACATTGCCTCTCAAAGAATTATGGGAACTTCCGATTCCGGTATACGATATATGAAAAATATCGGAACTAAGTATCGGAATTCCGATACAGCGAATATCGGCCGATACCCGATACTTGCGGTATCGGAATGCTCAACACTACTCTCAATTATTAATCCTATTGTATGAAATAAAAATAAAACACACACACTTTAATTAAAAATCATTTTAATGAAATAAACACACAGTTTTTGACCATCTTTTATTTTACTGGTATTCCTTCGATTCCCTTGTTCTCCTGTAATAAAAATAAAATAATAAAGCAACATTATTCTTACCTATCCAGTGCTCCGTCTGGTCCAACACTGTAATCCTTCACAAAGGGTTAACTGGTTTTCAGCAAGCAGCGCAGCAAATGCTGGCAGCTCATCTGTAAGCCTCCGAATGAATGAGTTCCTCTCCCGGCCGACAGGAGAGGAAGTGATTAGTGTGGGAAGCTTAATTGATTGCTTCCCAGGCTAATCAGTTCACTTCAGGTCAGCCGGGGACACCGCACAGCATCAGTGACTTCAGAGGGAGTCCCCGTCTGACCTGAACTCTAGTGTTTTGTGAGCTGTCAGTGTGATTTTACAGTAGCCAGGGATGAATTGCCGGCTTTTCAAAGGACACCGGTGCATATAAATCCGACAGCACTTGCATGTTGCGAGTGCTGTCCGATTATTTCTCGCACCCATTGACTTTTATTGGCGAGTCTCATGCGAGAATCGCAGCATGCAGAGATTTTTTTCTCAGTCCGATTTCGGCTGAGAAAAAAATCGCAAATGAGATATCACCTATTGAATAACATGGGTCCGAGTGCAATCCGATTTTTAATCGGCTTGCACTTGTCCGTTTTTCTCTCCAGTAAGTATGTACCCTTACACCGGATTTGACAAAAGAAGAGATGGAGAATGTCTTTGTGGACACCAAGATGGCGGCCACCAAGATGGAGAGCTTTGGCGCCAAAAAGGACTGTCCCGTTTACAAGGAGTGCTTCGTAGGCGTGACAGCATCTGGATTGCGCCAAACAAGAGTTGTCAACAATGTCGGGTCTGCCCCTGGAAGGAGTGATATGCACAGATGGACGTTCGCCCCTTGCCCCCAATGCATGTAAATGGGTGGAGATGCAGAAGATGACCCCACCCTGGAACGGGTGTGGCTCTGCAGGAAGTGCTGAGTGCAGCTGTCTGGCGTCAGTATGGAACGAGACGTCGGTTACGATGTATCGGTGCGGCTGCAGAGGCATGGGGCGAACAGAATGGCGGTAGTGGCGGGACGAAGAATCTAGGCACCCGCCTGTGGATGGGAAGATCTGCAAGAGCACATGGCAGTCACCCAGAGAGAAGATCCCTGGAAGATGACGGTGCCCGTGACAGTGAGGCCTGCGGAGCTGGAGCCAGACAGCATGCCGGAGAGGCGTCTGCCCACAGCACAGGCCGTTTCAGAGTAAAAGAAGAGCGAAACTCTGCTGGCCTCCGCCGAGGAACCATTGTGCCAATAAGTTGTTCCTGCCGGATGGCAGAAGACAGAATATCCGTTCAAACTGGGAGCCAGCTCCGACAGCACCAGCGAGTTGACGAAGCCCACCTGACCGGAGGAAAAGGAGGAGGGAGCCGCTACCATGCCTGAGAGCGCCGGCGACATCTGTGGAGAAGAAGGAGCAGAGTCGGTGGAGTCTCCGGCCTCACGCATGGGGCGGTACCTAATGGAGATGAGGGCCAACCTGAGCGGTCCAGTGAGTGCGTTAGAGGTGAGTGAACCTCAATCCCAGCGAGTGGCAGATCATACAGTCCCGGCCCCATCACTTTCCCTGGGCAGTGCTAACACTAGGCCCAAAACCAGTGCCACCTCTCTCCTGCACTCGCGTCAGGCTTCTGCGGAAAACACCAGGCCCACATCATCCGCATGCCCTTCGGTGTGGATATCCGATATTATTGCACAGAAGAAGGCCAGAGAGCGTGAGATATGGGCTCTTCTTCATAATAGAGGAAAGACCGCAATGTCTGCGTGCCGCACGTACGGACAACTTGTTTACACTAATATGCAATGTGGCTACGGTTTTATTGAGGAGGACGGCACCCATGACAAAGTCTACACCAATGCCGCCTCCATTAAACATGGAAGAGCCCTACAAGTCGGGGATTGGATCTCATTCTACAAGGAGGACTGCCCACGGGGCTACTATGCCGTTGGAGTCATCCTGAGCCCAGAGGAAAGCAACCTCAAAGGAGAAGACACGGATCCATGAGCAGAGGAAACTGATGATGCCTCTACCCCAGACTTCTCCCACCGCTCCAGAAACTCTGCGGCTGCAGAGTCCTCTCCAGCCTGCACTAGGGCATCAAGTGAAAAGATGGCGTGGGATACGCCCGCTGAACTCTCCTTGACCCCTTCCCTTTAAGTGCTAGTTGCACATCTCAGGGACTGTTCCACATCCCCTCAGGGTAGGGAACCCTGCCACGCTCTATGAGAAAGCTGAAGACGGTCCATGGGACCTGTGGTACAAGAGGAAAGTTGCCATGAACTGCCGTTCATCTTGTTTTTGTTTATTCTGTTGCGCCTGTTGCGCCCCTTCTGCAGGATAACAGAACTATGTTTGAGTACATGAAGGGCTCATGGACGAAGAGCTCAGGCTGCAACTACAGACTGTGTATTGTTAAACAGCCCACTGCATATGACATAGAATATGCTGTACACCAAGAAAGGGGGTGTACCCTTTAAGTACTGCATAACTTGTTCGATATGTTGAAAAGAAGGACTGATGGTGAGCCTGGAAGGACAGTTTCAGAATATCAAAGTGAAGTGTTTAAATAGTTGTGCTTCCCTCAAAAGAAGGGGGAGGAGCACCTGACCATAAGAAGTTTTTTATGGACACATGCGTCGGCGTATTAAAGAAAAGTGGACATTACTTTTCCGTGTTACTGCCTCATATTGAGAAAATGTGTTATAATTGTTCTCCCTGTGTGGAGTATCCTTTGTAAAAAGTTTTATATATTAATATATATGTTTTTGCCGGAAGCGATGTTGAGAACGCGCTGTGCAGGGAAAAGGGGGGCGGAGCTATGTGACGGAGCAGCATCAGGGACAAAAATAACCATTGCGTTTCGAGGAGCGCCTCTCCTCTTCGTCGAAGAGACGCCTGTGCTTCTTTAGCACCCAGCATCAGCTCTCCTCAGGCAATTGTACAAGCGGCAGGCTCACAGGCTTCTGGTATCCAGTGTCCACTCTCACCGCCGCAATTTTGGGTAACATATTCCTGAGCGCCCAACATTTTTTGTGCCTGCACAGTGTGTGTTGCACTTACAGGCTGAGGTAAAACCAGCATACATCTCATCGCTGCATCTCACCACCCACATGCAATCAAGTAAGTGGTGACTTACATTTTTAACCTATTTACTGTCCTGAACCGATTATAAGGCAGCAAATGTGTGGGTTACTGGTTTTCTATTCTCATTATAACAATGAATATTAATTAATGTATATCCATGTGGGTACTAACTGGCTATTACGAGTAGTGCTATTTTTTCATTAGCCACTTCATTATTTGCCAGTACACTATATTTCTATTTATCATTATTTTTCAATTGTTTTTCTTAGTGCCAGCTATTCTATTAAGGCTGTTTTGGCACCCTGCACTCAATACTCAAGGTATATTTATTTTTCAAGCCTCTTCTTTTTACTGATTTATCTATTGTTCTACTAGCGCAGGTGGTTGCTCTCTACATTTTTACTGTACCAGTTTATTATTTTCAGGGATCACACAGAACCTGTTGCAATCACCAGCAGCTTAGCGCCGTGACCTTTCTAGTTCTGGGTGCTCTCTCAGTGGTAAGCGCCAGTGCATTATTTATTTATTTCCTTATATAATCTATGGAGCATCATATGGGGGCATAATCTATGGAGCATCATATGGGGGCATAATCTATGGAGCATCATATGGGGACATAATCTATGGAGCATCATATGGGGGCATAATCTGTGGAGCATTTTATGGGGCCATAACCTTTATGGAGCAGCATATCGGGCATATTATTCTATGGATCATCTTATGGAACCATTATTAACCTTTATGCAGCCTTATATGGGGAGTATTTTGTATGGAGCATCTTATGGGGCCATCATAAACTTTATGGAGCATTATATGGGGCTCCTGATTCAATATGTATATTCAAAAACCTTTAACCTACTGATGTCTCAATTAATTTTTCTTTTATTGGTATCTATTTTTACTTTTGTAATTTACCAGTAGCTGCTGCATTTTCCACCCTAGGCTTATATGCGAGTCAATAAGTTTCCCCAGTTTTTTGTGGCAAAATTAGGGAAGTCGGTTTATACACGGGTCAGCTTATACATGAGTATATATGGTAACTACTTATATTATAAAAGCCAAAATTGGGGCACGTAACTCCCACCCATTGTAATACCGGGGACCCCTACTTCATTTTGTGTGCAGCACTTAGGATAGTTAGAAAGGTGTTTTCCACTGATATTTTTTTTCTCTAAATTGTATGCATTTGGGCTAAAAATCAGTTTTGCAATTATGTTTCATTAAACATTTTGCACCATTTTTCTTCTGTAGCCTCTGTGTTGCGCGGTCTATTGCTGGCTGCAGCCAGAATGAGTTACATAAAAATCCATCAGTTAGCTCATTCAGAATGAATAATGGGACAATTTTTAACTCATTTTTTAATTTTTATTTTAAAGCTCAGCTCTCACCCAATTTATAAATATCAGACTGACCGTCAGTTCCAAATAGAGACTAGGTGTGTGCAGGTATATACCAACAGTAGCCACCTCCATATATAACTAACAAATAAAGTTGCACTCTGTAACGCTATAGTATGTAAACATGGAATATGTGAAATTGGAAGCGCATTACTACTTTATGAATAAACAAAGATACTCAGCGCATAAATTAGCCAATTCATGTGTGCCCTGCTGCCAATGACAAGGCGATCCTCTTTTCTGAGAGCCTAACTTAATGTGATTCCTCTCCTGGACTGATAGCCTGCTTTTATATGGGTAGGTAGGATCCTGTTGTGATTAAAACTGCCATAGACTGATGGGTGGAGTGCTCGGTCGGAGAGCCCATGTTTACAAATATTAAAGCATGACCTTCACTTCCAGAGACCAGGTGTGAACAGGTGCATACTAAGAGTAGCCACCTCCATATATAACAAATAAAAGTTGCACTCTGTAACGCTATAGCATGCAAACATGAGGTATGTGGAATTGGAATTGCATTATTGGTCTACAAAATAGGAAATAACTAAGATACTTATCACCCATGGAGCTTTTAATCATCTGTTCAGTCTTGCAAAAAAACAAACAATTATGCCACACTCTATGAAATCACACAGGTGAGAATGTTTAACATCAATGTGTTTGGTTCTTGCATTGATCTTCTGACTGCATGTAAGTTTATTGCATCCTTGGTTGTCTTCATAAATCACCATCGTTTGAGTCACTGGCTTATCAAGATTACCTAACAATTGGTTTAACCAAATGACCTCTTTACTTGCGTGGGCTGCAGACACATACTCTGCTTCTGAAGATGACAAGGCTACAGACAACTGTTTTCTGCTAGACCAAGTAATTGAACTTTCTCCAAGCTTGAATAAATAGCCACTTGTCAATTTATGATCACCTAAGTCACCAGCCCAGTCTGTGGACAAACATCCCTGCCAGCATCTCTGCATGGCTTCCCATCTCCCATCTGCCTGATACACTGACTTACTCACCACTTCTGTCCTCTGCCTGCTCCATGCTATAAACCACATGTCCTTTGCTTGGTGTGTGCATACTTCTTGGCTGTGTGCTCGAGGGCGGTGGTGCCTGCTTTTCCTGAGTCTAAAAGAGACAGTGTTTGCATTCCTAATGTATCCCCAGCCTATTGCCAAGAGGTACCGGGTTCTTAAGGCATCTCCACCAATTAGAAGATGCCTGAGCAACATACTCTCTCAGTCTGTGGTCTGCCACTGAGTTGCCAGGTCCTGTCCTGTTTCTGCTCTTGTTTCTGTCTCCCTGTAGGCTGCATACCTGTATCCTATGTGTCTTGTTTCCGTCACCCTGGGGGCTGTATACCCAGGCGTGAATCCTTCATCCTAAACTTGTTCCTGTGTCTAACCTTGTCTGAACTAAGAAAATAATAAAATAAAGTACAAAAAAAAAGAAAAAAATACGGTTGGATTACTTCTCCCTTGCCTCTTTTCCTCTTTCACCTACCCCACCACGTCCACCTCATCCGCAACTTGGACCTCCTCCTCCTGGTTCAAGAATTTTTTTTCTTTTTTTTTTTTCTTCTGTTTTTAAGTCATTTCCCTATTCAAATTTGTTTGCAGGGCACTTGTCTTGCTTTTACCCCCATTTAGCTTCCTTTTGCAGCTCCTTGCCCTTATTATGTCCATATTAAAGCAGCGAAGTTCGAGTCACCATTGATTTCTATTGGGTTCGGATTCTGAACTGAATAGTTTGGCTGAACCCGAACATCCACGGGTCCATTCATCCCTAATCATAAACTGTCAGAGTTATTTGATGGCTGACGGATGTATCGCTCTTTCTGTGCTGATCAACAGGCTGTAGAGCAGTGTTTTGAGTGATTAATGGGAGTCTCAGGACCTGGAATTCAATGGATAAATGAATAAAAATAATCATAATAATAGTTACACTTGAAATCGAACTCTAGCATAGCAAATCCTCAACTACATGACGTATTAGGCCTGTATGAGTTTAAGCGATATAACAAAAGACTGTTCCCCTATGCCCAGTTTGGATATTTTATGTATATATTTATGTAAATAGGTTTCTTACATCCATATACATAAATATACATATCTCCATGTCTCTCCACGGTTATATTCATATTCTGCATGTTTTCGTATTCATACAGTCTTTTTTATTACATTTAATATCCAGTTGATACAACTGAGGTTTATATTCTTTGCACTGAACATCAGTTTTCAATTTGCATTCTGTATTGGTTGCTTCTTTTTCACTTACTTCAATTTATTATGTAAGACAATATCCCATATTATATCCACCAGAGGTAAATTTCATGCATTTTTTTGTATTATATGACAGAGTGGCTGCTGTTTGTGATGGCTGACATGTAATTGATGAATTAAACATTAAAAACAAAACAAATTGCTGTTAATATTGAGTGAAACCTCCTGGTGGAATACAGTAAGATGAAAAGAATGGCTGGCATCTAAGAGTGACACAAGAGAACTTCGGGTTTAAGATAGATTGGACGCTCCTTAAAGGAAAGATGTGCTGTGCATTATATTGCTAACATTTATAATTTACTACGAAAGCCATATAATAAACCTACAGGGCACGGGCATACTTTATTTATTTACTTTTATATGCTCTTATATGAAAAGTTCATTAGGGTATATCTGTAGAGGGTAAGGAGGGAGCAGCTGTCCTGGTGTCTGTCACAAACTTACCAACTCTCCCAGGAGAAGGGAAGAACTTTTAGACTATCAGAAAAGTTGATGCCCATTGCCTATAGCATATTTGCCAGTTCTCACAGGAGAAGGGGATAATTTTCGGACTATCGTAAAAGTTGGTGCATACTTTCCTAGTTTCCCCAAGAGAAGCTGAGAACAAGACTGCCAGGAAAGTTGACACATACAGTACAGACCAAAAGTTTGGACACACCTTCTCATTCAAAGATTTTTCTGTATTTTCATGACTATGAAAATTGTACATTCACACTGAAGGCATCAAAACTATGAATTAACACATGTGGAATTATATACTTAACAAAAAAGTGTGAAACAACTGAAAATATGTCTTATATTCTAGGTTCTTCAAAGTAGCCACCTTTTGCTTTGATTACTGCTTTGAACACTTTTGGCATTCTCTTGATGAACTACAAGAGGTAGTCACCGGAAATGGTCTTCCAACAGTCTTGAAGGAGTTCCCAGAGATGCTTAGCACTTGTTGACCCTTTTGCCTTCACTCTGCGGTCCAGCTCACCCCAAACCATCTCGATTGGGTTCAGGTCTGGTGACTGTGGAGGCCAGGTCATCTGGCGCAGCACCCCATCACTCTCCTTCTTATTCAAATAGCCCTTACACAGCCTGGAGGTGTGTTTGGGGTCATTGTCCTGTTGAAAAATAAATGATGGTCCAACTAAACGCAAACCGGATGGAATAGCATGCCGCTGCAAGATGCTGTGGTAACCATGTTGGTTCAGTATGTCTTCAACTTTGAATAAATCCCCAACAGTGTCACCGGCAAAGCACCCCCACACCATCATACCTCCTCCTCCATGCTTCACGGTGGGAACCAGGCATGTAGAGTCCATCTGTTCACCTTTTCCGTGCAAAGACACGGTGGTTGGAACCAAAGATCTCAAATTTGGACTCATCAGACCAAAACACAGATTTCCACTGGTCTAATGTCCATTCCTTGTGTTCTTTAGACCAAACAAGTCTCTTCTGCTTGTTGCCAGTCCTTAGAAGTGGTTTCCTAGCAGCTATTTTACCTTGAAGGCCTGCTGCACTAAGTCTCCTCTTAACAGTTGTTGTAGAGATGTGTTTGCTGCTAGAACTCTGTGTGGCATTGACCTGGTCTCTAATCTGAGCTGCTGTTAACCTGCGATTTCTGAGGCTGGTGACTCAGATAAACTTATCCTCAGAAGCAGAGGTGACTCTTGGTCTTCCTTTCCTGGGGTGGTCCTCATGTGAGCCAGTTTCTTTGTAGCGCTTGATGGTTTTTGCAACTGTACTTGGGGACACTTTAAAAGTTTTCCCAATTTTTCGGACTGACTGACCTTCATTTCTTAAAGTAATGATGGCCACTCGTTTTTCTGTACTTAGCTGCTTTTTTCTTGCCATAATACACATTCTAACAGTCTATTCAGTAGGACTATCAGCTGTGTATCCACCAGACTTCTGCACAACACAACTGATGGTCCCAACCCCATTTATAAGGCAAGAAATCCCACTTATTTAACCTGACAGGGCACACCCGTGAAGTGAAAACCATTTCCGGTGACTACCTCTTGAAGCTCATCAAGAGAATGCCAAGAGTGAGCAAGCAGTCATCAAAGCAAAAGGTGGCTACTTTGAAGAACCTAGAATATAAGACATATTTTCAGTTGTTTCACACTTTTTTTGTTAAGCATATAATTCCACATATGTTAATTCATAGTTTTGATGCCTTCAGTGTGAATGTACAATTTTCATAGTCATGAAAATACAGAAAAATCTTTGAATGAGAAGGTGTGTCCAAACTTTTGTCTGTACTGTATACCAAGGACTGCCCCAGCCTCCCTGAAAACAGCATTTCTGGAAGGTTTCTTGTATGCAAGAATTCTCTATCATTAGTGTCAACTTGTCCAGATCTTATCACACAAATTCACAATATCACATGATGGGTCACACAGAACCACCCGCTATTTTCTTTGTGTCAAACAGGTCTCTGCTGCCCCTATTGTCCGGACAATTACACAATGAATAACGCAGGAGGCGGCAGGCTGTTTGCACTAACAGGCCAGTTATCGGGAAACGGACAGTGAGCGTATGGTATATACACCTCCGGATTCCAATGCATGGAATATATGTTTATACCCCCGTATGGTCACCACTAACTCCACGATAACCCCAGACTATACACAGATACCACAAATCACTTATACAGGCCAAAAGAGAGCACTTCAATTGCCCGTTCAGTGAACAAAAACCCTGCATATACAATATGTATGTCTCTACACGAACACAGATCATAATTCAACTTGATCTTTTATCAGCCTCTGAGTGCCACCCACATACCCTCCCCTATCATGACCTCATTTGGGCAGGGTTGTGGGATGTTCTCAGCCCTTCACGATTTAATGAAATCCCAACTTATGCGATAACTCCTCACCGGACAATAGCAGAAGTTCGAGATTGATGACACTATTTTTTACCAAAATATTTAGAATTGAGAGTCCTCAGTGGTTGATACCTTTTAATGGCTAACTGAAAAGATGGTAACAAATTGCAAGCTTTCGAGACTACTCAGGTCTCTTCATCAGGCAAAGACTAATACAGCATCTGAAGAATCACATATTTATAGACAACACAGCACAGAAACACTGCAATAGATAAGACAAGTGACGTGAAGCAGAATTGTCATTATGGGAGATAGAGATGAACATAAATATTGGAACAGTTCATAGATAAGGAGTGTGAAAGTTTTATTGCCCTCTGATTGGGGTCTGGTAATGTTTATTGATGCCCCCACAAGGTCTTCGGAGCAAATTCCTTAATTGATGTAAAAAGACATAAATCCATGCGATTTTTTACCTGGATTTCATCTTTACTTGTAATCTATGTTTATTCTTTAAGAATGGCTTTGCTAAAATATATGAAAGTACCAGTATTATAAATGGTTAGTTCCAAACTCAAGTCGAAGGTACCATAGTAAATCAAATGGGACCTCCTCCTGGATCTCTAGCCCCACTTCCATCTGTATCCTCCATCAACATAATTAAGATTGTAAACACCCTTTCCCACCTGTCACTGATTTAAGGCCAGTGGCCCACATAAGCACTACTTCGCTATTATGAGAGCAGCGCTGACCTAATCTCACTTTGAACATTCAGCTTTACTGATTTTGCAAGCAGAAGTCTTTATTTACAGATAAAAAGGCTATGTCTCAGTATTTGGGGCTTTATATAGTCTTCTTGTTTTAAAGTAACTCTAAATTCTTCAAAATGTAGTGATAATATTGAAATGCTATTGGAGATGATAAAATGGGGTGCTGTTTGACCCAATATTCTAATATTGCCTCTTGTCATATGTTACATTAATCTCAATACTAAGACAGTATGCAGTTGGGCATCAAACTTCCACTAGTGTTGACTAAATTTTATGCTCACCTGTGGAGATAACTTGGAACTCAGTATGTGTCATGTGTACGGGCATGTTCACACTGTGGCTAGTTCATGGACAACCCCTCCTCCAAAAAAAAAAAAAAATTGTCATATACTCTATAATAAGTAAATAGTAATTGTACATGTAGATAACATAGGGTATTAATTTAACACTATTTTGATAAAAAAAAAGCGTAAAAGCCATCTCACTGCCACAATGTGTACCCAGTGAGGACAGTCCTATACTGTTTCTAGTATTAAAACCTCACCTTGTGTCAGCCAATGGAAAGCTATATATTGTTTTTATCTCACGTTTTGTCTGTTAAATTGCTACAGTGTGAATGTGCTCTTACATGTTGCATGTATACCAGCTTATGCTCCAGCTCATTTCTTTGGTTTTGCTGTAGTTTCTTGTACTTTGTTCAAACATGGGCGTGACCACTCTTTCTGAGCTAGGCATTTCATCTATACAGCTTCCCATGGGCATATTTCTGAACAGTTGGGCCCCCTGTCTTAACTCTTCCCTTATCTACATTGATGTCGGCTGACACAAGGTGATGTTTTAATAATAGAAAAAAGATACGACCATCCCGATTGGTTACAGATGGCGCACTGGGATGACTTTTACGCTATTTTGATCAAAATACTGTTAACTACGTTCCGTATGTTATTTACATGTTCTATTACTATTTTCTTACTACAGGGTATATACTCATTTTGATTTTTCTTGACTTTTGTATATTATAATAGATGTGGCTGTTCAATTTTGCCTGTAAAGGGGGCAATTTTAGTAATAGGATCACATGAATTAATTTCTAATATTGCTTTTCTGGTATTAGTGAAAGTGGTTCAAAACCCGTAGAAGGTAGATGAGAATATGATCATATCTTTTACGTTATCTATTAATTTCATGGATTTCACAATATGCTTAGGGCATTGACGTCTATGCTGTTCTACCCTGGGATAATTAAGTCAAGGGTTGAGATGCTTTAAAAATCCCAATAATACATTGTATAGATTTTAACTGTTCTCTTTTATTATTCTTATTGTGCTCCGTACTGACTTCTCAGGATTGCCTTATTCTGCCATTGTGCATTTCTTAAGCTTTTAATGGGTTAAAAACCACTATGTCACAGACAGGGAATGGAATGCTAGGTGCCGCACCATTAAAGATCTGTGCTATTAAATGGCGCATCGGCCCGATCATTTCTTCTGCTGTGATTGGCATCTCCCACCCACCAATCATTACCAAGACACACTTTGCTGTTAAATATCCTGGAAGAATCAACTGCTGCCACTTCAAGGTCGCCTGAAAAGCATGGTTTAAAGAGCTCTAAATATGTATATTTACAGGATCACGCCTAAATGATCACCGTCCAGGACAAGGCGGCAAAGAGAAGAAATGTTCTCCCTTTTGATATAGTTCACACATCAATGCAGCGGATAAAATTGGTTTTGTACTCAGTCAGTGAATACAGTATTCGAAAATTGATCTATACGGTGAAGATAAAAACCTCAGTGAATGTCTCCTATCTCTCACCGTGCAGCATGGAAACATTATGTCTGATACATGACTATTTGGAGTGTCCTAGCATATAAACCCAGGGAGAGACAGTCCATGAGCTACAGGACATTAACCTTCCCTTAATGACCCAATCAAGTGCTGTTCACCTATTCATCCCACAATTAATATTAGAAGACATAAAACAGAAAACCGTTCTATTTTTTTATGACCAGTATTATATTTTTTTCTTTTTGACTGTGTGCACAGAGCCTTCATGGAGGCAGACAAAGCTCTATGGACAATGGCGAACACAGGAGGTGGCTCCATATAAACTCAAACTCAGTACCCGTGACATTTTTGTCACCCAGGGCAGATAGGGCCGGTGTTCTAGTTCCAAACCCTACATCCTTTCTATAACCTTTAATCCAAGTCTTCACTATTTTATTTGCTAATAATTTACAGATGTAGAAAGCTAACCATTATACTATTTTGGTACTTTGCTATTAGGTGAACCGGTAGCTTGCCAGTTACTAAATCTTTAGGTCCTCTGGGCTCACTACGCAATAGCAAAGGAGACTAGACCACCAAGACTGGTTTCCTTGCATATTTTGGAGATAGTAAACAAAGGCTACACATCAAAATCTATCAGAAACCATCCTCATAAGGCTACATATCAGAGTGAAAAGGTGGAAAAGTCATCCTGACACCCTCTCTGAAGATTTATTGTATTATTGTATTGCAATAACTAGAGATGAGCAACTTTGCCTCTGGAAGGGTCGAGTCGGGTTTTGGGCCACCCGACTTTCGCAAAAGTCAAGTCGAACGAAGTCGGCAGACTAACGGAAAAGATCGAGTCTGAGTCGAAAACCAGACCCCAATGCAAGTCAATAGGGAATAAAAGCTGGCAGTGAGTGGAGGACAGTAAACACACCTACAGTGCCCATTTCAATGCCAACGACATCAATTCTAATTACTTAAGCTTGTCAACCTTAATTTACTTTATAATAATAGTAACACATTCAAAACTGGGGGTTATTTGGCTAAAGTTGTGGGGGGGCAAGGCTGGCTCCAGGTTTTCGTGGGCCCCGGGCCAAAGAGTCTCAGTGAGCCCCTTTAACACATACCACAATTCATGATGCTCCGATACAGCACAGAAATATAGGTATACTACATTGCCAAATACTTCACTTCTTACATTACATGAGTGATATCTATTGTAAATTCTACAATAGCTCAAAAAACGGACAGTATAGTCCTCCATACAGTATTATGGGCACCACATAGTGCGCCATACAGAATAATGAGCCCCATATATTTCTCTATACAGAATAATGAGCCCCATATATTGCTCCATAAAGAATGGGCTCCATATAATGCTCCATACAGAATAGGCCCCATATGTGCTCCATATGATGCTCCATATATAAAGGGCCCTATATGATGCCCCATAAATAATGAACCCAATATGATGCTCCAGTATATGATGGGCCCCATGGATGATGCTCCAGTGTATGATGGGCCTATATAATGCTCCATATATAATGGGCCCCATATGATGCTCTAGTATATGATGGGCCCCATGGATGATGCTCCAGTGTTTGATGGGCCTATATAATGCACCATATATAATGGGCCCCATATGATGTTCCAGGGTATAATAGGCCCCGTATATGATGCTCCAGTGTATGATGGGCCCCATTTATAATCCTTCAGTGTATGATGGGCCCCATATATAATGCTCCAGTGTATAATGGGCCCTATCTATGATGCTCAAGTGTATGATGGGCCCCATATATCATTCTCCAGTGTATAATGCTTCTCATATATTGCTCCAAACATTAAAAAAAATGAAATACCTCTCCTTGCTGGGCACTGCTCTACTCTGGACTCCTCAGCATCACCATCTTACAGCTCTCTGCACTGTGACTGTTCAGGCAGAGGGCGCACAGACGTGACGTCATCGCACTCTCTGACCTGAATGTCATTGTCAGGAAACATGGAAGCAGGGAGAGGTAAGTATTGCAAGTGCTGGGGCCCTGAGCAAGTAGGGGGGCACACTCGTCAGCGCCGGGAACTGGCACAGGGCCCCTCATAGTACTCCGCTCTCTCTGACGGCGAGTGTGCCCCCCACCTGCTCAGGGCCCCGGCACTTGCCCGTGTGCGCCAGGTGCTGACGCCGGTCCTGGGGGGAGGAACAGCCCAGTTAGGGAGGTGGAAAAACTGGCATATGTTGAGGTGTAGGCTGGACATTCAGCAGCTGCAAATGGAGGAATTGGAGAAGTTGGAGGAAGAGGAGGACAAAGCGAGCCATTTTGCTGGCAACCTATGTGTCATCAGGGGAAGGGGGAACAAAATCCTTTGAAACCCAGGCATGATTCATTTTAATGAAGATGAGATCACCTACTACATTTTGTTTCGACACCCGGGTCCTTTTTTCTGTCAGGATTGATCCAGCAGCACTGAAGACTCTTTATGATAGCACACTACCAGCAGGGCAAGCGAGCTCTTGTAAGGCATATTGTGCCAATACAGGCCAGGTGTCCAGTTTACAGGCCCAGTAGTCAAAGGGGAATGAACGGTGAGGGAGAACATTGATAGGGGAGGAGAGGTAATTTTGAACCATAGTTGATAACTGCTGTCTCCTGTCTGTTGCAATCGATTCAGTATTAACAGTCGTGTGAGCGTTACTCGAGAAATCAGTCCAGAACATGGTCATGAAACCCCTGTCTCCAACGCCACTTCGGCTGTGTGCACCACGAACACCTCTTCTATTTGGCCAAGTACGGCTCATGGTAGAACCTGCACCGCTGCTGTGTGCTGGGAATGCCTCTAACAAACGGTTTACTAGAGTTGCTTGTTTGTTCGCCAATATTAGCTCTAGGTTCTCCTGTGGCATGATGTTCTGTAATTTGCCTTTATAGCGTGGATCGAGGATGCTGGCCAACCAGTAGTCGTCATCCTTCATAATTTTGGCAATGCGGGGGCCCCTTTTTAGGATCCGCAAGACATAATCACACATGTGGGCCAATGTTCCAGGTGTCAATGATGCACTGCCAGTGGTGGGTGGAGGAGCACTTTCTGACAAATCCACATCCCTCCAGTCACGCACAAACTCTGTACCTGACCTTGGCAAGCCAACATTTTCTCTTGCCCCCTGAGAAGCATCCTCCTCCCCAAAATAATCATCCCCCTCATCCTCCTCCTCCTCTTCCTCCACCTCGTCCAGGACAGTTCCCTGAGCAGACAATGCCTGACTGTCATCAAGTCTTCCCTCTTCCTCCTCCTCCTCCTCCTCCGCTGCAGACGCCTGATCCTTAATGTGCGTCAAAGTTAGCATGAGCAGACGCATAAATGGGATGCTCATGCTTATGAAGGCGTCGTCTGCGCTTGCCAGCCGTGTGCATTCCTCAAAACACTGTAGGACTTTACAGAGGTCTTTCAGCTTTGACTATTGCACACCCGACAACTCGATGTCTGCCCTCAAACTGCCTGCCCGTGTATCCTTCAACAAATGCATTACAGCCTGCCTCTGTTCGCACAGCCTCTCAACCATGTGCACCTTTCCACTCACTGATTGTTTGAGTGCATGGACAATGCGGTCTTTCGCATGCAGGTGGAGGGCAGGGATGGCTTTTCTAGAAAAGAAGTGCTGACTGGGTAGGTCATAGCATGGGACAGCGTAGGCCATGAGCTCTCAGAACGCTGTGCTTTCAACCAAACGGAAGGGCATCATCTCTAATGAGATCAGTTTGGCAATGTAGGCGTTCAAAGCCAGCGAGGTTTTGTAGTCCGTCCACGTTTTCAAGTGCATGGTGTTTAAATGTCTAAGCATGCAACAGGTATTGAATTTTTGGAGATTTTTCCCTCAGCTAAAGGTACTTCCGCACTTCTTACAGATATCCTTTGCCTCATCAATAGGATTTTGGTCAAAAAAGTGCCACACTGCACTCTTCCTACTATGGGATAAATTTTCAGGGCTTGCATGCTGTGCTAATTTGTCCGTCTGGCCAAGCTGTCCTGCAACTCTTTTTGTTTTTTTAACACGTTTTTGGACTGCTACGGGCCTGCCAGATAGCCGCAGCTGCGGATCCTCCTCCTCTTCTGAACTATTGCCAGCGGCACCCTCTTCCCCCAATGGATGCCAATCCGTCTCAACAACTGGGTCATCCATCATCTCCTCTTCAATTTCATCTGCACCTTCCTCTGTGTCACCGTGTAAGGTGGTATAGTATGCAGGAAGTGGCACCTGAGTTTCATCAGGGTCAAAGTCTGGCTCATTAGACTGCGAGGGCAATGCAGTGTTCTGGTGAATGTACCAGCAGAATCATAAAGCAGTGGCTATGCATCAGTGCACTCCATGTCATATTCATCTTGGACTGGGGAATTCAGAATTTGACTTGATAACCCAGGCATGGTATGTGAAAAGAGCTCCAGGGAGTAATCTGAAGTGTGGCCTGCCGCATCCTTCACTTTTGGTGGGGGTGAAGGACACAAGGAAAGGTGTTGCTCCTGACCTGGAGCCTGCACTGACGACTCAGTGCTTGCATTTTTTGAAACTTCAGAAGAGGAGGCGATAGAGCTGGAGGCTGTTTCGGCAATGTAAGCCAAAACCTGTTCCTGATGCTCCGGCTTTAAAAGCGGTTTACCTACTCCCAGAAAAGGGAGCTTTCCAGGCCTTCTGTAGCTAGACGATGACGCAGGTTCAACACCCCCTGCCTTAGGTGCTATTGTGCTTTTGGCACTACCAGCAGATGCTCCACCACCACCATCAGTACCAGCTGCCCCCCACCGCCCACAGTCCACGGCCTCTTCCACCATACATCCTCATGTTTGGGAAAATGTACCAAAAATACCAGCAGATGTATGGTACTGTATGAGGAGCATACAGCTGTATACGGTGTAGGGGAAAATTTCAATCTCCGCATATATTTCCGGAGTCACACACAGACGCTCACTCATTATGGATTTCACCGTAATACAAAGAGCAGATATACAGTACTGTATCAGATGCGGACAGCTGTTTACGGTGTAGGGGAAAATTTAAATCTCCGTATATATTTCCGGAGTCACACACAGACGCTCACTCAGTATTATTATTATTATTTATTTATATAGCGCCATTAATTCCATGGTGCTGTATATGAGAAGGGGTTACATACAAAGTTATAGATATCGATTACAGTAGACAAATTTACAATGACAGACTGGTACAGAGGGGAGAGGACCCTGTCCTTGCGGACTTACATTCTATGGGATAATGGGGAAGAAACAGAAGGTCGGGGATGCGGCAGCTCTGGTGGTGGCGGCGATGTGGCAGCTCTGGTGGTGGCGGCGTGGCGGCAGCTAGGGTGGTGGCGGCAAGGCGGCAGCTCGGGTGGTGGCGGCGAGGCGGAATGGTTATTGCAGGCTGTAGGCTTTCCTGAAGAGATGGGTTTTCAGGTTCCGTCTGAAGGATCCAGGGGTGGTGGATAGTGTTGAGCGATACAATACCACAAGTATCGGGTATCGGCCGATATTAGCTGTTTCGGCCTTTCGATACTTAGTTCCGATATTTTCCATATATCGTATACCGGAATCGGAAGTTCCCATAATTCTTTGAGAGGCAATGTGATTTTAGTCAGCCAATGAGGAATCCTAAGAAGTGTGGGCACATCCTGTACTGCTGCGGTCATGTTAACTAATGGCATGGCTGTGATTGGATGCTGAAATGATGTCAGAATGCACTATAAAAGGCGCCGCCGCCATTTTAGCGTCACTGTGCTGTGAATTCAGTAAGGACAGAACGCTGCTGTGCTGACTCTGAGGGACAGTTAGAGATTGCGATTTAGTGTACTGTGCTGTAGGCAGGCTAGCACCAACCGCTGTGTAAAGCTTCCTTTTGCCTGCAGTGTTGTTTTAACAGCTCTGCAAGGTGTGTGTGAGTGCAGGTGACGCTGCAGTTTGCTCTGCATGCAACGCTGTCTGTAGGCATCTGCACGTGTCACTCACAGACTCTTTTTTTTTTCTTCAGTGTAATTCTTGCTGCTCCATGCAATTTAACTATTAGTGTGACGCGCTTCCATCCGTATCCAATACATTGGTTGCAAACACTATAGAAGTAGACAAAGGAGTAGCCTTTCACAGATTGTGAACAGTTGTGTTTCAGTGTTCACTTCAGTCTGTGTTTTTTATTTTTTGAGTGCACATCACGCTCCAGTTACTTGTTCAAGCACTGCTGCTTGTACTCTGCTGAGCGTGTCTCAGTGCCTCATCCTTTTCATTTCTCTCCAATTGGTTCTGCTCCATTCCATTTAAAATAAATATAATCTATTAGTGTGACGCGCTTCCATCCGTATCCAATACATTGGTTGCAAACACTATAGAAGTAGACAAAGGAGTAGCCTTTCACAGATTGTGAACAGTTGTGTTTCAGTGTTCACTTCAGTCTGTGTTATTTATTTTTTGAGTGCACATCACGCTCCAGTTACTTGTTCAAGCACTGCTGCTTGTACTCTGCTGAGTGTGTCTCAGTGCCTCATCCTTTTCATTTCTCTCCAATTGGTTCTGCTCCATTCCATTTAAAATAAATATAATCTATTAGTGTGACGCGCTTCCATCCGTATCCAATACATTGGTTGCAAACACTATAGAAGTAGACAAAGGAGTAGCCTTTCACAGATTGTGAACAGTTGTGTTTCAGTGTTCACTTCAGTCTGTGTTTTTTATTTTTTGAGTGCACATCACGCTCCAGTTACTTGTTCAAGCACTGCTGCTTGTACTCTGCTGAGCGTGTCTCAGTGCCTCATCCTTTTCATTTCTCTCCAATTGGTTCTGCTCCATTCCATTTAAAATAAATATAATCTATTAGTGTGACGCGCTTCCATCCGTATCCAATACATTGGTTGCAAACACTATAGAAGTAGACAAAGGAGTAGCCTTTCACAGATTGTGAACAGTTGTGTTTCAGTGTTCACTTCAGTCTCTGCGTAATAACCACACTTAGGCCTTATAACTTTTCTGACTTTCTTTATGTCAGTATTCCGGGTTTTCTAGGTAACTTTGTCAATGATTTTGCCCTTTGTTAAAATGGAGTTTGCTGTTTTGTGTGCCCTACTTCCTGTTCGTTTGTTTAAAACCCGGCTCAGGTGCTGGCTTCACTGCTGGAATATTCTGCTTCCGTTTCCCTGCAACCCAGCTGCTTTGTTCCTCACAGATCTTTTGTGTATTTACCAGGAAAGTGCATAACCTTATCTTCAGGTGTTTCTCAGCCACAGCAGTTTCTACCCATGGCTCTGGACATTCTCTGCATACGTAAGTTGCACATACTGTGTTATCACTAAACTGTTGACTTGGGAATTTAACCCTTGGTTCACTCCATCTGATAAGAACTGTGTTTCTGAACTGTTGCTGTTTAACCCTTCGTGCATTACCTCTGGTGAGAGCTGTTGGAACTGTTACTGGAACCTTACTGACATATGAACTTGTTGTTGGACTTCACTGAATTAAGCCACAACTGAGATTAACTTGTTCCTGGACCTCCCTGTGTTTTCTGCATACCTGGATCTGACTCTTCACACACCAGCAGTGTGTAAATCCAGCCACGTTACCTGTGCATCAGACTTACCTTGTGGTCACATTTGTGTGAGGACTCCGTCGTAAGAACTTTACCACCCTCGCTATAGAGGTTCAAGGACTTATATATCCGGATTCATATAACTGGACTTGTGTATATATATATATGGACTCATTGCATGTCACTACGGGTTGTTTGAATATTGTTTTTGGGTGTTTTGCTGTTTCACAAATACATTATTTGCATTCAAAGAAACCCGTCTCTGATTGTTCATTGCCCCACGCTATCAGAATCCTCGAGTTCCTACAATAGTATTACAGGATATTCCAGCCTAAAAAAGAGGATTCTGCTGGGGCAATGACGGAGACACGGGCAGACAAATTGTTCACCATAGTTAACTCCTTGCAGCAGGAGGTGGCGGCTGCACACAATCAGATTAGAGACTTGGAGTCTCGGGTTAACCACAATGCACAGGGGTTTGGTCAGGCTCTCCAAGATCTACGTTCTAGGTTAGGAGTCCTGGAGGCCTTACCTACTGAGCCTACCTCATCCACCAGTATGCCCAAATTGCCTCCATTCCGTTTTAATGGTGACCGAAGTCAATTCCGTGGGTTTGTTAATCAATGTATATTATTTTTTGATGTACATGCCTCCTACTACCGGTCTGATAGATCTAAGGTTCTATGTATTATTATGTTGTTGACATCACGTGCACTGGCTTGGGCAAATCCTATGGTTGAAAGTCATGATACCCGTCTAAATAATTTGGACAATTTTCTGGCAGCCATGGCGCAAATGTTCGACGATCCCAACCGCCGTGCTACCGCTGAATCTGCCTTGCTTTCCTTACGCCAGGGGAAACGGTCAGTCATAGAATATGTTACTGAATTTAAAAGGTTAGTGGTGGACACCCAGTGGGAAAACAATGCTTTATTACCAATCTTTAGAAAAGGTTTGTCAAATGCAATCAAGGATGAGCTAGCTCGTTCAGAGTCTCCACAGGAGTTTGAATTGTTTATACAGCACTGTGTACGTATTGATATCCGTTTAACTGAACGCAGACAAGAAAAATGGGCCGCTGTAAATCGCATTACTAATTACTCTCTTCCGTCCAGGGAAACCACAGGCAAAAACCCGCAAGAGGCTGAGGAGGTGCCTATGCAGGTGGACTCACTGCAGAGACGTGAGAATAATGAACGCCGCGAACACCGTCTCCGTGAGCGCTTATGTTTCTATTGTGGTCAATCGGACCATTTCCTCATCAATTGTCCTAAATGTCCTAGGCGACCCAACAAGGTGTTGGCGGTAGTAGGGGATTATGATAACACAGACGCTGAGTCTGAAGTTTCGGAAACCAGTCTACATCTAGATGCGGTTTTTCCCCCAATACTGATGCCGACTTCCCCTAAAGATCAAGGGGAGAAATATTCACATTGTTCTCTTCCTATACAGATTCAGTGGGAGGAACAGTGGATATCAAGTTCTGCCATGATAGACTCTGGAGCAGGTGGGAATTTCATGGATTCTTCTTTTGCAAAGGAACATGGTATAAAGACACAACTAAGAGCTTCACCAATCACTATGGAAACGGTGGATGGTTCCCCATTAGTTTCTGGACCAGTAGATCGGGAGACAGTGCCTCTGGAGTGTAAGATGGAACCAGACCATCAAGAAACACTTTCATTCATGTTAATATCTTCTCCTCATTTTCCTGTAATTTTAGGAATTCCCTGGTTACGGTCACAAAATCCAATCATCAATTGGGAAACCAAGGAGATAACCTTTCTCCCGAAGTGCAGTTCTACCATCAGTCCAACTGTGGCGGCTCCAGTTACCCAGAACTTGGAAGAGGTGATACAGGTACCTACTCTCCCTCTGATTTATCAGGAATTCTCAGACATTTGTGATAAAAGGAAGGCAGATCAACTTCCCCCACATAGACCGTATGACTGCCCCATAGAATTGCTTCCTGGAGCAGCGATTCCTTTCGGCCATGTTTACCCGTTGGCGGCTCCGGAATTAAAATCTTTACGAGAGTATATAGATGAGAATTTAGCCAAGGGGTTTATCCGACCATCTTCTTCACCAGCGGGAGCTCCAATATTCTTTGTAAAGAAGAAGGATGGTACTCTAAGACCCTGCATTGACTACCGGGAGTTAAATAAGGTAACCATTCGTAACAGGTACCCGTTGCCCCTAATTCCAGAATTGTTGGAAAGAGTTCACCAGGCCAAAGTATTTACCAAATTAGATCTTCGTGGGGCATATAATTTACTCCGTATACGGCCCGGAGACGAATGGAAGACAGCTTTTAGATGCCGGTATGGACATTTTGAATATTTGGTGATGCCATTCGGACTCTGTAACGCTCCTGCTGCTTTTCAACATTTAGCCAACGACATTTTCAGGGATTTATTGGACCAATATGTGGTAATTTACCTTGATGACATCTTAATCTTTTCTGACTCCTTACAGGAACATCAGGAACATGTCAAGACCGTACTTAGACGTTTGAGAGATAATCATTTGTACATCAAACTCGAAAAGTGTGAGTTCCATTGTTCTGAAATTCAATTTTTAGGCTATGTTATCTCGCCTCAGGGATTGAATATGGAGTCCAGCAAGATCCAGGCAATCTTGGACTGGCCGGTACCAGGAAACATTAAGGAGGTACAACGATTCATTGGCTTTGCTAACTTTTATAGACGGTTTATCCGAAATTTTTCAGAAATTGTCCGTCCCATCACTCTCCTCACCAAGAAGGGGAAGAAGTTTGAATGGTCTTCGCAAGCTCAGGAAGCCTTTGATCGCCTGAAGGGTTGTTTTACCACGGCTCCAATATTGATGCATCCGGATCCTGCACAGCCTTTTATCGTGGAGGTGGACGCGTCTGACTGTGCATTGGGAGCTATCCTCTCACAACGTACCGGAGACAAAGGTTTGCTGCACCCGTGTGCCTTCTTCTCTCGTAGGTTATCTTCTGCAGAACTGAACTATGATGTGGCAGATAAGGAACTTTTGGCAATTATTTCTGCCTTTAAGGAATGGAGACACCATTTGCAGGGGGCAACTCAGCAGGTAGTAGTACTCACGGATCATCGCAATTTGGAATTCCTTAAGTCTGCCAGATGTCTTTCTCCTCGACAAGCTAGGTGGAGTTTGTTCTTGAACCAGTTTAATTTTATTATTTCGTACCGCCCAGGTTCACGTAATGGGAAAGCTGACGCATTATCCCGAATCCATACCGTGGATTCCGTGCCTGGGACCCCGTCGAAGACCATCTTGTCGGAGGCCAATTTCGTTGGAGTGCTCCGGAACCGGGACTTGTGGCAGGAGATCAAGCTGGCCTATGACGGTGACGTATTTCTTGCAGCTCCACCTGACAATGTGAATCTTGTCCTTCGGAATGGTGTGTGGCTTAGAGATCGATGTATTTATGTCCCAGAGGCTGTAAGACTTCGAGTTCTCAAATTGGTCCACGACTCTAAATTGGCTGGTCATAGGGGGGTACAGAAGACGCAGGAATTGTTAACTCGTTTTTTTTGGTGGCCTACCTGCTTGAAGGATGTGAATGACTATGTCCGCTCTTGTGAAGTTTGTGCCCGGTACAAGGTTCCTCGCGTTTCACCTACTGGTCTTCTTAAACCGCTACCTGTACCGTCTCGCCCTTGGGGGTCTATTTCGATGGACTTTATTGTGGAGTTACCCACCTCTGGTGGTAAAAATACTATTTTGGTGGTAGTAGATCGTTTAACGAAAGCTGCTCATTTCATTCCGTGTGCTGGTCTTCCCTCAGCTACAGAGACAGTAGATCTAGTTATCCAGAACATTTTCCGGCTGCATGGGGTACCAGATGACATCATTTCTGACCGGGGAATACAATTTACCTCTAGATTTTGGAAAGGATTTTGTTCTGCGCTCCACATTAATGTTTGCTTGTCTTCTGCATACCATCCTCAGACCAACGGGCAGACCGAACGGACAAATCAAACCTTGGAGCAATATCTACGCTGTTACGTCAGTCATTTGCAGGACGATTGGCTGAAGCTACTTCCTCTAGCGGAATTTTCGTACAACAACTCCCAAAGCAGTTCCACGAAGGTAACGCCTTTTTTTGCCAACCTGGGTTATCATCCAAGTATTTTGCCTAGGTCTCCGGTTACGATTTCGGTACCAGCGGTTGAAGACAGAGTGACGGCGTTGCAACGTAATCTTGAAGTTTTGAAGGACTCCCTGACCACAGCACAGGAGCGTTACAAGAAGTCGGCCGATAGATTCCGGAAACCAGCACCTATGTATAAGGTAGGAGACTCAGTTTGGTTGTCCACCAAGAATCTAAAATTGGGTGTTCCTTCGCAGAAACTGGGACAGAAATTCATCGGTCCATTCAAGATCACTGGGATTGTGAGCTCTGTTGCCTGTCGGTTGAAGCTACCACGGACTTTAAAGGTACACCCAGTATTTCATGTTTCCTTATTAAAACCAGTCTCTCCTAACACGTTTCAGGGACGTATCGTACCTCCCCCTCCACCAGTGTTGGTTGATGGCGAAGAACAATTCGTGGTACAGGATATTGTTAATTCGAGACTTCATAGAAACCGGCTTCAGTATCTAGTTAGATGGCAAGGTTACTCTCCTGAAAATGATTATTGGGAACCAGTAAGTAACATCAATGCGCCTCTGAAGATTGCTCAGTTTCATCGGAGATACCCGGACAGGCCTGGTCCAGGACCGTCCGGAGGCCGTCTTTAGGGGGGGAGTAATGTCAGTATTCCGGGTTTTCTAGGTAACTTTGTCAATGATTTTGCCCTTTGTTAAAATGGAGTTTGCTGTTTTGTGTGCCCTACTTCCTGTTCGTTTGTTTAAAACCCGGCTCAGGTGCTGGCTTCACTGCTGGAATATTCTGCTTCCGTTTCCCTGCAACCCAGCTGCTTTGTTCCTCACAGATCTTTTGTGTATTTACCAGGAAAGTGCATAACCTTATCTTCAGGTGTTTCTCAGCCACAGCAGTTTCTACCCATGGCTCTGGACATTCTCTGCATACGTAAGTTGCACATACTGTGTTATCACTAAACTGTTGACTTGGGAATTTAACCCTTGGTTCACTCCATCTGATAAGAACTGTGTTTCTGAACTGTTGCTGTTTAACCCTTCGTGCATTACCTCTGGTGAGAGCTGTTGGAACTGTTACTGGAACCTTACTGACATATGAACTTGTTGTTGGACTTCACTGAATTAAGCCACAACTGAGATTAACTTGTTCCTGGACCTCCCTGTGTTTTCTGCATACCTGGATCTGACTCTTCACACACCAGCAGTGTGTAAATCCAGCCACGTTACCTGTGCATCAGACTTACCTTGTGGTCACATTTGTGTGAGGACTCCGTCGTAAGAACTTTACCACCCTCGCTATAGAGGTTCAAGGACTTATATATCCGGATTCATATAACTGGACTTGTGTATATATATATGGACTCATTGCATGTCACTACGGGTTGTTTGAATATTGTTTTTGGGTGTTTTGCTGTTTCACAAATACATTATTTGCATTCAAAGAAACCCGTCTCTGATTGTTCATTGCCCCACGCTATCAGAATCCTCGAGTTCCTACAATAGTATTACACTTTATCAATCTACCAAGATGAAGAAGGCAGGGAGTAAGGCACGTGGTCGTGGCCGTGGAGTTTCAGCAGGGAGAGGATGTGGGGATTCTGTGGCTACTGCGCCCTCAGTGACACAGCATCCACCAGTTTTACCCATGAGCGTTCCTTTATGCGCAGTTTGGTAGGAGCTCGGCGTGCCCCCCTGCTGCGGGAAGAACAAATTGAAGCCGTTGTTGGTTGGATGGCAGCCAATGCATCGACTTCAATTCCTTCCACCTCCTCTCAGGAACACAACACTGTTGAGCAACCATCTGTCTGTTCACCGCCTGTCAAATTGCCCAGGCAGTCAGAGAGTTCTGTACAGGAGCCAGCTGAGTCTCTGCTTCTGTTCTCAGAATCTGTTGACTCGCAAACACGGGCACAGGCAAGCAGCATTCTGCAATTTGAAGAAGAGGGAGTATGCAGTGATGCGCAACAGCTGTGGCTCTCTCAATCTGAAGAGGCGGGTGAGCCAGTGCCGATGGACAGCACACCGCAGAACGCATCTTATGATGATGATGAGACTCAGGTGCCAGGTTTTGTGGAGCATGGTGCTACCCAGACCATCCAACAGCAGCAGGTGTTGGAAGAGGGTAGTGGAGATGATGAAGTCCGAGACCCAACATGGCGTGAGCAACAGGAAGGTGGTGGGAGCAGCTCTGAGGAAGAGATTGTCCCAACGGTACAAAGAGGAGGGAGAGGTAGGCTGCAGACTCGCTTGCCTGTAGCCTCCAGTTTGGCACCTGTTGGGAGCAGTTCTCTTAGAAATGTCAAAATTGGCGCTCCCATGACTTGCACTGCGTGGTCCTTTTTTTTACAGACTTGTAGATGATATTTGCTATGTTCAATGCAAGCTGTGTAAGCAAAAAGTTAAAAGAGGTAAAAATATCAGTAACCTGAATACCACAAATATGTGGAAACATGTACGGACAAAGCACGTAGCTGAGTTACAAAGACACACTGGAGATGTAGGTCAACCTACAGCAGCACCTACATCTTCAGGTCGTGTTGGAGCCTCTACCTCCAGCTCACACACACCTGGTTCGGCTTCCTCACAGGATCTCCATGGAAGAACCTCGGTCACTGTTGTCCATAGACAAACTGTTATTCCACCCACAGCAGCAAGTTCACAGTCATCGTCACACTCCCAGACCACAAAACAGCCATCGGTACCACAGGCATGGGATAAAAGACGGCCATACTCGGCAAACCATCCACGAGCACAGGCTCTGAATGCTGGCATTGCAAAACTCCTGTCCCTTGAAATGCTGTCATTCAGGCTGGTGGAGACTGACAGTTTCAGGAACTTTATGGCATTGGCAGTCCCACAATATAATGTGCCAAGCCGATTTTATTTCAGCAGGCAAGCCGTCCCTGCTCTGCAAAAACATGTCGAGGGAAACATTAAACATACGCTACTAAACGCCGTCAGTAGCAGGGTCCACCTGACCACCGATGCATGGACCAGTACCCATGGCCAGGGACGATACCTTTCCCTCACTGCCCATTGGGTCAATGTTGTGGAGCCGGGTACAGATCTTGCCAGTGGCGCTGTACGTGTTCTGCCAACTCCAAGGATTGCAGGAATCCAGTCTGTACACATTGATTCCTCCTCCTACTCCAGTTCCTCAGAATCATCGCTGCACGAGCCGTCACGGTATAACTCCACATGGACCCGTGAACGCTTACCTGTTGCGACCGATATGAGCACAGCCGTGGCCAAACGTCAACAGGCCATCCTGAAATTAATTTCCATGGGGAATCGAAGACACACAGCGCAGGAGCTCTGGGATGCCATCAAGCAGGAGAGCAACGTGTGGTTTTTGTCAGCTAATCTCCAGCCAGGCTTGGTAGTGTGTGACAATGGCCGAAATCTGGTGGCAGCTCTGGGCCTTGGCAACCTCACTCACATACCATGTCTGGCACATGTGCTCAACTTGGTCGTGCAGAGTTTTTTGAGGGACTATCCGGATCTTGATGCACTGCTGCACAAGGTCCGCCTAGAGTGAGCTCACTTGCGACGTTCCAGCATGGCCAGATCGCGCATTGCAGCTCTGCAAGTCAGATTTCGCCTTCCTGAACATCGCATCATATGTGACGTACCCACCAGGTGGAATTCCACGTTACATATGTTGGAGCGGTTGTGTGAGCAGCAGCCAGCAGTAATGGAGTATCAGCTGCAACAGGCTCAATCAACTCGCAATTTGCGCCGTTCACACTTCACCACTACTGAGTGGGCCTCTATGAAGGACATCTGCGACGTTTTGCGTGCGTTTGATGTCTCAACGCGGATGGCGAGTGCAGATGATGCACTAGTCAGCATAACTGTCCCCCTTATCTGCCTGCTTCAGAAATCACTGAAAGCACTAAAGGAAGAGGTTTTGGAAGAGGTGGAGGATGAGGAGTCACAAATTCAATTACCTTCAGGACAGTCAGCGCAACGTGGTTCCTCACAAAGGGCTGGGCAGGGCTCACTTTGTGAGGAGGATGAGGAGGAGGAGTCAATGGAGGAGGAAGAAATCCCTACAGAGGGAGGTACACAACGCTCTAGTCAGTATGTAGAGCGAGGGTGGGGTGATGCAGAGGAGGCAGAGATGACGCCTCTTCCAGAGGACAGCCTTTGTTGGCCAGTTGGGAGTCTGCAGCACATGGTTGATTTCATGCTTCAGTGCCTGAGAAACGACCGCCGCATCGCCCACATTCTCACCACTTCAGATTATTGGGTGTACACCCCCCTAGACCCTCGCTACCGGGACAACTTACAAACCCTCATCACACCGGTGAACCGGGACCGTAAAATGCAGGAGTACCAAGACACACTGGTGCAATCCATATTGTTGTACATTCCAGCCGAGAGAGCTGCTGCTGCTACTGCTTTACAAAGCAGCTCTGTGCGTCGAGGCAGTGTAGACACCTCTACAACAAGAGGGAGCAGAAGCAGCGCTTCTGCACAGGGCAAGAGCTGTATGTTACAAATGTGGCGAAGTTTTGTGACAGCGCCAGCAAGGTCTACACCATCCGAGACGGCTCCAGTCACCAGGAAGAAACGTTTCCGTAAGATGGTGACAGACTACTTGGCTTTCCCTCTAAGTGTACTCCCAGATGCCTCTTCCACTTTCAAATTTTGGGTCTCTAAGTTGGATACATGGCCAGAGCTTAGCCAGTATGCATTGGAGGTGCTGGCTTGCCCTGCTGCCAGTGTATTATCTGAGCGCGTCTTTAGTGCTGCAGGTGGTGTAGTAACAGACCGTCGCATGCGACTATCCTCAGAGATGTAGACCGGCTTACTTTTCTGAAAATGAACAAGGCATGGATCTCACCTGAATTTGCCTGTCCGTTTTCAGATTAAATAACTGTTTGGCAACGTTTTCCATGTCTCCTGTTATGTTCATCTTTCTACCACCTGAACTCTACTCCCTGGGCTACAACACTGCCATTTGTTGCTCGTAAGTAATTGGCAGGGGTACTGACTCCTGGCCAGCCTGGTTACAGCACGACAGCTGTTTCCTGGCAGTGTGAACGTCAATTATCCTCCAATAAGTTGTGCTGTCGTGTTGCATTCGGGTTAGCCGACTCTATGGTGCCTGCAGTTTAGGTGATTCCTATGTGTGCTGTGGGATATGTAAATAAAGGCTGTTTCCATTGTGACAATAGGGCAAGCACCCACTGTAGGACTGTGTGATTCGGTAACTGCGGACAGCTTGCGTCCTGTCAACTTACATTTTCATGGGTGCGTTCTGCTACCCGTCCGGGGTCCAGTACCGTCAACTGGTTCTCCCCAGTGCCTTTGGCCTAGGTGCCTCCATCCCCGTATCCGAGTTCCACCAACGTCTGCTGGTCCTTGGTAGTGCTTTGGAGCACAGGTACCTCCTGCTTAGTAACCGTGTCACAGTAACGTCAGCTGGTACTCGGTTGTGACATTGCCTCTTTTCCTTCTGCTACCCGTCCGGGGTCCAGTACCGTCAACTGGTTCTCCCCAGTGCCTTTGGCCTAGGTGCCTCCATCTCCGTATCCGAGTTCCACCAACGTCTGCTGGTCCTTGGTAGTGCTTTGGAGCACAGGTACCTCCTGCTTAGTAACCGTGTCACAGTAACGTCAGCTGGTACTCGGTTGTGACATTGCCTCTTTTCCTTCTGCTGCCCCTCCGGGTTCCAGCACAGTCAGCTGATCCTCGTTACTTCCATTGTCTCTTGCTCCATCTGATACCCGTCAGGGTTCCAGTAACGTCAGCTGGTTCTCGGAAATTAGACAACCTTAAAGACCACCCAGAAGAAGATGACGACAACAAGGACGACGAGCATGAAGCCAACCAGCCTGAACACCATCACAAAGAAAAAATAAAAGATTACCCAGAAGAAGATCACCAACAGGACAAAGAAGGTTAAGACAAACTACAAGATACAGAACAAGAGACAGAAGAACAATAAGCAGAAGATCAAAAAGCAGAAGAACATGAAGTATAAGACCAAAATGAAGAGCAAAATATATGCTCTAAATTCTAAGCAGAAGAAGACTAAGCAGTGTATGGGGGTGAGTCCGTTCCTCCTCGTGGTGCCCCTGGAAAATGCCTGCTGCTGCAGGCTAAACTGAACACGGACAAATACTGTTGTAATTTAAATCTTTTGTGACAGCAAGAACGGAAGGATGAACAATTCATACTTTTACAGATTACAAGTACAGGAATCTCTGTCACAAATTAGAATATGATGAAGAAGATGAAGAGGAAGAAGATGAAGAATTTGAATATGAAGAAGATTAATTAGTTTAATAATAACAATATGAGTAATGTAAACAAAAACATGAATAGCAAGAAGTTTAAGAAGAAGATTAAGAAGGTGAAGATGAAGAATAATTTGATGAGAAAGATGATGCTGCTGAAGATTATGAAGGAGAAAGTGTGGCACTGGCAAAAGTTAAAAAGGTGAAGAGCATGGAAGTTGTGAAACATACATATTTGCCAAAATAGAAAAAAGGTTAACAACATTGTCAATTTGTTAGTCAATCCAAACGTATTTCAAAAAAAAATATATATTAATGCTATTCCAATGCATTGGGTTAAACATGTATGCCTTTATTGTCTCCTCAACCTCCCCCAATACATTCTACATTAGTCTTTGTTGTTTTCCTTCATGTACAATTAACCAACAAGGCAATAATGGGTTTTTTTAATGTCGATATTTGGTTCCCATAGACTTACATGGGACTTCCGGTATCGGAATCGGATATCGACGATATTTAGTGATATCGGCGATAGCATTCCGATCCGATATTTTAAGATATCGAGCAGTATCGCTCAACACTAGTGGTGGATAATCGTACATGTTGAGGCGTGGAATTCCAGAGGATGGGGGATATTCGGGAGAAATCTTGGAGGCAGTTGTGTGAGGAACGAATAAGTGTGGAGGATAGTAGGAGGTCTTGGGAGGATCGAAGATTACGTGAAGGAAGATATTGGGAGATTAGTTCAGAGATATAGGGAGGAGACAGTTTGTGGACGGCTTTGTAGGTCAGTGTTAGTAGTTTGAACTGGATTCGTTGGGGAATTGGGAGCCAGTGGAGGGATTTGCAGAGGGGAGAAGCAGGGGAGTAGCGAGGGGAGAGGTGGATTAGTCGGGCAGCAGAATTGAGGACAGATTGGAGTGGTGCAAGAGAGTTGACGGGGAGGCCACAGAGGAGGGTGTTGCAGTAATCAAGGCGGGAGATGATGAGGGCATGCACAAGAGTTTTAGTAGATTGAGGGCTGAGGAAGGGACGGATTCTGGAAATGTTTTTAAGTTGGAGGCGACAGGAGGTGGCAAGAGTTTGGATGTGTGGTTTGAAGGACAGGGCAGAGTCGAGAGTTACTCCGAGGCAGCGGATTTCAGGTGCGGGAGAGATCGTGATGCCATTTACCATGATAGATAGATCGGGTAGGGAAGATATGTGAGATGGAGGAAAGATGATGAGTTCGGTTTTGTCTACATTGAGTTTTAAGAAATGAGAGGTGAAGAAGGAGGATATGGCTGATAGACACTCCGGGATTCTGGACAGCAGAGAGGTGACATCTGGGCCAGAGAGGTAGATCTGAGTATCGTCCGCATAGAGGTGGTACTGGAAGCCATGGGACTTTATGAGTTGTCCTAGGCCAAGGGTATAGATGGAAAAAAGTAGGGGCCCCAGGACAGAGCCTTGAGGGACTCCAACAGACAGAGGGCGGGATGAGGAGGTAGAGTGGGAGTGGAAGACGCTAAATGTGCGGTCGGAAAGGTAAGTGGCGATCCAGGACAGGGCAAGGTCTTTGATGCCATGGGAAGAAAGAATCTGTAGCAGTAGGCAGTGGTCTACTGTGTCAAAGGCAGAGGACAGGTCAAGGAGGAGGAGGATGGAGAACTGTCTGTTAGCTTTAGCTGTGAGTAAGTCGCTAGTAATTTTGGTCAGGGCAGTTTCAGTGGAGTGGTGGGGGCGGAAGCCAGATTGGAGGTTGTCGAGGAGAGAGTTAGATGAGAGGTGGGAGGAGAGTTGAGCGTGGACATGCTGCTCAAGGAGTTTGAAGACAAACGGGAGCAATGATATTGGGCGATAGCTGGGCATAGCAGTTGGGTCAAGGTTTGTTTTTTTGAGGATGGGTGTGATTGTGGCATGTTTGAAGGCAGAGGGAAAGGTACCAGAAGATAGCGATAGGTTGAAGAGATGGGTTAGGGCTGGCATGAGCATGTTAGTGAGGTTGGGGAGCAGGTGGGAAGAGATGGGGTCAAGTGCACAGGTGGTGAGGTGTGATTTGAAAAGCAGATGAGTAAGCTCTCCTTCAGTGATGTTGGAGAGGGAGACTAGTAGGGAAGGACAGAGGTCTGGTATATGGAGTGGTTGGAGTGGTGGAACAGTAAAGGTTTACTCAGTATGGAATTGACCGTAATACAAACAGCAGAAATACGGTACTGTATCAGAAGCATACAGCTGTATACTGTGTAGGGGAAAATTTAAATCTCTGTAATATTTCCGGAGTCACACACAGATAGTCAGCATGTATTTGTCCGTGATACCAGCCGGTACACGGTAGGTAGGAACGTACAGCTCTATACGGTGTGGGAAAAAATGAACGCTCGGTAACTGTGCAGAAAAAAAAATAAAAGTATTAGTGCTGTGTTAAAAGCAGTCTGCACAGCAGTGTACACACAGCAATACAGCTATCAGGCAGCCTAATAACCAGCGCTGCAGCATACAAGAAAATCCTCCCCTGTCACTGCACACTAACTGTACAGCACAATTGCTATCAGCACAAGCACATAAGAACTTCTCGTTCCAGCCCTCTCTCCCTACTGATAAACAGCGTCAGCAACCTCTCCCTACTGTTAATATCGGTAGAAGTAAAATGGAGGTCGGCGCACAGGGCTTTTATAGACACTATGACGCCCCCCAAAGCAAGCCAATCACTGCAATGCCCTTCTCTAAGATCGTGGTGGATGCTGCACATGTCATCTCGTTGCCCACAGTGTACGTCCTTGCTCATTGGCTGAAAAAAGGCGCCTGAAAGCATTCTGGGAAAACCGACTTTGGCGCTCGTTTTGCCGAACGCAAGGCCGACTGCACGCTATGGTCGTGTTTTGGTTAACTAAAAAGTCTCAGTTTAAATGCACCTGCTCTGTGATAATCTCAGGGTTCTGTTTTCAGCACAGAGAGCATCATGAAGATCAAGGAACACAACAGGCAGATCCGTGATACTGTTGTGGAGATGTTTAACCCCTTCAAGACCCAGCCTATTTTGACCTCAAAGACCTTGCCATTTTTTGCAATTCTGACCAGTGTCCCTTTATGAGGTAATAACTCAGGAACGCTTCAACGGATCCTAGCGATTCTGAGATTGTTTTTTCGTGACATATTGGGCTTCATGTTAGTGGTAAATTTAGGTCGATAATTTTTGCGTTTATTTGTGAAAAAAATGGAAATTTGGTGAAAATTCTGAAAATTTTGTAATTTTCAAATTTTTAATTTTTATTCTGTTAAACCAGAGAGTTATGTGGCACAAAATAGTTAATAAATAACATTTCCCACATGTCTACTTTACATCAGCACAATTTTGGGAACAACATTTTTTTTTGTTAGGAAGTTATAAGGGTTAAAAGTTGACCAGCGATTTCTCATTTTTACAGCAAAATTTACAAAACCATTTTTTTTAGGGACCACCTCACATTTGAAGTCACTTTGAGGGGTCTATATGGCAGAAAATACCCAAAAGTGACACCTTTATAAAAACTGCACCCCTCAAGCTACTCAAAACTACATTCAAGAAGATTATTAACCCTTCAGGTGCGACACAGGAACTAAAGCAACGTGGAAGGAAAAAATGGACATTTTAATTTTTCCAACAAAAATTTTCTTTTAGCATCAATTTTTTCATTTTTACATGGGCATCAGGATAAAATGGATCCTAAAATTTGTTGGGCAATTTCTCCTGAGTACACAGATACCTCATATGTGGTCATAAACCACTGTATGGGCGCACGGCAGGGCTCAGAAGGGAAGGAGCGCCATTTGACTTTTTGAATGGAAAATATGCTGGAATATTTAGCGGTTGCCATGTCGCATTTGGAGAGTTCCTGTGTGCCTAAACATTGGAGCTCCCCACAGGTGACCCCATTTTGGAAACTAGACCCCTAAGGAACTTATCAGATGCATTAGTGATCACTTTGAACCCCAGGTGCTTCACAAATTGATCTGTAAAAAAAAAAGTACTTTTTTTTCACAAAAAATTTTCTTTTAGCCTCAGTTTTTTCATTTTCACATGGGCAACAGTATAAATTGGATCCTAAAATTTGTTGGGCAATTTCTCCTGAGTACACAGATACTTCATATGTGGTCATAAACCACTGTTGGGCGCACGGCAGGGCTCAGAAGGGAAGGAGCGCCATTTGACTTTTTGAATGGAAAATATGCTGGAATATTTAGCGGTTGCCATGTCGCATTTGGAGAGTCCTGTGTGCCTAAACATTGGAGCTCCCCCACAAGTGACCCCATTTTGGAAACTAGACCCCCTAAGGAACTTATCTAGATGCATAGTGAGCACTTTGAACCCCCAGGTGCTTCACAAATTGATCCGTAAAAAAAAGAAAGTACTTTTTTTTCACAAAAATTTTCTTTTAGCCTCAGTTTTTTTCATTTTCACATGGGCAACAGTATAAATTGGATCCTAAAATTTGTTGGGCAATTTCTCCTGAGTACACAGATACTCATATGTAGTCATAAACCACTGCTTGGGCGCACGGCAGGGCTCAGAAGGGAAGGAGCGCCATTTGACTTTTTGAATGGAAAATATGCTGGAATATTTAGCGGTTGCCATGTCGCATTTGGAGAGTCCCTGTGTGCCTAAACATTGGAGCTCCCCCACAAGTGACCCCATTTTGGAAACTAGACCCCCTAAGGAACTTATCTAGATGCATAGTGAGCACTTTGAACTCCCAGGTGCTTCACAAATTGATCCGTAAATAAAAGAAAGTACTTTTTTTTCAGAAAAATTTTCTTTTAGCCTCAGTTTTTTTCATTTTCACATGGGCAACAGTATAAATTGGATCCTAAAATTTGTTGGGCAATTTCTCCTGAGTACACAGATACCTCATATGTGGTCATAAACCACTGTTTGGGCGCACGGCAGGGCTCAGAAGGGAAGGAGCGCCATTTGACTTTTTGAATAGAAAATATGCTGGAATATTTAGCGGTTGCCATGTCGCATTTGGAGAGTCCCTGTGTGCCTAAACATTTGACTCCCCCACAAGTGACCCCATTTTGGAAACTAGACCCCCTAAGGAACTTATCTAGATGCATAGTGAGCACTTTGAACTCCCAGGTGCTTCACAAATTGATCCGTAAATAAAAGAAAGTACTTTTTTTTCACAAAAATTTTCTTTTAGCCTCAGTTTTTTTCATTTTCACATGGGCAACAGTATAAATTGGATCATAAAATTTGTTGGGCAATTTCTCCTGAGTACACAGATACCTCATATGTGGTCATAAACCACTGTTTGGGCGCACGGCAGGGCTCAGAAGGGAAGGAGCGCCATTTGACTTTTTGAATGGAAAATATGCTGGAATATTTAGCGGTTGCTATGTCGCATTTGGAGAGTCCCTGTGTGCCTAAACATTGGAGCTCCCCCACAAGTGACCCCATTTTGGAAACTAGACGCCCTAAGGAACTTCTCTAGATGCATAGTGAGCACTTTGAACCCCCAGGTGCTTCACAGAAGTTTATAACGCAGAGCCGCGAAAATAAAAAATCATTTTTTTTTCTCAAAAAATGATTTTTTAGCCCACTGTTTTTTATTTTCACAATGGTTACAGGAGAAATTGGACCTCAAAAGTTGTTGTCCAGTTTCTCCTGAGTACGCTAGTACCCCATATGTGAGGGGAACCACTGTTTGGGCACACGTCAGGGCTCGGAAGGGATGTAGTGACGCTTTGAAATGCCGACTTGATGGAATGGTCTGCGGGCATCTTGTTACGTTTGCAGAGCCCCTGATGTGCCTAAACAGTAGAAACTCCCCACAAGTGACCCCATTTTGGAAACTAGACCCGGCAAAGAACTTATCTAGATGTGTGGTGAGCACTTTGAACCCCCAAGGGCTACACAGAAGTTTATAACGCCCGGGCATGAAAATAAAAAAATCATATTTTTTCCACAATCAGGATCTTTTAGTCCCCAATTTTTTTATTTTCCCAAGGGTAACATGAGAAATTAGACCCAAAAGTTGTTGTCCAATTTGTCCTGAGTATGCTGATATCCCATATGTGGGAGAAAACTACTGTATGGGCACACGTCGGGGCTCGGATGGGAAGTAGCGACGTTTTGAAATGCCCATTTGATGGAATGGTCTTCGGGCGTCATGTTACGTTTGCAGAGTCCCTGATGTGCCTAAACAGTAGAAACTCCCCACAAGTGACCCCATTTTGGAAACTAGATCCCCCAAGGAACTCCTATAGATGTGTGATAAGCACTTTGAATCTCCAAGTCCTTCACAGAAGTTTATAACGCAGAGCCGTGAAAATATAAAATCATTTTTTTTCCACAAAATAATTTTTAGTCCCAATTTTTTTTTCCCAATGTTAACAGGAGAAATTAGAACCCCCAAAGTTGTTGTGCAATTTTTCCTGAGTACGCTGATACCCCATATGTGGGGATAAACCACTGTTTGGGCATACGTCGGGGCTTGGAATAAAGGGAGCACTGTTTGACTTTTTGAACGCAAAATTTGCAGGAATCAATGGTGGCTCCATGTCGCGTATGGAGACCCCCTGATGTGCCTAAATAGTGGAAACCCCTCAATTCTAACTCCAACCCTAACCCCAACACACCCTAACCCCAACCCTAACCCCTACACACACCTAACCCTAATACAAACCCTAATCATAACCCTAACCCCAACACACCCCTAACCCTAATCCCAACTCTAACCATAAACCTAACTACAAGCCTAACCCTAATTCCAACCCTAACCCTAATTCCAACCCTAACCCTAATTCCAACCCTAACCCAAATTCCAACCCTAACCGTAATTCTAACCTTAACCCTAATGCTAACCCTAACCCTAGTTCTAACCCTAAGGCTGGGTTCATATTGCGTTTTACCAGCCCGTTCAACACGTAGCGGTGACCGGCTGGTAACGGTATAGCATAACGCGATCGCGTTATGCTATACCCGCTAGCGCAGATGAATCAGCAGATAATCAGCCGCGGATCCGCAGCAAAATCCGCCGCGGATCTGCAGCGAATCAGCAGCGAAATCAGCCGTGGATCAGCAGCGAAATCAGCCGCGGATCAGCAGCGAAATCAGCTGCGGATCAGTAGCGAAATCAGCAGCGGATCAGCAGCGAAATCCGCTGCGGATCCGCAGCGAATCAGCAGCAAAATCAGTCGCGGATCAGCAGCGAAATCCGCCGTGGATCAGCAGCAAAATCAGCCGCGGATCCGCAGCGAATCAGCAGCGAAATCCGCCGCGGATCAGCAGCGAAATCCGCCACGGATCAGCAGCGAAATCAGCCGCGGATCAGCAGCGAAATCAGCCGCGGATCAGCAGCGAAATCAGCTGCGGATCAGTAGCGAAATCAGCCGCGGATCAGCAGCGAAATCCGCTGCGGATCCGCAGCGAATCAGCAGCAAAATCAGTCGCGGATCAGCAGCGAAATCCGCCGTGGATCAGCAGCAAAATCAGCCGCGGATCCGCAGCGAATCAGCAGCGAAATCCGCCGCGGATCAGCAGCGAAATCCGCCGCGGATCAGCAGCGAAATCAGCCGCGGATCAGCAGCGAAATCAGCCACGGATCAGCAGCGAAATCAGCCGTTGCGGATTTTGCTGCGGATCCGCGGCGTATTTTGCTGCGGATCCGCGGCGGATTTCGCTGCTGATCTGCGGCGGATATCGCTGCGCATCCGCGGCTGATTTCGCTGCTGATCCGCCGTGGATCAGCAGCGAAATCCGCCGCGGATCCGCAGCAAAATACGCCGCGGATCCGCAGCAAAATCCGCAACGTGTGCACAGGCCCTAATAGGAAAAAAAAAAAAAAAAAAAATCTTTATTTTTTTTATTTGTCCCTACCTATGATAAAGGGGGGGTTCATTTACTTTTTTTTATTTTGATCACTGTGACAGTTTATCACAGTGATCAAAATAAATTTTTGGACACTGGGGGGCGCACTGCGCATGCGCCGGCCGGCGGGCGCACTGCGCATGCGCCCGCCATTTTCCAAGATGGCGGCGCCCATGAAGAGGCCCGGGCGGACGCCGGGACCGATCCAGGGACATCGGTGGATCGGGAGAGGTGAGTAGGGTGGTCGGAAGGTTAGGGGGGGGGATCGGAAGGTGGGGGCACCGGAGCAAAGGAGGAGGGGAGCTGTTAGTGACGGCGGTGACCGATCGCTGCCATCTTTCGGTGGCGGCGGCCGATCGCCGCTGTGACTCGGTGTGGGGGGGTCAGGTCTCGGTGTCCAGCCATGGCAGATGCTATTGCAGCATCGGCCATGGCTGGATTGTAATATTTCACCAATTAAATTGGTGAAATATTACAGATTGCTCTGATTGGCTGTTTCACTTTTAACAGCCAATCAGAGCGATCGTGGCCACGGGGGGGTTAAGCCAACCCCCCTGTGGTGAAGCACAAAGGGTCCTGTAACTGCGGGTCGGGTGACCTTTCAGTGACCCCGGTCTCCCGGCCCGCAGGAACGCGATCCTTTCATGACGCAGGGTATGCATCATAGGTCGGAATGGCACCGACTTTCATGACGCATACGCTGTGTCAAAGGTCGGGAAGGGGTTAAAGCTGGATTTGGATGCAAAATGATTTCCAAAACTTTAAACATCCCAAGGAGAACTGTGCAAGCGGTCATATTGAAATGGAAGGAGTATCATACCACTGCAAATCTACAAAGACCCGGCCGTCCCTCTAAACTTTCATCTCAAACAAGGAGAAGACTGATCAGAGATGCAACCAAGAGGCCCATGATCACTCTGGATGAACTGCAGAGATCTACAGCTGAGGTGGGACAGTCTGTATATAGGACAACAATCAGTCGTACACTGCACGAATCTGGCCTTTATGGAAGAGTGGCAAGAAGAAAGCCATTTCTCAAAGATATCCATAAAAAGCGTTGTTTAAAGTTTGCAACAAGCCACCCGGGAGACACACCAAACATGTGGAAGAAGGTGCTCGGTCAGATGAAACCAAAATCGAACTTTTTTGGCAACAATGTGAAAAGATATGTTTGATGTAAAGGCAATACAGCTCATCACCCTGAACACACCATCCCCACTGTCAATCATGGTGGTGGCAGCATCATGGTTTGGGCCTGCTTTTCTTCAGCAGGGACAGGGAATGGGATGGTTAAAATTGATGGGAAGATGGATGGAGCCAAATACAGGACCATTCTTGAAGAAAACCTGTTGGAGACTGCAAAAGACCTGAGACTGGGACGGAGATTTGTCTTCCAACAAGACAATGATCCCAAACATAAAGCAAAATCTACAATGGAATGGTTCACAAATAAACGTATCCAGGTGTGAGAGTGGCCAAGTCAAAGTCCAGACCTGAATCCAATCCAGAATCTGTGTAAAGAGCTGAAAACTGCTGTTCACAAACGATCTCCATCCAACCTCACTGAGCTTGAGCTGTTTGCCACGGAAGAATGGGCAAGAATTTCAGTCTCTCGATGTACAAAACTGATAGAGACATACCCCAAGCGACTTGCAGCTGTAATCACAGCAAAAGGTGGCGCAACAAAGTATTAAGTTAAAGGGGCCGAATAATATTGCACATATTTCCACAAAAACTTAAAATAACCAATACATTTCGTTCAACTTCACAATTGTGTCCCACTTGTTGTTGATTCCTCACCAAAAATTTACGTTTGGTATCTTTACGTTTGAAGCATGATATGTGGGAAAAGGTTGAAAAGTTCCAGGGAGCCGAATACTTTCGCAAGGCACCGTATTTTCTTGTGCCATGAGACAAAAACATTTTTTAAAAAAATGGCTGCATGCCGCGATTGGCAGCATATATCGGACGGCCAGCACCCACTGTACTGCACTCAGATGTGATCAGAGTGGGGTCTGTTATATCCTGACTCACACAATGAAGAAGATGGAGAAATTAAGTTCTCCATCTTTTCCACACCTACGATACAATTTTCGCATGCGACAGAATCAGATCACAGTAAAATGACATGCTTGTAGCAGAGTGTGAGCCGTGGATCATTTGCATAATCATCCCAATGAGCCAACAAAAAGAGCAAAATGCATCTGCACCACTGCAGCCACCAGGTACCTGTTTAGACCAAAAGTCCCATGCATGCAAATTGATGCTGTTTGTCTCAAACAGGGAGAGGATGGGTGCTCAATCTAGACAAAAGGATGCAATATCCAAAGGCAGAAGAAAAGGGATGGCACTCACCGTCCTTAAAATCCAAACTTTATTGTAGCATAAAAATCTTCAGCAGGGGAACAATGTGAACAAGGAACGGACGACGGCTGTTTCGCCCTACCGTTAGGACCCGTGGAAGCGCGGCAGAGCGAAACGGCCGTCGTCTGTTCCTTGTTCACATTGTTCCCCTGCTGAACATCTTTATACTACAATAAAGTTTGGATTTTAAGGACGTTGAGTGCCATCCCTTTTTTTCTGCGACTGGATAATCATCACAATTCTTCTGCATGCGAGAATCATCAGATGCAGTACCCTAGTATGCGTGTACCCTTAAAAAAAAGTCCAGCTTCACTGTTTAGAATGTGAAAGAAATCTTGATTTACGTATTACAAAAGTACAACAGGATACATGAACATGTTGACTTGCAATCCAAAAAGCACAGGCTGTATGGAGCAATAATTCAGTTTTGTATATGAAGCCAAAGATTGACTTTTAGTTTAAATAGTATGGCAGACTGTTTTATTTTCATAAATCATGTAAACTAGACTGCATCTTTACATTTATTGAATCTGAAAATATATGGTGTATGCTCCTATAAATAATCATGCATAGTACAACCCAGAAATAAATTGATTCATAAAATCAACATGCATATGTAATTCATAGTGGTAAATATTCTATATTAACATCTATACATTGCACATTGTCTATGAACATTCCTCCCATTCTAAATTCAAATGCATTATTATGGAAAATTTCCCCCTTTGCAACTATAACAGCTTCCACTCTTCTGGGAAAGCGTTCTACAAGATTTCGGAGGTGTCTATGGGAATATTTTGATATTCATCCATAAGAGAATTTGTGAGGTCAGACAGACATTGATGTTAGATAAGGGGACAGGGATCACGAGGTCTGGTCTAGTTAATTTCTATGGTGTTGGATGGGGTTGAGGTCCAGATTTTGTGCGACCAGTCAAGTTCTTTCACACCTACAGTAATTCCCCCAACTATGCCTTTATGCAACTTGCTTTGTGCACTGGGCACAGTCATGGAGAACAGAAAAGAGCCTTCTCCAAACTGTTTCCACAATGTTGGAAGCTACAAATGTCTCAAACAGGGGCAGACACTGACAGCTTGGGGCCCGTGTGCAATAAATGTGTCCGGGCTCCCCTTCTTTTATGGCAACAAAGCTACAGATATATAAATATATAGCCACACACTTATATATCTTACAAAGTCTCCTTTATAATGTATATTGCCGTCCCTTATTACACAGTGCCCTCTCTTGTTATGTGCAGCACTGTCCCTTACATATCGGATTATACAGCGCAATGTCCTTATTACATACTGTCATGTCTTATTAGATGTATAATGCAAAGACGGCTGATGGAGCATTGGAAAGCTTCTTTTCTAGTGGAGGAGCTGATGGACTGGTAGTCTGGTCACCGGCTGCTCCATCAGCAGTCATTTTATATCTAACAAGAGTGGGGACTATGTAATAAAAGAGGGCGCTGTGACAAACCAAAATAACAAGAACACACTATGTAAGAGGAAGAACAATAACCACTGATGCATATTATGAAATAATGCTGGTCATATGTCAACCTGACTGACCAACTGTCCTGTTCAAGGACACTCCCAGAATATAGATCCTACAACAAATCCACAGAGTCATAGTCCAAAGAAATAATTATAAAAAAAGTAACAAATTTTATTAGGACATGAAAGAAAAAAATCACAAAAGTGTGTGAATAAGGGCAGACAAAAGGACCAGGTCCCGACCTGTGGACACCAGCCTGGGGAAGCCTTTAAATGTAATTTCCAGCTTCTTATAAGTTTTGTATGTTTATGGCCAAAGTGAACATGCATTTATGTGCTGCATGTATACCAACTTAAACCAAGCTCAAATTTTGTGTTTTTTCTATGTATTTTTGCATTCTGTGCAAGCCGGGGTGGGGCCTCCCTCCCTTGAGCTGGAAATTACATTTAAAGCCTACACGAAAATGGAGCACTGTGCCCCCAATAAGAGGGTAACACTAGAATTACAACCATGATAACAAAAAACAGTACATTTTGCTAGACAACATTAACCCTTTCCTCATCTGCATACCATTGGTGTCACGGGTGTGTCAGAGGCTACAGACAGTCGCAAAGCATCTGGCTGCAGATGGTCTCTGTGGTTGGCTTTGTATACACCTTCCTAGTCCTTCTGACTCTTGGATCTAGTGGCAACCTCCCTCTGTCTCTAATTGACACACCTAGACTGGGTGTTTATAGACTTCCTGTCTGCTTCTGGGAATTGCTGGCTATATTTCCATTTTCCCCTGTTGAGGCTTGCAGCTATAGTAGTCGGCTATCTTCCTCTTTGGTGCTGTTGGAGGAAGTCTGTGTTACTACTCCGAGTCTAATCAAGATAAGCATTCCCCTTGTTTGTCTATCCAACAGTCTTTAGTTTTAGTGGGGATTGACTAGTGAGACCCTGTCCTTCCTTATGCAGGGCTTATTGCCAGGGTCAGTCAGGTTCCAGCTCGTTGATAGGTGCAGAACCTATATAGGGACGTTTAGGTCAAATAGTGTGACTTTAGATCTGCCTCGGGGTCACCACTCCCCCCTTCCCTAACGTTGGGCTTTCTACTCCTCATCCCTTCGTGTTGCACTTAGTCTTCCCACACTGTGCATGACATTTGGCCTTTGATGTGATCACCCAAGGACGAGATCAGTGCGCATCACATAATCGACCTTATGTTTTTGTTTATTACATGTAGTATCAGTTATACTTGACAGTACCTGTAATCATAATTCTTAATTATGTTAGGTCCACTCTATTCTTTTCTATTTTGCACTCACAATCATTCCAGTTCTTGTCACAATTTGACCGTATAAAGGTTTTTGCCCATTATTGGTCCTTCTTTAAAAATGGCCATCTGATTTACAATCATTCATATTCTGGACACATCATGATCTTTGAGGATTTGTCCCCAATTGATTCCTTTTCATAACTGGCCGCCACAATGCATGCATGTGCATCGGATTCACGCTCTGCTTGTGTCTCCAAAGGCATCCTAACTATATAGTGCAGACCGTTGATGTCACAGGAAACTTTTTTTTTGCTTTGACCCACATTATCATTGGGATGGCAGGAAGTGACGCGAATGTGGCAGGGGAACCGCCACCCATGCGCTAATTATCTTGCGGTCTGGCAATTTTATATACCTGCGGAAGGGGTATATAATACATTACAGAACACAACAACCCACACAGCCCCCTGAGTAAGCCCAAAATGTTAAAAGTGTGTCGGGGTAACAGATGTTTGTGCAACTGGTTCCTATTCCCATATGGGTAAGCACTTAGCTCTTTAGCATGCTGCAGGACTATGTATTCAAGGTTTTGAATTTATTTACACAGGCTATGAATCTACTTACACAGCTTATTTCTCTGCTCTTATATCTAGACAGGATAGTGAGAACACTGTGTCTTTATTAGCATGCCAGTTAGTGAATGGATCACATTTTTATCCATTAATATTCATTTACTTTGTCTAGATCAGGATTCATTGTTATAGACATTTGGCTGGTTTGTCTGCATAATTTACATGTTTTCCTTTTAAGCGTGCTAGTTACATCCATTAGTACCTATGGTGACGTTCTGTTTGTGTTTTCACCATCTACCCATTGTAACTTGTCTACTGTTTTTTAATATTGTTTAATAAAAGTACTTTTTATCATTATCATGATTGTCATTCTAGTGTTACCCTCTTTTTTTGGTGTACAGTGCTCCATTTTCGAGTAGGATATATTATTGAGGGAGGTGCCCTCCCATTGGGAGTATGAAACTGATGTACATCCATTGAGTCTGTTCTTTCAAAGCAGTTATATTTATATAAAAGCAATTATAGCTCTTACTACTGATGAGCAGATCATTTGGGATTCAGATTTGCAAGCTTCACCGTATTTTACCTTAAAATTTGATTAGGTGTAAATAAATTTGCAGTAAATTGAATGTTCCTTTTGTTCTGTGTTCTCTCCGGACCCAGAAGCACAATTGTTAGGGGTTAAGTTCTCGCTTCTGCACAAGAGGAATCTCGAACCATCCCCGCTGCGGTCTCCCATCCGTCTCCAGCCGCAGTGGACTCTGCTCAGCAGAGACGTCAGTCCCAGTGTCTCACCCAGTCTAACACTGTGCAGAGGATTACTGCTGCCTCTCCAGGTTCTGCTATTGTAGCCAGTACTGGTCAGCGGCGAGCAGACGTCTTTGGGACTAAGTCCTGCGCTTCCCCTTCTGAGCATGCCCAGGGTTAGATCTCTCACTGGAGATCAGGGTCACATGCTCAGGTACTGCAACTACTCCTATTGGTCCGCCAGGAAGGTCTTGAAACTGCTTGTGTTCTGAAACAGTTTCTCATTGTCCTTTTCTGTAAGGTTCCTGTACTTGCTGCTATAAAACGGTTGCATGGCCGCTCGGCCATGCGCTAGTATCAATCCTGTTATGTGCTATGTGCCAGTGTGGTCATGTTCGCATGTTGTTAGGGCTCGGCTGAAATAAGCCCCTAGAATACCGGCACCTCCGGTGAGGAGTTTTATATGTACGCATTCAGGGCTTGGCTGAAATAGCCTCTAGAATACTGGCTACTCCGGTGAGGAGATGGTTGCTTGCGTTACTGTCTGCATGACCATGGACTGCAGTTATCTGTGTACTCCTGTGGGGCTAACAGGACACAGTCTCTACCACAGCGACTCTGTGCAGTAACAGAGTTCGCTCATACCGCCATATAGTGCCACAGCGTCTATATCAGCGATTCTGTGGAGTAACAGAGTTCGCTTATACTGCTATATTGTGCCATCTTACTAGCAGCAGGCTCTGCCTGCACAGTGGACCCCGGGCTGCAAACGCACCTATTATATATATTTATTTGGTGCGTTCCGCCAGCCCTAACAACAATAAATGTAAAATGTGAAAAATAAAAATAAAAATACTACTCTGGCTGCCCCACTGCTTACTGTCGACCGTCAAGTTGCAGTCTGTCCGCCGTTGCATGCTGCATTCCACATCTCCGCCCTCTTCACTTTAAGCCAGGATGTCTTGCCCGGTCACTGAATGTTGTAAAGTTGCAGTGCAAGTCATAATGTCACAACATTGCTACCTATGACGCTAAGTGACCTTCAAGGTCTGATCATGGCTGGAAGTACTGTGCCATAGAGAAAAGCCCGAAGATGTGGCACAAGATGGCCAGCGGGCTGCAAGGCGGTTGTAGAGATGAGCGGAGAAGAAAGCATTGGTTTTTTTTGTTTACCATTTGTTGGCCCCCAAAATGGTGGCTGGGCATTTTTCTTTTTGTTGCGAATCGAATCTCAAAGTGATATTTGACTCCACCTCGATCCTTCGCGCGTTGATGAGCTCATCTCTAGCTCTAACTGCCCAACCCATGTTATTATATCACATAACTGCCCAACCTATATTATTATGGAACATAACTGCCCAAACCATGTTATTATGGCACAAAACATCCAAACCCTTGTTATTATAATACATAACTGAGAAACCCATGTTATTATATCACATTACTGCCCAACCTATGTTATTATGGCACTTAACATCCCAACCCATGTTATCATGCCAAATAACGTGCCAACCCATGTTATCATGCCACATAACATCCCAACCCATGTTATCATGCCACATAACATCCCAACCCATGTTATCATGCCACATAACATCCCAACCCATGTTATCATGCCACATAACATCCCAACCCATGTTATCATGCCACATAACATCCCAACCCATGTTATCATGCCACATAACTGCCCAAAGCATGTTATTATAGTACAAAACATCCCAACCCATGTTATTATGCCATATAACTACCCACCCCATGTTATTATGCCACATAACTGCCCAACCCATGTTATTATGCCACATAGCATCCCTACCCATATTATTATGCCACAAAACATCCCAACCCATGTTATTATACCACATAACTGCCCAACTCATGTTATTATACCACATAACATCCTAACCCATGTTATTATGGCACATAACTGACCAACCCATGTTATTATACTACATAACATCCTAACCCATATTATTATGCCACATAGCTGCCCAACCCATGTTATTATGGCACAAAACATCCCAACCCATGTTATCATGCCACATAACTGCCCAACCCATGTTATTATGGCACATAACATCCTAACCCATGTTATTGTGCCACAAAACTGCCCGTGCCCAACGCATGTTATTATACCACATAACATCTCAACCCATGTTATTATACCACATAACTGCCCAACCTGTTATTATACCACATAACATTCTAACTAGTGATGAGTGAACGTGCTCGCCACTACTCGTTACTCGCCCGAGTATCACTGTACTCGGTGAGCACCGAGCACTTCCGGTATTATTCGGCGGGAGCTTGGGTCTCCACCCTGCAATTTTGGGGCTCTTTAGAGCACCAATGAACATGCAGGGATTGTCTGCTATGCATTATAATGCCGCAGCCATCTTTGTTGTGGTATTACAGTGATTGGCTGGCCGCACAGCATCATCAGGTCTATAAGAGACCGGACGCAACCCTGCTCGGTGCATTCAGCTCCGGATTCAGATAGTGTAGGGAGGGCTGCTGCTGAGATAGGGAGATATTTGGGCTTTTATTAGTTAGTGTGCGTCTACTATTGTTCAATCCACAAATCCAGCTAATAAGGGGGTATATAGATTGCAGTGCTGGGTAGGCAGGGGAGTCTATGTGCGCATATCCACATCAGTGCAAGGCATGCAGGCACTGTATGTGAGTATATAGATCTGACTGCATACTTCAAAAGGGTCCATTACTGTCTAGTGCTGCCTATTATATATATACCTAGCTGCAGGTATCCATGGCTAGGATGTTTTTTTTTTTTTGCACCTGAATCCTGCTAATTGTATTACAAAGCAATCCAGAGACCCATTTTTTTGTACATTTATTTGCTTGGTCACACTTCAGACTACATCCAGGTCATTTTAATACAACAGCGTTAGAATCTGGCAATTTAAAACTGCTTTTTTTGTCCCAGGCAACAGATCTGAGTGCGCAGAAATTCTGGGTTTTTTTTGTTACTGTAGTTCCTTTTGGAGTGTCTTACAACATTTTTGGCCACCATTTTGCTGACCAAAAAATCTTTAGGTGGCCAAAAAATATTTATCTACAGTTCTTATATTTATCACTGTGTTTTTAACGCCACACACATCGCATATTATTGCGATAAATATTTTACAATTTTAGTACTCCAACAATTTTTTTTTTTTTGTGTCGTAGCCTAGTTATTGACACAATTTTTGTGGTCCAAAAAAAAATTCTGCCCACATATGTAACAGTGCTCTATCTCTGCCAGACTCCAGATCTATCTGTGGTCTACAAACTGTGGCAGTTCAGGCCTACATTCCATTGTATTTGCTGTCTGTTACCCTAGTTCTGTACAATATTTTGGGGTATAAGCTAAAAAAAACACAGGCTACATAGAGTGACCAGTGTGGTATCTGTGTCACACTTAGAGTTGAGCGATACTTTCCGATATCCAAAAGTATCGGAATCGGAATGGTATCGCCGATACACAAAAAATATCGGCGATACCCGATACTGATACCGGAAATACAATGTAAGTCTATGGGAACAAAATATCGGAATTAAAAAAAACCCATTCTTGCCTTGTTGGTTAATTGTACATGAAGGAAAACAACAAAGAGTAATGTAGAATTTATTGGGGGAGGTTGAGGAGACATTAAAGGCATAGATGTTTAACACAATGCAATGGAATAGCATTAATATTTCTTTTTTTGAAATACGTTTGGATTGACGAAGAAATTGACAATGTTGTTAACCTTTTTTCTATTTTGTCAAATATGTCTGTTTCACAACTTCCATGCTCTTCACCTTTTTAACTTTTCACACACTTTCTCCTTCATAATCTTCAGCAGCATCATCTTTCTCATCAAATTATTCTTCATCTTCACCTTCTTAATCTTCTAAAACTTCTTGCTATTCATCTTTTTGTTAACATTAGTTATATTGTTCTTATTAAACAGTTATTATTCTTGATATTCTACTTCTTCATCTTCTTCCTATTCATCCTTTTCATCATATTCTTATTTGTGACAGACATTCCTGTACTTGTAATCTGTAAAACTCTGAATTTTCATCCTTCCGTTCTTGCTGTCACGAAAGATTTTAATTACAACAGTATTTGTCCGCGTTCAGTTTAGCCTGCAGCAGCATCAGGCATTTTCCAGGGGCACCACGAGGAGGAACGGACTCACCCCCATACACTGCTTAGTCTTCTTCTGCTTAGAATTTAGAGCATATATTTTGCTCTTCATTTTGGTCTTATACTTAATGTTCTTCTGCTTTTTGATCTTCTGCTTATTGTTCTTCTGTCTCTTGTTCTGTATCTTGTAGTTTGTCTTAACCTTCTTTGTCCTGTTGGTGATGGTACAAAAGCCAATGGAAGTAACGAGGACCAGCTGACTGTGCTGGAACCCGGAGGGTCAGCAGAAGGAAAAGAGCCAATGGCACAACCGAGGACCAGCTGACGTTACTGGGACACGGTTACTAAGCAGGAGGTACCTGTGCTCCAAAGCACTACCAAGGACCAGCAGACGTTGCTGGAACTCGGATACCGACATGGAGGCACCTAGGCCAAAGGCACTGCGGAGAACCAGCTGACGGTACTGGAACCCGGATGGGTAGCAGAAGGTACAAGAGCCAATGAAAGTAACGAGGACCAGCTGACTGTGCTGGAACCCGGAGGGTCAGCAGAAGGAAAAGAGCCAATGGCACAACCGAGGACCAGCTGACGTTACTGGGACACGGTTACTAAGCAGGAGGTACCTGTGCTCCAAAGCACTACCAAGGACCAGCAGACGTTGCTGGAACTCGGATACCGACATGGAGGCACCTAGGCCAAAGGCACTGCGGAGAACCAGCTGACGGTACTGGAACCCGGATGGGTAGCAGAAGGTACCCATGGAAATTAAAGTTGAGGCAGCAGGACTGTTTGCCGTTCACACAGCAGGGGAACAGCTGACATTACTGAACCCCAGTAACACGGAGCAAGTGTAGACTGTGCTAACAGCACTTCCGAGAAACAACTGGCGGTGTTGTAACCCAGGGATGAGAAGAGAACAGGGTGGAGGCAGCAGGACTTTTTGCCGTTCACACAGCAGGGGAACAGCTGACATTACTGAAACCCAGTAACACAGGAGCAAGTGTAGACTGTGCTAACAGCACTTCCGAGAAACAACTGGCGGTGTTGTAACCCAGGGATGAGAAGAGAACAGGGTGGAGGCAGCAGGACTTTTTGCCGTTCACACAGCAGGGGATCAGCTGACATTACTGAACCCCAGTAACACGGGAGCAAGTGTTAACTGTGCTAACAGCACTTCCGAGAAACAACTGGCGGTGTTGTAACCCAGGGATGAGAAGAGAACAGGGTGGAGGCAGCAGGACTTTTTGCCGTTCACACAGCAGGGGAACAGCTGACATTACTGAACCCCAGTAACACAGGAGCAAGTGTAGACTGTGCTAACAGCACTTCCGAGAAACAACTGGCGGTGTTGTAACCCAGGGATGAGAAGAGAACAGGGTGGAGGCAGCAGGACTTTTTGCCGTTCACACAGCAGGGGAACAGCTGACATTACTGAACCCCAGTAACACAGGAGCAAGTGTAGACTGTGCTAACAGCACTTCCGAGAAACAACTGGCGGTGTTGTAACCCAGGGATGAGAAGAGAACAGGGTGGAGGCAGCAGGACTTTTTGCCGTTCACACAGCAGGGGAACAGCTGACATTACTGAACCCCAGTAACACAGGAGCAAGTGTAGACTGTGCTAACAGCACTTCCGAGAAACAACTGGCGGTGTTGTAACCCAGGGATGAGAAGAGAACAGGGTGGAGGCAGCAGGACTTTTTGCCGTTCACACAGCAGGGGAACAGCTGACATTACTGAACCCCAGTAACACAGGAGCAAGTGTAGACTGTGCTAACAGCACTTCCGAGAAACAACTGGCGGTGTTGTAACCCAGGGATGAGAAGAGAACAGGGTGGAGGCAGCAGGACTTTTTGCCGTTCACACAGCAGGGGATCAGCTGACATTACTGAACCCCAGTAACACGGGAGCAAGTGTTAACTGTGCTAACAGCACTTCCGAGAAACAACTGGCGGTGTTGTAACCCAGGGATGAGAAGAGAACAGGGTGGAGGCAGCAGGACTTTTTGCCGTTCACACAGCAGGGGAACAGCTGACATTACTGAACCCCAGTAACACAGGAGCAAGTGTAGACTGTGCTAACAGCACTTCCGAGAAACAACTGGCGGTGTTGTAACCCAGGATGAGAAGAGAACAGGGTGGAGGCAGCAGGACTTTTTGCCGTTCACACAGCAGGGGATCAGCTGACATTACTGAACCCCAGTAACACGGGAGCAAGTGTTAACTGTGCTAACAGCACTTCCGAGAAACAACTGGCGGTGTTGTAACCCAGGGATGAGAAGAGAACAGGGTGGAGGCAGCAGGACTTTTTGCCGTTCACACAGCAGGGGAACAGCTGACATTACTGAACCCCAGTAACACAGGAGCAAGTGTAGACTGTGCTAACAGCACTTCCGAGAAACAACTGGCGGTGTTGTAACCCAGGGATGAGAAGAGAACAGGGTGGAGGCAGCAGGACTTTTTGCCGTTCACACAGCAGGGGATCAGCTGACATTACTGAACCCCAGTAACACGGGAGCAAGTGTTAACTGTGCTAACAGCACTTCCGAGAAACAACTGGCGGTGTTGTAACCCAGGGATGAGAAGAGAACAGGGTGGAGGCAGCAGGACTTTTTGCCGTTCACACAGCAGGGGATCAGCTGACATTACTGAACCCCAGTAACACGGGAGCAAGTGTTAACTGTGCTAACAGCACTTCCGAGAAACAACTGGCGGTGTTGTAACCCAGGGATGAGAAGAGAACAGGGTGGAGGCAGCAGGACTTTTTGCCGTTCACACAGCAGGGGAACAGCTGACATTACTGAACCCCAGTAGCACAGGAGCAAGTGTAGACTGTGCTAACAGCACTTCCAAGCAACAACTGGCGGTGTTGGAGCCCAGGGTCAAGGAGGATGTTTAAATACTAGATCAAGTATTTTCCTTGTTACGTGTCAATTAAAAATGTCTATACTCCAAACAAGAGAAATATAACCTTTAGTACCATAAGATGATGATTTTACTTTAAAAAATATATGTAAATTAATAATTGACAAACATAAACGCATACATTAACATGTTGAAAAGCAATGCAAACCACAATAATAATCGGTTAAATAATCTGCTATACGGTTTTAAATAAAAGCATACAAGTACATATCAGAATCCATTAATGATGGATAAGTAACAGTATGTACACCATTTTCATTTGCTGAATAATATCACTAAAAAGTTTTTAAAAATATCTAAAATTTCCATCATGTAATACTGATAATATGTGCCAATCATTTATATTAACAAAAAAAACCTTTAAAAAGTGCATAGTGAAAACAGCTATTTATGCCTGACTGTGGACTTGCAAGCATGACAACGGATAGATAAGGTATATATAGATGAGACTGCATAGCCACAGATGGTGAATGGCGATGTAATACTGTACCTCAATAAAGTGTGCGTTACTACTACATCCTTTTTTTTATATAGCTTTATAAAAGGGTACGTGCATGTATGCTTGCGCCTTTGTTTGGACGCACAGACTGGCTTCCTGCTGTGACGCGTTGGGTATTGGAGCGTCTGTGCGTCTTATGACGCAGACTAACATTCACGGTGCGCATCGTTCATCATCGCAAGCGTACCGACAACACAAAGGCGTTGTCATGACTGCTTTACTCAGTAAACATGCACCTATGATGAAACATACACGCATGTGCCCTATTACATAACAAGCTACAAGAAAAATGCGTGTGAGGTGTGACACAGCTGTTTTGTTAAGGTACAGTATTATATCGACATTGTACAGGTGTCGCTATTCAGTCTGAAAAATAGATATCATTCACCTATTCTATCAGTTGTCGTTCTTTCAGCACCACTTACAGGTATATATTTTGCTATTGTGACTATGCACTATTGACTTTACCAAGGTAATGCATGATTTTTGTTAGCGATTATCATGTTTACATGAAGGACCTTTATGATATGGGCTGTTAACTTTCTAATCAAATATGTATTTTTTAAAATGACACAAATATAAGTAATATTGAAGAGGACTATTCCTACATGCATTGTTTGCACAATATTACAGGTGTACATCACGTCCCTTAATCAACATTGGATATTATATTTACTTGTATGCTTTTATTTCAAAGGCAAGAACACTGAAGTATAACCTTCGCACTGCAGCAGTTGTCAAAGTTCAACCCACATTATGCACTTCCAACATTGCAGTATTTGAGTCATCATGATGTGAGTTGGATTTGTCTAAGCTATGGAGTGACAAGGTTGACCATCAGTATCCTATAGCATAAGTAGGCTTTTGTGTTTGCATTTGTTTTCGACATGTGCATATCTGTAATAATATGTCACAATTATTTTGTTACAGATTTGTGACAAAGACAAATCATTTTATGGTTTGAAAGTTGACGTTTCAAATGTTTACAGCTTAGAAATCATGGTGTAGCCTCATATCTATGTGTAGCACTAGACACTTTGAGATGTCATGTTTTTTTCACCATGATTAGGTAGCTAGCAGTAATTTTTGCCGGACACACAGCAGGGGAACAGCAGGCGTTACTGAACCCCACAAACACATCAGCGATTGTTTTCATCTGTGCATCTAACACTTCTGAGCAGCAACTGGCGCTGTTGAAGCCCAGGGTCAAGGAGGGTGTAGGCAGAGGCCTAGTATGAGACGTTTGAAGTTGAAGTTGTAGTTAGCAGCAGTAATTTTTGCCAGACACACAGCAGGGGAACAGCAGGCGTTACTGAACCCCACAAACACATCATGCGATTGTTTTTCATTGTGCATCTAACACTTCTGAGTCAGCAACTGGCGCTGTTGAAGCCAGGCAAGGAGGGTGTAGGCAGAGGCCTAGTATGAGACGTTTGAAGTTGAAGATTAGTTAGCAGCAGTAATTTTTGCCAGACACACAGCAGGGGAACAGCAGGCGTTACTGAACCCCACAAACACATCAGCGATTGTTTTCATCTGTGCATCTAACACTTCTGAGCAGCAACTGGCGCTGTTGAAGCCCAGGGTCAAGGAGGGTGTAGGCAGAGGCCTAGTATGAGACGTTTGAAGTTGAAGTTGTAGTTAGCAGCAGTAATTTTTGCCAGACACACAGCAGGGAACAGCAGGCGTTACTGAACCCCACAAACACATCAGCGATTGTTTTCATCTGTGCATCTAACACTTCTGAGCAGCAACTGGCGCTGTTGAAGCCCAGGGTCAAGGAGGGTGTAGGCAGAGGCCTAGTATGAGACGTTTGAAGTTGAAGTTGTAGTTAGCAGCAGTAATTTTTGCCAGACACACAGCAGGGGAACAGCAGGCGTTACTGAACCCCACAAACACATCAGCGATTGTTTTCATCTGTGCATCTAACACTTCTGAGCAGCAACTGGCGCTGTTGAAGCCCAGGTCAAGGAGGGTGTAGGCAGAGGCCTAGTATGAGACGTTTGAAGTTGAAGTTGTAGTTAGCAGCAGTAATTTTTGCCAGACACACAGCAGGGGAACAGCAGGCGTTACTGAACCCCACAAACACATCAGCGATTGTTTTCATCTGTGCATCTAACACTTCTGAGCAGCAACTGGCGCTGTTGAAGCCCAGGGTCAAGGAGGGTGTAGGCACAAAATATTGAGTTATTGCCTTGTTACGTGGCCATTGCAAATGTATGTACTTCAAACAAGAATAAATGAACTTTTACTACAACAATAAAATGATAAATTTCAATTACAAGAATAGAAAAATATTTATACTTGACAGTCCTCTGTGGTTGATAACGTTTAATGGCTAACTGAAAATATGGTAACAAATTCAAAGCTTTCGAGACTACTCAGGTGTCTTCATCAGGCTAAGAGTAAAGCCAAAAATGAAGAATCACATATTTCTACACACAACAGGACACAGGAATAGCTAAGACAAGTGAGGGAGGGACAAGTGAGGGGAGACCGGCAACAAAAAGGAGAACAAGGATGAATTATCAGCGCCACACAATCACAGATAAATTAATGAATTTACCTGTGGCAAAAGACTTTTGTATGCCCGGTCATAGCATCATGGATATGGAATTACTGGTATTAAAATATAACTTCAAATATGAGAAACGTACAAAGGTTTCAGAATATAAGCTCATCATGACCTTTGACACTGTTAGTGATGGAATGAATAGATCACATGGATTTATGTCATTCTATATCAATTAAGGAATCTGCGTCTATGCCCTTCCAGGGTCATGAAAACCCAAAAAAATACGCCAATGAGAGGGCAATCAAACTTTCTATCCTTATCTAGGAACTGTTCCAATATTTATGTTCATCCCTGTGAGATAATGACAGTTCTGATACACGTCACTTACTTGTCTTACCTATTGCACTATTCCTGTGTCCTGTTGTGTATAGAAATATGTGATGCTTAATTTTTTTAGTTAGTCTTTCCCTGATGAAGAGACGTGAGTAGCCTTGAAAGCTTGCAATTTGTTTCCATCTTTTCAGTTATCCATTAAAAGGTATCAACCACTGCTGACTCTGAAGTCTAAATATTTTTCTATCTACTGGCTAACACGGTACAAAGATACACATGTTTTCTAATTTCAAGAAGGAAAAATAAAGAAAATACAAATATAAACGCATATATGCACATGCCAAAAATAAATGGAACAACACAACACCCAAAAAATTGGTAACAAAATATAGTGTTGTAAATTTAAGAATAAAAGTCCATTTTTTTTTTTATGAATAATGCTTAAGGAACGCTATGTTAAACCATAACATAGTGAAGACAATGGATTTTGTAATAGTCACTCATCATCATCATCGCAAATTTTATGTGACAGTCACAGACATTTCAATTATTTAAGTTCATAAAATCGTAACTTTCTATAGCATGTATGACATGTCCAGCATGGACTCATCAATGTGATTGATGACACAATAATGTACAATAAAAAATAACCATTTAAAAAAACATTAGGCATTGTTTGTCACAATTTAAGTGTGTGCCTGCAAGTGTAGGTGAAACAAAGGCTACGGATAGCAAAGGTATATTCTATGTCTGTATCAGACAGTGGACAGCCTCTGATGGGTAATGCCGATGTTATACTGTACATCAATAAAGTCTGCGGCTGAAATCATGCATTTTTTGCTTGTAGAGTGTTGAAGAGGGTAAAAGAATGTCTGGTTGCGCAAAGCTTTATCCGTCAACACTACCTTCCTACTGTCACGCGTAGGGTAGGGTAGCGTGTGGCAATTAGCTGACTATCAAATGTGAGGTTAGGCTGCGTTATTGCGCACTAGGGACGCAAAAAAAAATACAGCAGTAATAATTTAATGTGTAATACTCCACCTATGACAAACAAAAAAATTACGTTCCCTCTTTAACAATGTACAAGACTAACAAGCCTAATGGTTGACGCTGACTTAATTGAGATACAGTATTACATCAACATTGTCCATGAGTAACTATGCACTGTGATACCTATATACCAGTATTAATTTATATCTCTTGTGGTTGTTTCAACAGCACTTGCAGGTATAACTACCTATTGTCAGTATGCATGATGCACTTTCTAGATGTAATAATTTATTATTGGACATTATTACCATGTTTACATGCTGGCCATTTCATATATGGTGTTTGAAGTTACAGTTGGCATCAGTATGTGTATTTTATAATGTCTGTCATAAATAAAACTCGTGATGATGATGATGAGGATTTAATGATTCGAACATCCATTGACTGCATTATCTTACAGGTACAGATAAAGTTCCTTAAAAAGCATTAATTCATAAGTCTGAAATGTACTTTTATGCATTAATTTCAAAATGTGAAGAGTAGACTATGTTTTATTTTTTGTTACCATTTCTAATAGACATGTGCAGATATGCGCTGTGATGACAAATTATTATTTGTCCATATTTGTCATAAAAATTTATCATTCTAGGCCTGCAAAACTTCACAATTTCATGTTTTCAGCATAACAAGCAGGGTGACGGCTCTTCCCTATTTGGAGCATGTTGGTCATGTGTTTTTCTGTCCATGTGTCGCGAACAGGAGACTTCTTGCCGTTCACACAGCAGGGGAACAGCTGGCGTTACTGAACCCCACTAACAGTAGAGCTTGTGTTTTGTTCTGTGGACACGACACTTCTGAGCAGCAACTGGCAGTGTTGGAGCCCAGGGAGTAGAGTTCAGGTGGTAGAAAGATGAACATAACAGGAGACATGGATAACGTTGCGAACCAGTTATTTAATCTGAAAACGGACAGACAAATTCTGGCGAGATCCATGCCTTGTTCATTTTCAGAAAAGTAAGCCGGTCTACATTATCGGAGGATAGTCGCATGCGACGGTCTGTTAGTACACCACCTGCAGCACTAAAGACGCGCTCCGATAATACACTGGCAGCAGGGCAAGCCAGCACCTCCAATGCATACTGGCTAAGCTCTGGCCATGTATCCAGCTTAGAGACCCAAAACTTGAATGGGGAAGAGCCATCTGGGAGTACACTGAGAGGCAAAGCCAAGTAGTCTGTCACCATCTGACGGATACGTTGCCTCCCGCTGACTGGAGCCCTCTCGGATGGTGTAGACATTTGTGGCGCTGCCACAAAACTTTGCCACATTTTTAACATACTGGTCTTTCCCTGTGCAGAGGCACTGCGTGTGCTCCCTCTTGTTGCAGAGCTCTCTACACTGCCTCGACGCACAGAGCTGCTTTGTAAAGCAGTAGCAGCAGCAGTGCTCTCGGCAGTAAGGTAGAACATTAGGGATTGCACCAGTGTGTCTTGGTACTCCCGCATTTTACGCTCCCGGTTCAACGGTGTGATGAGGCTTTTGACGTTGTCCCGGTAGCGAGGGTCTAGGAGGGTGTACACCCAATAATCAGACGTCGTGAGAATGTGGGCGATGCGGCGGTCGTTTCTTAGGCACTGCAGCATGAAATCAACCATGTGCTGCAGACTCCCAACTGGCAAAGAAACGCTGTCCTCTGCAAGAGGCGTTATCTCTGCCTGCTCTGCATCACCCCACCCTCGCTCTACATACTGACTAGAGCGTTGTGTACCTCCCTCTGGAGCGATGTCTTCCTCCTCCATTGACTCCTCCTCCTCATCCTCCTCACAAAGTGAGCCCTGCCCAGCCCTTTGTGAGGAACCACGTTGCGCTGACTTTCCAGAAGGTGATGGAATTTGTGACTCCTCATCCTCCACCTCTTCCAAAACCTCATCCCTTATTGCTTGCAGTGTTTTTTGAAGCAGGCAGATAAGGGGGACAGTCAGGCTGACTAGTGCATCATCTGCACTCGCCATCCGCGTTGACTCATCAAACGCACGCAAAACGTGGCACATGTCCTTCATAGTGGCCCACTCATTAATGGTGAAGTGTGGACGGCGCAAATTGCGTGTTGATTGCGCCTGATGCAGCTGATACTCCATAACTGCTGGCTGCTGCTCACACAACCGCTCCAACATATGTAACGTTGAATTCCACCTGGTGGAACGTCACATATGATGCGATGTTCAGGAAGGCGCAATCTGCGTTGCAGAGCTGCAATGCGCGATCTGGCCATGCTGGAACGTCGCAAGTGAGCGCACTCTAGGCGGACCTTGTGCAGCAGTGCATCAAGATCCGGATAGTCCCTCAAAAAACTCTGCACGACCAAGTTGAGCACATGTGCCAGACATGGTATGTGAGTGAGTTTGCCAAGGCCCAGAGCTGCCACCAGATTTCGGCCATTGTCACACACTACCAAGCCTGGCTGGAGATTCGCTGGCAAAAACCACACGTCGCTCTCCTGCTTGATGGCATTCCAGACCTCCTGCGCTGTGTGGCTTCGATTCCCCATGGGAATTAATTTCAGAACGGCCTGTTGCCGTTTGGCCACGGCTGTGCTCATATCGGTCGCATCAGGTAAGCGTCCACGGGTCCATGTGGAGGTAGACCGTGACGGCTCCTGCAGCGATGATTCTGAGGAACTGGAGTAGGAGGAGGAGTCAATGTGGACAGACTTTATTCCGGCAATCCTTGGAGTTGGCAGAACACGTACAGCGCCACTCGCAAGATGTGTACCCGGCTCCACAACATTCACCCAATGGGCAGTGAGTGAAAGGTATCGTCCCTGGCCATGGGTACTGGTCCACGCATCGGTGGTCAGGTGGACCTTGCTACTGACGGCGTTATAGTAGCGCATGTTTAATTTTTGCCTCAACATGCTTTTGCAGACCAGGGACGGCTTGCCTGCTGAAATAAAATCGGCTGGGCACATTGTATTGTGGGACTGCCAATGCCATTAATTCACGGAAACTGTCAGTCTCCACCAGCCTGAATGACAGCATTTCAAGGGACAGGAGTTTTGCAATGCCAGCATTCAGAGCCTGTGCTCGTGGATGGTTTGCCGAGTATGGCCGTCTTTTCTCCCATGCCTGTGCTACCGATGGCTGTTTTGTGGCCTGGGTGTGTGAGGATGACAGGGAACTTGCAGCTGTGGTGGAATAACACTGTGTCTCTGGACAACAGTGACAGAGGTTCTTCCATGGCGATCCTGTGAGGAAGCCGAACCAGCTGTGTGTGAACTGGAGGAAGAGGCTCCAACATGAGCTGAAGATGTAGGTGCTGCTGTAGGTTGGCCTACATCTCCAGTGTGTCTTTGTAACTCAACAAAGTGCTTTGACCGCACATGTTTCCACATATTTGTTGTATTAAGGTTACTGACACTTTTACCTCTTTTAATTTTTTGATTACACAGCTTGCATTTGACATAGCAAATATCATCTGCAACTGTATCAAAAAAGGACCACGCAGAGCAAGTCCTGGGAGCGCCCGGTTTGGCTGTTGGAAGAGAACTGCTCCGAACGGTGCCAAACTGGAGGCTACAGGCAAGCGAGTCTGCAGCCTACCTCTCCCTACTGTTTGGACCGTTGGGGCAATCTCTTCCTCAGAGCTGCTCCCACCACCTTCCTGTTCCTCACGCCATGTTGGGTCTTGGACCTCATCATCTCCACCACTACCCTCTTCCAACACCTGCTGTTGTTGGGTGGTCTGGCCAGCACCATGCTCAACAGAAACTGGCAACTGAGTCTCATCATCATCAGATGCGTTCTGCGGTGTGCTGACCATCGGCACTGGCTCACCCGCCTCTTCAGATTCAGAGAGACACAGCTGTTGCGCATCACTGCATACTGCCTCTTCTTCACATTCCAGAATGCTGCTTGGCTGGGCCCCTGTTTGCAAGCCAACAGATTCTGAGAACAGAAGCAGAGACTCAGCTGGCTCCTGTACAGAGCTCTCTGACTGCCTGGGCAATTTGGCAGGCGGTGAAGAGACTGATGGTTGTTCAACAGTGCTGTGGTCCTGAGAGGAGGTGGAAGCTATTGAAGTCGATGCATTGGCTGCCATCCAACCAACAACGGCTTCAATTTGTTCTTCACGCAGCAGGGGGGTACGCTGAGCTCCTACAAAAGTGCGCATAAAGGAACGCTCACGGGGAAAACTGGTGGATGCTGTGTCACTGGGTGCGGCAGCAGCCACAGAATCCCCACGTCCTCTCCCTGCTGCAAATCCACGGCCTCGACCACGACCACGTGCCTTACTCACTGACTTCTTCATCTTGGTAGATTGATAAAGAAAGTCAGAAAAGTTATAAGGCCTAAGTGTGGTTATTCCTCACAGACTACAGTGAACCCTGCAGACAACTGTTCAGTATCTGTGAAAGGCCCCTTTGTGTACTTCTATAGTGTTTGCAACCAATGTATTGTATACGGATGAAGCGCGTCACACTAATAGATTAGATTTTTTTCCACTAAAATGGAGCAGCACCAATTAGAGAAAAATGTGAAGGATGAGGCAGTGACACACGCTCAGCAGACTACAACCGGCAGTGGTTGAAGAACAAACTGGAGCGTAATCTGCACTCACAAAATGAAAAGCTCACAGACTACAGTGAACACTGAAACACAACTGTTCAGTAGCTGTTAAAGGCCCCTTTGTGTACTTCTATAGTGTTTGCAACCAATGTATTGTATACGGATGGAAGCGCGTCACACTAATAGATTAGATTTTTTTCCACTAAAATGGAGCAGCACCAATTAGAGAAAAATGTGAAGGATGAGGCAGTGACACACGCTCAGCAGACTACAACCGGCAGTGGTTGAAGAACAAACTGGAGCGTAATCTGCACTCACAAAATGAAAAGCTCACAGACTACAGTGAACACTGAAACACAACTGTTCAGTAGCTGTTAAAGGCCCCTTTGTGTACTTCTATAGTGTTTGCAACCAATGTATTGTATACGGATGGAAGCGCGTCACACTAATAGATTAGATTTTTTTCCACTAAAATGGAGCAGCACCAATTAGAGAAAAATGTGAAGGATGAGGCAGTGACACACGCTCAGCAGACTACAACCGGCAGTGGTTGAAGAACAAACTGGAGCGTAATCTGCACTCACAAAATGAAAAGCTCACAGACTACAGTGAACACTGAAACACAACTGTTCAGTAGCTGTTAAAGGCCCCTTTGTGTACTTCTATAGTGTTTGCAACCAATGTATTGTATACGGATGGAAGCGCGTCACACTAATAGATTAGATTTTTTTCCACTAAAATGGAGCAGCACCAATTAGAGAAAAATGTGAAGGATGAGGCAGTGACACACGCTCAGCAGACTACAACCGGCAGTGGTTGAAGAACAAACTGGAGCGTAATCTGCACTCACAAAATGAAAAGCTCACAGACTACAGTGAACACTGAAACACAACTGTTCAGTAGCTGTTAAAGGCCCCTTTGTGTACTTCTATAGTGTTTGCAACCAATGTATTGTATACGGATGGAAGCGCGTCACACTAATAGATTAGATTTTTTTCCACTAAAATGGAGCAGCACCAATTAGAGAAAAATGTGAAGGATGAGGCAGTGACACACGCTCAGCAGACTACAACCGGCAGTGGTTGAAGAACAAACTGGAGCGTAATCTGCACTCACAAAATGAAAAGCTCACAGACTACAGTGAACACTGAAACACAACTGTTCAGTAGCTGTTAAAGGCCCCTTTGTGTACTTCTATAGTGTTTGCAACCAATGTATTGTATACGGATGGAAGCGCGTCACACTAATAGATTAGATTTTTTTCCACTAAAATGGAGCAGCACCAATTAGAGAAAAATGTGAAGGATGAGGCAGTGACACACGCTCAGCAGACTACAACCGGCAGTGGTTGAAGAACAAACTGGAGCGTAATCTGCACTCACAAAATGAAAAGCTCACAGACTACAGTGAACACTGAAACACAACTGTTCAGTAGCTGTTAAAGGCCCCTTTGTGTACTTCTATAGTGTTTGCAACCAATGTATTGTATACGGATGGAAGCGCGTCACACTAATAGATTAGATTTTTTTCCACTAAAATGGAGCAGCACCAATTAGAGAAAAATGTGAAGGATGAGGCAGTGACACACGCTCAGCAGACTACAACCGGCAGTGGTTGAAGAACAAACTGGAGCGTAATCTGCACTCACAAAATGAAAAGCTCACAGACTACAGTGAACACTGAAACACAACTGTTCAGTAGCTGTTAAAGGCCCCTTTGTGTACTTCTATAGTGTTTGCAACCAATGTATTGTATACGGATGGAAGCGCGTCACACTAATAGATTAGATTTTTTTCCACTAAAATGGAGCAGCACCAATTAGAGAAAAATGTGAAGGATGAGGCAGTGACACACGCTCAGCAGACTACAACCGGCAGTGGTTGAAGAACTAACTGGAGCGTAATCTGCACTCACAAAATTAAAAGCTCACAGACTACAGTAAACCCTGCAGACAACTGTTCAGTAGCTGTGAAAGGCTCCTTTCTGTACTTCTATAGTGTTTGCAACCAATGTATTGTATACGGATGGAAGCACGTCACACTAATAGATTTGATTTTTTTCTAATATAATGGAGCTGCACCAATTCCACAAAATAAAATAAAAAAAAAAAAAGAGTCAGTGACACGTGCAGAATCAGATGCCTACAAACAGCGGTGGATGCAGAGCAATCTGCAGCGTCACCTGCACTGTCACACACACACCTTGCACAGAGCTGTTAAAACAACACTGGCAAAATGAAGCTTTACACAGCGGTTGGTAAACTAGCCTGCCTCAAGCACAGTAGTACACAAAATCGCAATATCTAACTGTCCCTCAGAGTGAGCAGAGTAGCGTTCTGTCCCTAACTGAGTTCACAGCACAGTGACGCTAAAATGGCTGCGGCGCCTTTTATAGTGCATTCTGACATCATTTCAGCAGCCAATCACAGCCATGCCATTAGTTAAGATGACCGCAGCATTACAGGATGTGCCCACACTTCATAAGATTCATCATTGGCTGACTAACATCACATTGCCTCTCAAAGAATTATGGGAACTTCCGATTCCGGTATACGATATTGAAAAAGTATCGGAATTAAGTATCGGAATTCCGATAACGCGAATATCGGCCGATACCCGATACTTGCGGTATCGGAATGCTCAACACTAGTCACACTCCTATTTCTCTGTGTGCCAAAATTGTGGCATATCAGGGAAACATTACCTTTTTTTGCTGTGTCTTACCCTATTTCTAGACAGGCTTTTTGGGTAAAAAAAAAGTTGAAAAGACTCCAAGGCACATATTGAACAGTCTGTTATCTCCGTCAGACCCCAGTTTTATCTGTGCTCTACAAATAGTTGCTTTTCAGGCCTACCTTGCCCTTTTTTCTGTCTGCTACCCCATATCTCCCAACCGTCCCGGATTGACCGGAACAGTCCCGATTCTGAGCCTCCCACCCGCTGTCCCGGCCGGGACACTATCTTTCCCGCAGTGAGAAGCCGCCGCACCCCCCATGCACCCCATCCTCGCCCTCCCAGCTCTCCACTTCAGCTTCTAACTGCCAGCAATGACATTGCTAGGCTGTCCACTTATGTGCGAACAGGACCTGTGATGAGTTCACAGGAGGGGAGGAGTCAGGGGTCACATGGTCAGGCTCCTCGTGTGTGCAGGTCTCTGCTGTGCTGGTTGTCATGGTGCTGGATGAGAGTAAGTTTATGTGTGGGGTCAGGAGGGATTTACAGTGTGGATGTAGCATAGCCGTGTGTGTGCGAGGTGTACGGAGCAGAGCCGTGTGTGCGCGAGGTGTACGGAGCAGAACCATGTGTGTATGAGGTGTTCGGAGCCGTCCGTGTACAAGGTGCATGGTGGGGAGTATTCATACCTCCCAACTGTCCCAGATCCAGAGGGACAGTTCCGATTTTGAGAGAGTCTGCCCCGCTGTCCTGGTCGGAAGCTTACTTTTTTCTCTCTCTCTGTTCTTTCTTTCTTTCTCTCTGTTCTTTCTCTCTCTAATCCTTCTTTTTTTCTTTCTCTCTGTTCGTTCCTCTCTTTCTTTCTTTCTTTCTCTCTGTTCTTTCTTTCTCTCTCTGTTCTTTTTCTTTCTTTCTCTCTGTTCTTTCTTTCCCCTCTTTCTTTATATCTCTCTGTTCTTTCTTTCTTTCCCCTTACTTTCTTTCTCTCTGTTCTTTCTTTCCCTCTCTGTTCTTTTTTTCTTTCTCTCTGTTATTTTTCTTTCCCCTCTTTTTTTCTCTCTGTTCTTTCTTTCTCTCTCTGTTCTCTTTCATTCCCATCTTTCTTTCTCTCTCTCTGTTCTTTCTTTCTCTCTCTGTTCTTTTTCTTTCTTTCTCTCTGTTCTTTCTTTCCCCTCTTTCTTTCTCTCTGTACTTTCTTTCTCTCTCTCTGTTCTTCCTTTTTCTCTCTGTTTTCTTTCTCTATTCTTTCTTTCCCATCTTTCTTTCTCTCTGTTCTTTCTTTACCCTCTTTCTTTTCTTCTATCTCTCTGTTCTTTTGTTCAGTCCTTTCTTTCTATCTCTCTCTGTTTCTTTCTGTTTCTTTCTCTCTCTTCTTTCTTTCCCATCTTTCTTTCTTTCTCTCTGTTCTTTCTTTCTTTACCCTCTTTCTTTCTTTCTTTCTTTCTTTCTTTCTCTTTCTGTTCTTTCTTTCTCTCTCTGTTCTTTCTTTCCCATCTTTCTTTCTCTCTTTGTTCTTTCTTTCCCCTCTTTTTTTCTCTCTGTTCTTTCTTTCCCATCGTTCTTTCTTTCTTACTTTCTCTCTCTGTTCTTTCTTTCCTATCTTTCTTTTTCTTTCTTTCTCTTTCAGTTCTTTCTTTCCCCTCTTCTTTTTTTCTCTCTGTTTATTCTTTCTGTCCCCTCTTTCTTTCTTTCTGTTTCTTTCTCTCTCTCTCTTTTCTTTCTTTCTTTCCCTCTTCTTTCTTTCTTTCTTTCTTTCTTTCATTTTCTTCTCTTTCCCCTCTTTCTTTCTCTCTCCCTCTCTGTTCTTTCTTTCCCCTTTCTTTCTCTCTCCCTCTCTGTTATTTTTTTTCCCTCTTTTTTTCTCTCTCTGTTCTTTTTTTCTGTCCCCTCTATCTCTTTCATATTGGAGACGACTTCGGAGCTGAGGCTTCCTCTGGTGGTTGCTGAGGGTATTGAACCTATGTTGAACAGCAAAAGTCCACCACCTGCAATTGATGAATGGTTATCAGGTGGGACGGACTGGCTTGATATAAGTGAGCTGACCTCCCATGATCCTCGCCGGTGATCAATTGTTACTTCCTAGTCTAGGTTGGAATATAGCTAGCTTTTCTTCTGGTTCCTGCTATCATTCAGATAAGTTACTTTCTGTTTTTTTTGTTTTCTGTGGTGTGATTTTCCTTGTTTTTGTTGCCTTGCTTTTGAGTTCAGCCGGGTCCCCTTTGGGGGCTTGTGATGGTCTCTGTTCTCTTTTTGTATTTGTTCATTTGCTCTGTTCTTGTGATGTTTTACTGCTGGGTAGCTGCGTGTTCACACCAGAGATCTGATATAGGTGGTCGAGACAGTGTGGTCTCAGCATTTTTGGATTCAGAAGTGTTGGAGTTTTTCCTAGGGTTTTTCTGGGTTGCAGACAGTATTCTCTCCTGTGCTGTCCTATCTAGACAGTTTTGGGCCCCAGCTTTTGCTCATTCTATTTTCTGTCTGTGTTCGTGTTTTCATCTGGTCTAACCGCCATTATATGTTTGGGGGCTTCCTATTCTTTTGGGGCTCTACTCCGGGGCAGATAGCTTTCCTCTTTCCATCTTCAGGGGTGGCTAATCTCTCCGGCTGTGACGAGGTGTCTAGGGCACCGTAGGAACGTCCCATGGCTGCTTCTAGTTGTGCGGTTAGTTTAGGGGTCTGCAACCTATTAGTTTCAACCTCTCTGGTGTTTGGCTGCCTTTGCGGTGTTTTGCTCCTGCCTCCTCAGCTACCAAAACATAACACTCTCTCCCTCTCTGTTCTTCTTTCCCCTCTTTTTTTTTCTCTCTCTCTCTGTGTTAGGGTTCGAGTTCCAGCTGCTGCACAAGGGGAGTCTCAAAACAGTCCTACTGCGGTCCCCCATCCATCTCCGGCCGCAGTGGAGCCTGCTCAGCAAAGACGTCGGTCCCAGCGTCTCACCCGGTCTAATACTGTGCAGAGACTTGCTGCTGCCTCTTTAGGTTCTGCTATTGTAGCCAGTACTGGTCAGCGGCAAGCAGACGTCTTTAGGACTAAGTCCTTTGTTGCTTCATCTGAGCATCTGAGCATGCCCAGAGCAAGATCTCCCATTGGAGATCAGGGGTCACATGCTCAGATACAGCTGCCACTCCTATTGGTCCTTCAGGAAGGTCCTGTGGATGTTGATGTTCTGAAACAGCTTCCCATTGGTCCTTCCTGGAAGGTCTTTTTCTCGTGGCTGCTATAAAAGGCTGTCCTTACCGCATGGTCGTGCGCTAGTATCAAATCTGTTACGTGCTTGCGCCAGTGTGGTCATGTATGCTTGTGGTTAGTTCTGGCTGAAATAAGCCCCTAGAATACCGGCACCTCCGGTGAGGAGATTGTATGCACGTGTTCAGGGCTCGGCTGAAAACTCCATTAGAATACCGGCTACTCCGGTGAGGAGATTACTGCTTGGGTTCTGTTTGCATGACCACAGACTGCAATCCGCTTAGCAGTTATCTGTGTTCCCTGTGAGTCTAACAGGACACAGTCTTTGTTACAGCGGCTCTGTGAATTATATAGTGCTACGGCGTTTACATCTGCGACTCTGCGGGATAACAGAGTTCGCTCATACTGCCTATTTACGCCATGTTACTAGCAGCAGGCTCTGCCTGCACGGTGGACCCCGGGCTGCGAACACACCTCTCCTTAATATCTATTAGGTGCGTTCCGCAGGCACTTAACACTCTGTTCTTTTTTCTGTCCCCTCTTTCTTTCTCTCTGTTCTTTCTTTCGTTCCCTTTTCTTTCTTTGTTTCTTTCTTTCTCTCTGCTCTTTCTTTCCCCTCTCTTTCTTTCTTTCTCTCCTTTCTTTCTCTCTGTTTTCTTTTTTCCCTCTCTTTGTTCTTTCTTTCTTTTCCTCAGTACGAGTCAGTGTGCCCACAGTACCAGCCACTGATCCCATAATGCCAGTCACTGTGCCCTCAGTACCAGTCAGTGTGATCAGCAGTGCTAAATGGGTGTGGTTGGGGTGTGGATATGGGTGTGATTAGTTGTGAAATGGGTGTGGTCAGGGGCGTGGCCTAAAATTTGTCCCTCTTTACCATCTTCAAAAGTTGGGAGGTATGCTACCCTAGGTGTAGTATACACTATTTTGGACTAAAAAATTATAAAATACCGGCCTCATATTGAATAGTCTGATATCTCAGTGGCATCATCATCTATCTGTGGGCTACAAAGTGTGCTTTTGAGCCTTCCCTTCAGCTTTTTTTGCTGTGTGTTACGGTAGCTTAAAAAGTTTTTTTTGGTGTAAAAAATACAAAAAGACAGGCGACATATTGAACAGTCCGGTATCTCTGTGACACGCCTCATATATCTGAGGGCTACAAAGTGTGCTTTGGAGGATTCCATTCACCTTTATTTGCTGTGTGTTACCCTTCGTTCTCTCTGCTCTCCGTATGTGGCCACAGCTCACACTGTGAAGGAGCACCTAATTGTTGACGTCACCTAAGGTCCTGCTCCCACTGCTTCCAATTGGCATCTATCTTCTATTCAGCGGCAGGATTCCCCTGCACCACTGACTACCCGCGACCACGTGACTGCCGCGTCACCCAGGTCCTGCTTCCCACACTCAATACAGGAAGCAGGGACTAACTCCCAGTGACCGGCTTCACATTGAGCTCTCTTGAGTGCAGGAGCGCTGTCTGGATATCATTGGCATCAACAGCAGAACATCAACTGTTTTACCAATAACTGGAATGTCGGGACTTGGACTCTGCTGCAAATACGCAAGTATTATCATGATCCCCGCGACAAGTATAACTTGTACTGTGCTTTTTCATCTCCTTGAAAGCATGTTCATGCACGTGCCTGGACTCTATTAACGTCACATTGGTGATTACCACCGGTCGGGGTAACTCACTATTATTGAACTGTGTAGGACTTGTCTCATGTACTATTAAGAGGTGACTCCACTCTGCTCCCCCAGAACATTAAGTAGTTTTTAATCCACTACTTATATTTTGGATTATTATTTTGTTGTAGGGTCATTTTTGTGTTGCTATCAGGATTGGTATACATTAGGGTCATTCTTTCATATGTGGTATAGTAGCAACCAACTGTATATATTTTTGCTTTCTCATTTATGTTTATGCCATATGGGCCAGGTGCAATTCAGATTCAACAAATTTTGATTCAACACATATTTATTAGATTTTAGATTTCAGATTTTAGCTAATTATTGAGTGCATCCCATTCTAATTAGTAAAAACCATTTTTCCCTTCTTTTTTACTGCTGGTTCTTTTGCGCGAGTCTATCTCATTCATACAGTATATCCTAGTCCTTGAATCCACGTGGTTGGCTTCTTGACTTGCAGCATTTGACAACCATTGTGTTCTTAGCTCTACTGTATATTACATCTTTCTAGTAACAGATATAGCCTAGGACCGGATGGCAAACACCATTAACCTACTGGCGGTTCCGCTGCAGCCTGAACTTATGCCCTGGCTGCCCTGGAAAAGAAAATGAATAAAGTAGCAGAAAGTTAATGTAAATAGTTCATCAATAGAGATGAGCGACTTTGCCTTTTTTAGGGTCGAGTCGGGTTTCATGAAACCTGACTTTCTCAAAAGTCGGGTCGAACGAAATCGGCCGACTATCGGGAAAAGTCGGAGGTTCGACTGAAACACGAAACCCAATGCAAATGGGGAAGCAAAGTCGCCATGGAGTGGATGACAGTAAACACACCTACAGTGCCCATTTCAATGCCAAAATTCTTATTACTTAAGTTTGGCAACCTTAATTAACTTTATAATAATAGTTACGCATTGAAAACTGCGGGTTATTTGGCTAAACTTGTGGGGGGGGGGGTAGGGATGGCTCACGGTTTTCGTGTGCCCCGGGACAAAGAGTGTCAGTGGGCCCCTTTAACACACACCACAATTCATGATGCTCCAATACGGCACAGAAATATAGGTATAGTACAATGAAAAATACTTCACTTCTTACATGACATGACTGATATCTATGTTAAAATCTACAATAGCTCAAAAACCGGACACTATATTCCTCCATACAGTATTATGGCCACTACATAGTGCACAATACAGAATAATGAGCCCCATATATTGCTCCATACATAAATGGTCCCATATAATGTTCCATACAGTATATGATGAGCTCCACATAATGCTCCAGTATATGATGGTCCCCATATAATGTGCCATATAGTATAGGACGGTACCCATAGAGTATAATGAGCCCCACATATTGCTCCATACAGTATAATGAGTCGCATATAAAGCTCCATACAGTATATGATGGGCCCCATATATTGCTCCATACAGAATGGGCTCCATATAATGCTCCATACAGAATAGGCCCCATATGTGACCCATATGATGCTCCATACCCTATATGATGCCCTATATGATTCTCCAGTATATGATGGGCCCCATGGATGATGCTCCAGTGTCTTATGGGCCAAAACATGCTCCATATATAATGGGCCCCATTATTAATGATCCAGTGTATAATGGGCCCCGTAAATGCTCCTCCAGTGTCTGATGTCCCCCATTTACAATGCTCCAGTATATGATGGGCCCCATGGATGCTGCTCCAGTGTCTGATCTGCCCCATTTAGAATGCTGCAGTATATGTTGGGCCCCATGGATGATGCTCCAGTGTCTTATTGGCCAAAATCATGCTCCGTATATAATGGGTCCCATTATTAATGATCCAGTGTATAATGCTCACCATATATTCCTCCAAACATTACAAAAAATGAAATACCTCTCCTCGCTGTGCACTGCTCTACTCCTCAGCGTCGCCATCTTACAGCTCTCTGCACTTGGACTGTTTAGGCAGATTACGTACAGACGTTACGTCATCGCGCTCTCTAACCTGAATGTCACTGTCAGGAAAAGCGGAAGATGTCTCAGCGGTGGAGCATGGAGAGGTAAGTATTGCAAGTGCTGGGGCCCTGAGCAAGCAGGGGGGGCCGACTCATGGGCGACGGCACTGGCACAGGGCCCCTAATAGTACGCCTGTGTGTGTGATGGTGAGTGGGCCCTCCCACCGTCAGAGACACATTTTTGTACTATGAGGGCCCTGTGCCAGTGCCATCGCCCACGAGTCGGCCCCCCCCACCTGGTCAGGGAACAGGCACTTGCCTGGGTGCGCCAGGTGCTGACGCCGGCCCTGGGGGAGATTTGTAGGTTTTCTGGTATTCAAATTTCTAAGATTTTTCCCTCGGCTAAAGGTCCTTCCGCACTGCTTACAGATAACCTTTGCCTCATCAATAGGATTTAGGTCAAAAAAATGCCACACTGGACTCTTCCTACTATGGTATAAATTTTCAGGGCTTGCACGCTGTGCTAATTTGACCATCTGGTCAAGCTGCCCTGCAACTTTTTGTTTTTTTAACACCTTTTTGGACTGCTACGAGCCTGCCAGATAACTGTTGCTGCGATGTCGATGCCTGCTGCGGATCCTTCTCTTCTGAGCTATTGCCAGCAGCACCCTCTTCCCCCAATGGATGCCAATCCGGGTCAACAACTGGGTCATCTATCATCTCCTCTTCAATTTCATCTGTGGCACCTGAGTTTCATCAGGGTCACATTCTGGCTCAGTAGACTGCGAGGGAAATGTAGTGCTCTGGGTGAATGTACCAGCAGAATCATCTAGCAGTGGCTGTGCATCAGTGCACTCCATCTCTGATTCATGTTGGACTGGGGAATTCAGGATTTGACTTGATAACCCAGGCATGCTATGTAAAAATAGCTACATGGAGTAATCGGAAGTGTGGGCTGCCGCATCCTTCACTTTTGGTGGGGGTGAAGCACACAAGGAAAGGTGTTGTTCCTGACCAGGAGCCTGCACTGACGACTCAGTCCTTGCATTTTTTGAAACTTCAGAAGAGGAGGAGATAAAGATGGAGGCTGTTTCGTCAATGTAAGCCAAAATCTGTTCCTGATGCTCCGGCTTTAAAAGCAGTTTACCTACTCCCTGTAAAGGGAGCCTTCCAGGCCTTCTTGAGCCAGAAGACTCTTTCTGATAGCACACTACCAGCATGGCAAGCGAGCTCCTGTATAGTGAAAATATTCTAAATCTCCGTAAAAATTTCAGGAGGCAGACTCTGACGCTCATAGGCTCAGTCTGGATTACACAAGAATATAATAATAAGAAAAAGTGGTACTGTATCAGCAGATACCAGGTATATATAGTATAGTCAAAATATTCTAAATCTCAGTATATATTTCAGGAGGCAGACACTGACGCTCTCAGGCTCAGTATGTATTACACAATAATATAAAAAGGGTACTGTTTCACCAGATACAATGTATATGTAGTATAGTGAAAATATTACAAATCTCCTTATATGTTTTAGGAGGCAGACTCTGACGCTCACAGGCTCCGTCTGGATTACACAAGAATATAATAAGAAGAAAAAGGGGTACTGTATCAGCAGATACCAGGTATATATAGTATAGTGAAAATATTCTAAATCTCAGTATATATTTCAGGAGGCAGACACTGACGCTCTCTGGCTCAGTATGTATTACACAATAATAGAAAAAGCTGAAAAAGGATTCTGTTTTACCAGATACAAGGTATATATAGTATAGTGAAAATATTATAAATCTTCGTATATATTTCAGGAGGCAGACACTGACGCTCAAAGGCTCAGTATGGTTTACACAAGAATATAAAAAGATCCGCAAGAAATAATCACACATGTGGGCCAATGTTCCAGGTGTCAATGATGCACTTAGAGTGGTGGGTGGAGGAGGACTTTATGGCAAAAAGGGTACTGTATCAGAAGCGTACAGCTGGATACAGCCTAGGGGTCATTGTAAATCTCCGTATATATTTGCGGAGTACCAAACAGATGCTCACAGGCTCAGTATGGATTAGACCACAGTTTAAAAAGCTGGAAAAGGGTACTGTATCAGCAGATACCAGGTATATATAGTATAGTGAAAATATTCTAAATCTCCGTATATATTTCAGGAGGCAGACTCTGACGCTCTCAGGCTCAGTATGTATTACACAATAATATAAAAAGCTGAAAAAGGGTACTGTTTCACCAGATACAAGGTATATATAGTATAGTCAAAAAATATTATAAATCTCTGTATATATTTCAGGAGGCAGACTCTGACGCTCACAGGCTCAGTATGGATTACACAAGAATATAATAAGGAAAAGGGGTACTCTATCAGCAGATACCAGGTATATATAGCATAGTGAAAATATTCTAAATCTCTGTATATATTTCAGGAGGCAGCCACTGACACTCTCAGGCTCAGTATGTATTACACAAGAATATAAAAAGATCCGCAAAATCACTCATGTGGGCCGTGTTACAAGTGTCAATGATGCACTTAGATTGGTGGGGGGAGGACTTTCTTACAAAAAGGGTACTGTATCCCAAGCGTAAAGCTGTATACAGTGTAGGGTAATTGCAAATCTCCATATTTATTTCCGGAGTAACAGACAGACGCTCACAGGCTCTGTATGGATTACACCAGAATCTAAAAAGTAGAAAAAGGGTCATGTATAAGAAGTGTACAGTTGTATACAGGGTTGGGGAAATTGTAAATCTCCATATATTTTGCCAGCGTCAGACACTGTCTCTCACAGGCTCAGTATTGATCACACCAAAATATAAAAGTAGAAAAAGAGTAATGTATTAGAAGCGTATAGCTGTATACAGGGTTGGGGAAATTGTAAATCTCTGTATATTTTGCCAGAGTCACACACTGGCTCTCACAGGCTCAGTATTGATCACACCAGATAATAAAAAGTAGAAAAAGGGTAATGTATTACAAGCGTATAGCTGTATACAGGGTAGGGGAAATTGTAAATCACCGTGTATTTTGCCAGAGTCAGACACTGGCTCTCACAGGCTCAGTATTGATCACACCAGAATATAAAAAGCAGAAAAATGTAATGTATTTGAAGCATACAGCTGTATACAGGGTTGGGGAAATTGTAAATCTCCGTATATTTTGCCAGAGTCACACACTGGCTCTCACAGGCTCAGTATTGATTACACAACAATATAAAAAGTAGAAAAAGGGTAATGTATTAGAAGCGTACAGCTGTATACAAGGTTGGGGAAATGTAAAATCTCCGTATATTTTGTCAGACTCTCACAGGTTTCAGTATGGATCACATCAGAATATAAAAAGTTGGGGGGGCTACAGCCCAGATCGGGAGGTGGCAAAAATGGCATATGTTGAGGTGTAAAATGGATGTAAAGCAGCTGCAAATGGAGGAATTTGAGAAGTCTGAGGAAGAGGAGGACAAAGCGAGCCATTTTTCTGGCAACCTATGTGTCATCAGGGGAAGGTGGGACAAAATCCTTTGAAACCCATTTATGGTTCATTTTAATGAAAGTTAGATCATCAACGTTTTGCATCAACAGACGGGTCCTTCTTTCTGTCAGGATTGATCCTGCAGCATCGAAGACTCTTTCAGATAGCACATTACCAGCAGGGCAAGCGAGCTGCTGTAAGGCATATTGTGCCAATTCAGGCCAGGTGTCCAGTTTACAGGCCCAGTAGTAAAAGGGGTATGACCGGTGAGGGAGAACATCGATAGGGGAGGAGAAGTAATTTGTAACCATAGTTGACAACTGCTGTCTCCTGTCTGTTGCTATAGATTCCTGATTACCAGGCGTGTGAGCTGTCCTGGAGAAATCAGTCCACAACATGGTCATGAAACCCCTGTCTCGAACGCCACTTCGGCTGTGTGCACCACGAACACCTCTTTCATTTGGCCCAGTACGGCTCGTGGTAGAACCTGCACCGCTGCTGTTTGCTGGGAATGCCTCTAACAAACGGTTTACCAGAGTTGCTTGTTTGTTGGCAATATTAGCTCTAGGTTCTCCTGTGGCATGATGTTCTGTAATTTGCCTTTATAGCGTGGATCAAGGATGCTGACCAACCAGTAGCCATCATTCTTCATAATTTTGGCAATGCGGGGGTCCCATTTTAGGATCCGCAAGGACTCTTCCTACTATGGTATAAATTTTCAGGGCTTGCACGCTGTGCTAATTTGACCATCTGGTCAAGCTGTCCTGCAACTTTTTGTTTTTTTAACACCTTTTTCCACTGCTACGAGCCTGCCAGATAACCGCTGCTGCGATGTCGATGCCTGCTGCGGATCCTTCTCCTCTTCTAAGCTATTGCCAGCGGCACCCTCTTCCCCCAATGGATGCCAATCCGGGTCAACAACTGGGTCATCCATCACCTCCTCTTCAATTTCATCTGTGGCACCTGAGTTTCATCAGGGTCACATTCTGGCTCAGTACACTGCGAGGGCAATATAGTGCTCTGGTTGAATGTACCAGCACAATCATCTAGCAGTGGTTGTGCATCAGTGCACTCCATGTCAGATTCATCTTGGACTGGGGAATTCAGAATTTACTTGATAACCCAAAATATTTAGAATTGAGAGTCCTCAGTGGTTGATACCTTTTAATGGCTAACTGAAAAGATGGTAACAAACTGCAAGCTTTTGAGACTACTTGCAGTTTGTTACCATCTTTTCAGTTAGCCATTAAAAGGTATTAACCACTGAGGACTCTCAATTCTAAATATTTTTCTATCTACTGGCTAACACGGTACTAAGATATAAATCTTTACTGTACTTGATAACCCAGGCATGGTATGTGAAAAGAGCTCCTGTAAGGTTCTTTGTCTCTGTTGACATGTTCCTTGAAACTCAGTTTTCCGTCGGCCATTTTGCTTTCTGTCTTTCTGCAGCTCTTGCCCTCAGTTAATATGGAGTTTCCAGTTTTCATGTTCCCGCCCTGATTCTTCCCTCTTGCTTCTTAAGCAGCCTCAGCTGAACAATCAGTGCTCCTGAATCAAGCCTCAGTCAGTCTGTGACCTGACTTCTGGAAACCTTGGACTTGTACTCCAGCTATTCCCTACTGAGGAACCTTGGAACACTTTTGGACTCTGGAAACCTGCTGTTTGGTGAATCCATGTTTGCAGAGGAATTACGGTACAGAGAAGAGATCCTGAACCTGCTTTGGAGATTTATTGTAGTGCTTGAAGTTACTCTGGCCTGCTGTGTCTCCTGTCGCTGTTCCTGCAAACTGTGTGAACTTTTCAGCATGCTTGTATGAAGTAATACAAGTCATTTCATATCAACCTGTGTCTCCTGTGTTTTCCTCGCACCCAAGCACAAGACGCTATAGGAACTGTACACTATACATGACAAGATTCAGGAGCCAATGTTTAGTGTCTGCTGGGTCTGGGAAAGCCGTGTCTGCTGTGACTGTGGATATCAGATGTCCGTTTAATACCTTATGTGATGACAGTGGTTATGACTTCTCACAACCATTCCAGGTGAGCGCATTCCCTTAAAATTTTACTCTGGAGTGTTACCACAGGTAAACACTATTGTTTTTTTTTTTTTTTTTCCTCTTCTCCTTCCAGCACTTCTGCCTTAAAAGATCTGGAAGATGGAGGCCCGCATAAAGGAACTTTGCGGAGTGACTGATACAATCCTTTCAGATGTACAGACTTTAAAAACCCGTTTTGCAAGCCTACAGGACCTCACTAATCATAATTTGCAAGTGTTTGGACAGACTACCCAGGAATTGCGAGCCAGGATTGAGGCTCTAGAGGAACGAGCCCAGGCTCCTGCCATAACCCCGAGTTCTGGGATCTCCAAATTACCTCCTTTTCGTTTTGGCGGTTAACGTGAGAAATTCAGGGGATTTATTAATCAATGCAATTTATTTTTCTCTGCACATGCTTCACAATTTCCCACTGAACGATCCAAAGTGCTTACTATAATCATGTTGCTTACCAATAAGGCTTTGATGTGGGCAAACCCTCTGATTGAGACTGAGGATGATTGTTTGAATCACCTTGATCCTTTTATTTCAGCCATGGGGCAGGTGTTTGATGACCCCAATCGAGGTGCAACAGCTGAAGCAGCCATGTTAACTTTGCGCCAAGGTAAGCGTTCAGTAGCCGAATATGCCCTGGATTTCAGGAGATGGGCTCTTGATACCACTTGGGACACTTCCGCTAAAAAATCTATTTTTCGGAAAGGGTTGTCTCCACTGATTAAGGATGAACTTGCTCGTGCCGACCCTCCCACTGCGTTAGGTGACTTTATTAACTATTGTATCCGTATTGATGCTCGTCTGACTGAACGCAGACAAGAGAGATGGTTTGAAAATAATCGCACTAACCTTTTACTGCCTCCCTCCTCAGCTAGGGAACCTTTGAGTAGGATCACAAGGGAACCAGAACCTGAACCCATGCAGGTGGACTCTTTACAAAGACGGGTTAGTGATGCACGCAAAGAACATCATATAAAGGAAAATCTATGTTTCTACTGTGGTAAGTCAGGGCACTTCATTATAAACTGCCCCAGCCGTTCTCGTAAGACTACTGTAGCAGTCATTCACTGTGAGTGTTGCGAGAGGAGCTCTGTCATGTCCGAGCCTCAGGCTCCAGAGAGATCTGCTGCAAGAGATCTTGATTTCTCGGACTTAAACTCTGTTAGTTCTGGGGACGATGACGGTATAAACGCTGCAATTTTTCAAGTTTCCTCAGCGGTGTCCCAGCTGAGTTATAAAAGAAACAGTTCTCATTGCTTCCTTTCCATCAAACTCTGGGTTGACTCAGTCTGGGTGTCTAGCTCTGCTATGATCGACTCAGGAGCAAGTGGAAATTTTATGGATATCTCCTTTGCTCTGAATCAGGGGATAAGTTCAGTGAAGAAGGCTACTCCAGTACAGATGGAGACTGTGGATGGCTCTCTACTGACTTCTGGACCAGTGGATCAAGAAACAGAGCCTTTGAGGGTCCTTATGGGTAAAGATCATCAGGAGAAAATGTATTTTTTGCTTATCTCTTCTCCCCACTTTCCCATTATTCTAGGGCTACCATGGCTGCAGGCGCAGAATCCTACGATTAACTGGAGACCAAGGAATTACACTTTCCGGAGAAACAGATGAGTCAAGGAGTTTCAGCTTACTCTGTTCCTAAAGGAACCATGTCAGTCCCTGAACTACCAGCTGTATACCAGGACTATGTGGATTTATGTGACAAGAAGAACGCTGATCAGCTTCCTCCTCACCGTCCATATGATTGTCCAATTGAATTATTGCCTGGAGCCGAGATACCTTTTGGTAAGATCTACCCCCTAGCGGGGCCCGAGCTAAAACCTTTGAAGGATTATATAGACGAAAATTTAGCCAAGGGCTTCATATGCCCCTCTTCATCTCCCGCAGGTGCACCCATCTTCTTTGTGAAGAAGAAAGATGGATCTCTGAGACCCTGCATAGACTATAGGGAACTCAATAAGGTTACTATTAGAAACCGTTATCCATTGCCTTTAATCCCTGAGTTGTTGGAGAGAGTGCGGCATGCCAAAATTTTCTCTATACTGGATCTCCGTGGGGCCTATAATTTGGTCCGTATTAGACCTGGGGATGAATGGAAGACTGCTTTCAGGTCACGCTATGGACACTTTGAATATCTAGTTATGCCTTTTGGTCTGAGTACCGCCCCAGCCACTTTCCAACACTTCGTGAATGATATCTTCAGGGATCTCCTAGATACATTTGTGGTGATTTATCTGGATGATATTCTAATTTTTTCTAACTCCACAGAGGAACATCATGGACATGTGAGAATGGTCTTAGAACGCCTAAGACAAAACCATCTCTACATCAAACTTGAAAAATGTGAATTCCATAGGACCGAAATTCGATTTCTGGGGTATGTACTATCTACGCAAGGGATTAGTATGGATGGAAGCAAGACCCAAGCCATCAAGGATTGGCCAATTCCTAGAAATGTGAAGGAGGTGCAGCGTTTCATCGGGTTTGCCAACTTCTATAGACGTTTCATTAAGAATTTTTCTGAGGTAGTGTCACCTATCACCCAACTTACCCGGAAACAGTCTAGGTTCTCCTGGACCCCGCAAGCTCAGGAAGCATTTTCCTGTTTAAAGGATAAATTTACCACCGCACCTATCTTAGTACATCCCAACCCCGAGCTTGCCTTCATAATAGAGGTGGATGCTTCAGACTGTGCCGTTGGAGCTACAGGTGAGAAGAATGTCTTGCATCCCTGTGCCTTCTTTTCCCAGCAGTTGTCTTCGGCTGAGAGGAACTACGATGTGGGCAATAGAGAATTGTTGGCCATTATTGCCGCCTTCAAGGAATGGAGACACCTTCTTCAGGGAGCTGCACAGCAAATAGTCGTCCTGACAGACCATCGTAACCTTGAATTTATCAGGTCGGCTAAGTGCCTGACTCCTCGCCAGGCTCGCTGGAATCTTTTCCTAAACCAATTTAATTTTGTCATTTCTTATAGACCAGGATCGCGCAATGGAAAGGCTGATGCACTCTCTAGGATTCATTCAGCAGAGACACGTCCACTTACTCCTCCTAAGACTATTCTTCCTGACTCTAGATTCCTGGGAGTGATTCATAATCAAGACCTACTTAAGGACATCAAGGAAGCATACCATGCGGATTCTTTGTTGGCTCAACCCCCAAGGGACGTAAGTCTTGTCTTTAAGAATGGTGTGTGGATTCAGGGACAACGTCTGTATATACCTGAAACAGTCAGATTGAGAGTATTGCAACTCATCCACGATTCCAAGATAGCCGGGCATAGGGGAATTCTAAAGACACAAGAATTTCTTTCTCGTTTCTTTTGGTGGCCCACTTACAGGAAAGATGTCTTAAACTATGTCACTTCATGTGAAGTCTGTGCAAGATGCAAAACACCTCGCTCCTCACCAACTGGTCTGTTGCAACCTCTTCCCACCCCGTCCCACCCGTGGGGATCCATTTCTATAGACTTCATTGTGGAGTTACCAACCTCTCAAGGGAAGAACACCATTCTAGTGGTGGTTGACCGTCTAACAAAGGCAGCTCATTTTATCCCTTGTGTCGGCTTACCCACTGCAAAACAGACATCAGACTTGATGATTAAGAATGTGTTTCGCTTACATGGAGTACCGGATGAGGTCATTTCGGATCGAGGGGTGCAATTCACTTCAAGGTTTTGGCAAAATTTCTGTGCAGCATTGGACATTAAAGTAAACCTTTCTTCTGCTTTTCATCCCCAGACTAATGGACAGACAGAACGAACCAATCAGACCCTGGAGCAGTATCTCCGCTGTTTTATCTGCCACCTACAGGATGATTGGGTGGATCTACTTCCACTGGCTGAGTTCTCTTATAACAACTCTCAGAGCGCCTCCACTAAGCAGTCTCCTTTTTACTCCAATCTAGGTTATCATCCTAACATTCTTCCTCGATTTCCCATAGATACGCCCTTGCCGGCAGTGGCTGAAAGAATCACTTCTTTACAAAAGAATATGGATCTTCTAAAGGAAAATCTAGAATTGGCTCAGGAAAGGTACAAGAAAGCAGCAGATAAATTTTGTAAACCTGCACCAGCTTTCAAGGTAGGAGATTTGGTCTGGCTGTCAACCAGAAATCTTAAATTAAAGATTCCATCGTCTAAATTGGGACATAAGTACATTGGACCTTATAAGATCAATAAGATTATAAGTGCTGTTGCTTGTCGTCTTCAACTGCCCAGAACTATGAGAATCCACCCTGTCTTTCATGTATCCCTACTAAAGGCTGCAACACCCAATACGTTTCCTGGACGTTCTTCTCCTTGCCCTGACCCAGTGCTGGTCGATGGTCAGGAAGAATTTATGGTGGAAAGGATTCTAGATTCCAGGTTGTACAGAAATCAGTTGCAATATTTGATTAAATGGCAGGGCTACCCAGTGGAGGACAACTCATGGGAACCAGTCAATAATGTAAATGCTCCTCGCCTGCTCCGCCAGTTTCATCAGAGGTACCCTGACAAGCCTGGTCTGAGGTCATCCGGAGGTTGTCCCTAAGGGGGGAGTAATGTAAGGTTCTTTGTCTCTGTTGACATGTTCCTTGAAACTCAGTTTTCCGTCGGCCATTTTGCTTTCTGTCTTTCTGCAGCTCTTGCCTCAGTTAATATGGAGTTTCCAGTTTTCATGTTCCCGCCCTGATTCTTCCCTCTTGCTTCTTAAGCAGCCTCAGCTGAACAATCAGTGCTCCTGAATCAAGCCTCAGTCAGTCTGTGACCTGACTTCTGGAAACCTTGGACTTGTACTCCAGCTATTCCCTACTGAGGAACCTTGGAACACTTTTGGACTCTGGAAACCTGCTGTTTGGTGAATCCATGTTTGCAGAGGAATTACGGTACAGAGAAGAGATCCTGAACCTGCTTTGGAGATTTATTGTAGTGCTTGAAGTTACTCTGGCCTGCTGTGTCTCCTGTCGCTGTTCCTGCAAACTGTGTGAACTTTTCTGCATGCTTGTATGAAGTAATACAAGTCATTTCATATCAACCTGTGTCTCCTGTGTTTTCCTCGCACCCAAGCACAAGACGCTATAGGAACTGTACACTATACATGACAGCTCCATTGAGTAATCTGAAGTGTGGCCTGCCGCATCCTTCACTTTTGGTGGGGGATGAAGGACACAAGGAAAGGGGTTGTTCCTGACCAGAAGCCTGCACTGACGACTCAGTGCTTGGAGCTTTTGAAACTTCAGAAGAGGAGGAGATAGAGCTGGAGGCTGTTTCGGCAATGTAAGCCAAAACCTGTTCCTGAATCTCCGGCTTTAAAAGCGGTTTACGTAATCCCAGAAAAGGGAGCCTTCCAGGCCTTCTGAAGCCAGACAATGATGCAGGCTCAACACCTCCTGCCTTAGGTGCTACTGTGCTTTTGGCACTACCAGCAGATGCACCACCACCACCATCAGTACCAGATGGCCCCCCACGACCACGTCCGCGGCCTCTTCCACCATACTTCCTCATGTTTGTTTAAATGTACCCAAAATACCAGCAGATATATGGTACTGTATCAGAAGCGTACAGCTGTATACGGTGAAGGTGAAAAATTTTAATCTCCGTATATATTTGCGGAGTAACAGACACAGACTCTCACAGGCTCTGTATGGATTACACCAGAATATAAAAACCAAAAAAGTGTACTGTATCAGAAGCGTACAGCCGTATACAGTGCTGGGTTAATTTTAAATCTCCGCATATATTTGAGGAGTAACACACATGCTCACAGGCTCAGTATGGATAACAGCAGAATATGAAAAGGAGAAAAAGTGTACTGTATCAGTAGCGTACAGCTGTATACAGTGTTGGGGTAATTCTAAATCTCTGTATATATTTGAGGAGTAACACACACGGTCACAGACTCAGTAGGGATAACACCAGAATGTGAAAAGGAGAAAAAGTGTACTGTATCAATAGCGTACAGCTGTATACAGTGTTGGGGTAATTTTAAATCTCCGTATATATCTGAGGAGTAACATACACGGTCACAGGCTCAATAGGGATAACACCAGAATATGAAAAGGAGAAAAAGTGTACTGTATCCGTAGCGTACAGCTGAATACAGTGTTGGGGTAATTTTAAATCTCCGTGTATATTTGAGGAGTAACACACACGGTCACAGCCTCAGTATGGATAACGCCAGAATATGAAAAGAATAAAAAGTGAACTGTATCAGTAGCGTACAGCTGTATACAGTGCTGGGTTAATTTTAAATCTCCTTATATATTTGAGGAGTAACACACACCCTCACAGGCTCATTATGGATAACACCAGAATATGAAAAGGAGAAAAAGTGTACTGTATCAGTAGCGTACAGCTGTATACAGTGCTGGGTTAATTTTAAATCTCCGTATCTATTTGAGGAGTAACACACACGGTCACAGCCTCAGTATGGATAACACCAGAATATGAAAAGCATAAAAAGTGTACTGTATCAGTAGCGTACAGCTGTATACAGTGCTGGGTTAATTTTAAATCTCCGTATATATTTGAGGAGTAACACACATGCTCACAGGCTCAGCATGGATAACAGCAGAATATGAAAAGGAGAAAAAGTGTACTGTATCAGTAGCGTACAGCTGTATACAGTGTTGGGGTAATTCTAAATCTCTGTATATATTTGAGGAGTAACACACACGGTCACAGGCTCAGTAGGGATAACACCAGAATGTGAAAAGGAGAAAAGTGTACTGTATCAATAGCGTACAGCTGTATACAGTGTTGGGGTAATTTTAAATCTCCGTGTATATTTGAGGAGTAACACACACGGTCACAGCCTCAGTATGGATAACGCCAGAATATGAAAAGAATAAAAAGTGAACTGTATCAGTAGCGTACAGCTGTATACAGTGCTGGGTTAATTTTAAATCTCCGTATATATTTGAGGAGTAACACACACCCTCACAGGCTCATTATGGATAACACCAGAATATGAAAAGGAGAAAAAGTGTACTGTATCAGTAGCGTACAGCTGTATACAGTGCTGGGTTAATTTTAAATCTCCGTATCTATTTGAGGAGTAACACACACGGTCACAGCCTCAGTATGGATAACACCAGAATATGAAAAGCATAAAAAGTGTACTGTATCAGTAGCGTACAGCTGTATACAGTGCTGGGTTAATTTTAAATCTCCGTATATATTTGAGGAGTAACACACATGCTCACAGGCTCAGCATGGATAACAGCAGAATATGAAAAGGAGAAAAAGTGTACTGTATCAGTAGCGTACAGCTGTATACAGTGTTGGGGTAATTCTAAATCTCTGTATATATTTGAGGAGTAACACACACGGTCACAGGCTCAGTAGGGATAACACCAGAATGTGAAAAGGAGAAAAAGTGTACTGTATCAATAGCGTACAGCTGTATACAGTGTTTTGGTAATTTTAAATCTCCGTATATATCTGAGGAGTAACACACATGGTCACAGGCTCAATAGGGATAACACCAGAATATGAAAAGGAGAAAAAGTGTATTGTATCAGTAGCGTACAGCTGAATACAGTGTTGGGGTACTTTTAAATCTCCGTATATATTTGAGGAGTAACACACACGGTCACAGGCTCAGTATGGATAACACCAGAATATGAAAAGGAGAAAAAATGTACTGTATCAGTAGCGTACAGCTGTATAGAGTGTTGGGGTAATTTTAAATCTCCGTATATATTTGGGGAGTAACACACACGGTCACAGCCTCAGTATGGATAACACCAGAATATGAAAAGAATAAAAAGTGAACTGTATCAGTAGCGTACAGCTGTATACAGTGCTGGGTTAATTTTAAATCTCCGTATATATTTGAGGAGTAACACACACCCTCTCCGGCTCAGTATGGATAATACCAGAATATGAAAAGGAGAAAAAGTGTACTGTATCAGTAGCGTACAGTTGTATACAGTGTTGGAGTAATTTTAAATCTCCGTATATATTTGAGAAGTAACACACACGGTCACAGCCTCAGTAGGGATAACACCAGAATATGAAAAGAAAAAAAAGTGTACTGTATCAGTAGCATACAGCTGTATACAGTGCTGGGTTAATTTTAAATCTCCTTATCTATTTGAGGAGTAACACACACGCTCACAGGCTCAGTATGGATAACACCAGAATATGAAAAGGAGAAAAAGTGTACTGTATCAGTAGCGTACAGCTGTATACAGTGTTGGGGTAATTTTAAATCTCCGTATATATTTGAGAAGTAACACACACGGTCACAGCCTCAGTATGGATAACACCAGAATATGAAAAGAAAAAAAAGTGTACTGTATCAGTAGCGTACAGCTGTATACAGTGCTGGGTTAATTTTAAATCTCCTTATCTATTTGAGGAGTAACACACCAGCTCACAGGCTCAGTATGGATAACACCAGAATATGAAAAGGAGAAAAAGTGTACTGTATCAGTAGCGTACAGCTGTATACAGTGTTGTGGTAATTTTAAATCTCCGTATATATTTGAGGAGTAACACACACGGTCACAGGCTCAGTAGGGATAACACTAGAATATGAAAAGAAGAAAAACTGTTCTGTATCAGTAGCATACAGCTGTATACAGTGTTGGGGTAATTTTTAATCTCCGTATATACTATATTTGAGTAGTAACACACAGACGCTCTCTCAGTATGGATTTGACCATAATACAGAAGGGAGAAAAATGGTACTGTTTCAGAAGATACCAGCTGTATACGGTTTTGGGGAATATTGAAATCTCCGTATATATTTCCTGAGTCACACACAGATAGTCAGCATGTATTTGTCCATGATACCAGCCGGTACATGGTAGTGTGAGGAACGTACAGCTCTATACGGTGTGGGTAAAAATGAACGCTCGGTAACTGTGCACAAAAAGATTAAAGTATTAGTGCTGTGTTAAAAGGCAGTCTGCACAGCAGGTACACACAGCAATACAGATAGCAGGCAGCCTAATAATCAGCTCTGCTGCTGCACACAGGAAATTCCTCCCCTCTCACTGGCAGGCAGCCTAAGAACCAGCGCTGCTGCACACACCAAAATCCTCCCCTGTCACTGCACAGTAACTATACAGCTATTCGCTATCAGCACAAGCACTGAATTGTTTTTTTCCTGCCTTACTCTCTCCCTGCTGAGAACCAGCGTCAGCAACCTCTCCCTACGCTAAGATCGTAAAATGGAGGTCGGCGGTCAGGGCTTTTATAGGCACAGTGACGCCACACAAAGCAAGCCAATTACTGCAATGCCCTTCTCTAAGATGGTGCTGGCCGCTGCCCATGTCATCATGTTGCCTACAGTCTGCGTCCTTGCTCATTGGCCGAGAAAAGGCCCTTCAAGCATTATGGGAAAACCGACTTTGGCGCTCGGGTCGCCGAACACGTGGCCGACCTCACACTATGGTTGGGTTTCGCTCGGCGAAAGTCGGTCTTTTTTTAAATTGACCGACCTGTTTCGCTCAACTCTATTCATCAATAATTTACCTGGTTAGGTGTGTGTGTTAATGTTATCGGAGTTTTAAAGGGACAGTAGGATCATGGACGGTGAATGATCAGAACTACCTGTTGTAAATAGTTAGCAATTCTTAAGGTGCTCCCTCTTGGTTTTACATATAAACTTTGAAAGTGAAAGTTCACTTGCCTTAACAGACCACAGAACAAAAACCCATTTGGTGTGACCGAAGACCGAGGCGTAGCTAGGGGTTCAGCTCAGTGGGGGGGGGGGCGAAACATCTGAGCGGGCCCCTAACATGCGGACATGGGCAGCACGGTGGCTCAGTGGATAGCACTGCAGCCTTGCAGCACTGGGGGTCCTGGGTTCAAATTCCACCAAGGACAACATCTGCAAGGAGTTTGTATGTTCTCCCCATGTTTGTGTGGGTTTCCTCCGTGTTCTCTGATTTCCTCCCACATTCCAAAGACATACTGATAGGGGATTTAGATTGTGAGCCCCATCGGTGGACAGTGATGATAATGTGTGCAAAACTGTAAAACGCTGCGGAATATGTTAGCGCTATATAAAAATAAAGATTATTATATCATTGGTGCAACCTGCGTGGGGCACAAAAAGTAAGGGGGCCCATTTCTACCTCCAAAAAAGGTGCAATTTTGCATTTTTAGGGGCTCTTGGGCTGCAAAGGGATCATATATTGTTCTTGCACAGAGGCCCTTTCTGTCTGTGGCCGCCTGGGTCCCCTAACCAGGTAATCATGATTATAGCTATGGTGGTATAGGGGAACCTCAGGAGATGACCGCACTGTTATTGAAAATAAAAGTTTATACAAAGACAAACATTGATATTACCGCCTTATGGTAACATATACAGTAGTGGTAGATACCAGTCCTGCAGGACATATAGAGATTACTGCACAGTTATAGATGGTGACTTACAGAGGACATTCTTTCTGGTGGAGTCATTCACTTTTCTATCTGGCCCAGACCGACATGTCAACTTCTCCAGCAAGGACTCATCTGCAGAGATTACAACAAAGACACATCTGTCTTCTCACATTTCCAGCACCGTTCACATGTAGAATCATGAAATCCTAGAATGATAGAGTTGGAAGGACCTCCAGGGTCATCGTGTCCAACCCCCTGCTCAATGCAGGATTCACTAAATCATCTCAAACTGATGTCTGTCCAGCCTCTGTGTGAAGACTTCCATTGAAGGAGAACTCACCACCTCTCATGGCAGCCTGTTCCACTCATTGATCACCCTCACTGTCAAAAAGTGTTTTCTAATATCTAATGTGTATCTACTCCCTTTCAGTTTCATCCCATTGCGTCTCCTGTTTTCATGTGCAAATCTATTCCCAACCTGCACAAACTCCTCATTCTGCCTATACCCCAATACTGAGCCACTGCTGCCGTGTGCCTATTACTGCACCTGCTGTGTGGTACAAAAACAGAGCTCCTCCTAGTGCCCCACATAGTAATACCACCACTGCCCCGTACATCGTAATGTCTCATAAATAGTAATACATATAATCCCAAATATCTATATTTACAAGAACCCAGTCTGGATATACAATGATACTACATCTGGGTAAAATACACCAGCTCCCAAAAGACTGAAAATTACTGGAGAAAAAAAATGGAGCTAAACAGCGTTTTTTATGAATTTATAAAACGTGAAATTTTATTACAATTTTTAAAAGTCAATAGACATAGATAGAAAAAACAGTAAATCAGGTAACAATTGCAATTAGACACCACCTAAACACCGCACACTACTGCCAAAAAATTATATCAGTATGCTAGATGGTTAATATGGGTAATGACTGGCGAGTCATAGTACATAGTAGCAATACATAGTATATATCCATGCAGTACAAGGAAAACAAGTTTCTCAAAGAACAACATTACATGTGCAGCTCAGGACCAACAGTATATATATGACCACATAGCCCCTTTATCCATAATGTGTCCAAGGGTAAAATATCACAAGGAAAGCAGCACTGCATGTGCTTCTGAAAAAACCTAAGTATCCTATACTGATGTGTGGGAAATATACGCATGTATATAGCCAGTCTTACCGGAGTATGGAGGCAGCAGAGGGTATGCAGGGGATGGTGATCGCCCCCGACGCGCGTTTCGCAACACCTCGGTGTCGCTTCCTCAAGGGGATTAGTGTGGTGAATGCAGGGGGATCTTTAAAAAGCCCAGGAGTGCCGGTCATGTGCTTGTTTATAACCAATCCTATTGCGCATAGTCTGCGCATGGGTAACAGAGGACAATAAGTGCTCAGCTGTGCAGGAGATCTCCGTCCCATGTGAAAGTAAGACCGGAACTTTGTGGAGCGGTGGGAAGTGTGGCACATGCGCACCAGGCCCACACGGCGCTGGACAGGCGGAGAGACGTCACAATAGACGTCCCCGCGCCAACCAGCCACCAGGGGGCATGGGGCGATGTGCACCACCACCGCTGCACACGTATTATAGAAGGGGTACTAATGTAAAGACTCCGAGGGGAAAGAAAAGCAAAAGGAGATAATAAAGATATATAAATATAACTGTTGTTTTTCTAGAGGAAAAAATGTTTCCATATACATGGGTCATCATTGTCCAATAAACATAGGTCATATATACTAAAATATCATGGAAGTGTTCGACAGATGATCACGTAACAATAACAGTCTGGTTCGATCCAAGATAAGTTCTTCTTCATTTATTTCTCCTTTGTGGATAGCATTTTCCGGAAGTGACCATTTAGACCCCAAAAGGCAAACAAGACCCGCAAGCAGTCATCCTAATTACTGACTGGAAACATAAATAAAAACATGATTAAAAATATAGTCCAATAAAAAGGAGAAAACCATCCCTAGAATACCAGGGAGGTTGGTGGAGGGAATGTAAGGAGGGAAAAAAACAAGAACATATCTACTTAAAGCAAAAATAACAATAAAAATAAAATGAAGCAGGAAGGACTTAGGCAGGACTACAGAAATGGGGCAAAAGTGAGGGATTCGTTCAGGCCCTTGGGAGTGACAGTATCCAGAAGTACAATCCACCTTGTTTCCATTTGCGCGAGGATTTTTTTTTTGTTGCCTCCCCTGATCCCAAGGTGGAGTGTATCAATCCCTCTAATTTTCAAAAGTCCAGCGTCACAATTATGGTGTGACAGGAAACGACGGGAGATGGTTTTAAGATCAACTGGATCTGTCACTGTTTTGGCTGTACCAATGTCCCGTACGTGTTCCCTCACTCTAATTCTCAATTCCCTGGTAGTAAGACCTACGTATATCTTAGGACATGGGCATGTCGCATAGTATATTACATTTGAGGTCCCACAAGATATACGTTGTCTGATGGAAAAAGTTTTTGATCCATCTGCAGTGGTAAAGGAAGCACAACGTAGGACATTGGTGCATGCCAAACAATGTCCACAAGGAAATGAACCTACCTGAGGGTTCCCACTACCAAAAGGATTGCTAGGAGTCGGAACATAATGGCTTCTAACTAGGAGATCAGAGAGATTCTTCGATCTCCTAGAGGTCATCTGGGGGAATCCGCCCACAGACGTTCTCAGGGTAGAGTCAAGTTGTAGGATGGACCAATGTTTTTATAGGATGGCACATATATCGTGCCATACATTGTTGTATGTTGTAATAAAACGGATCGGTCCATCGTAGTCAGAGGATGTTTTGGGTTTGGTATTTCCTAGTAACTGGCGAGTTCTCCTCGCTCGCTCATAACCATGTTTGACACATCTGCGGCTGTAACCGCGCTTATAAAAGCGGTCTTTGAGATCTAATGCTTGTGCCTCAAATTTAGAGTCAGTGGAGCAAATTCGCCTCATCCTGAGGAACTATCCGACCGGGACGGCCCTCACAGTAGAAGAGTCATGTGCTGATGATGCATGTAGTAATGCATTTACAGCCGTCGGTTTCCCTGAAGACGTCCGTCTGGATCCGACGCTCAGAGTTTACCTCCAGGCGGACGTCCAGGAAATCGACGCTCTGAAAATGAAAGACATATGTCAAACGTATATTGAATTTGTTGTTATTAAGAGTCCTCATAAAATCCCCGAGTTGGTCAGCCGTTCCATCCCACAGAAATAAAATATTGTCAATATAGCGATACCAGCATAGCACATGGGAGGCGGCCTGTGGGCCCCCGTCGCCAAAAATTAGTCTCTCCCAGGCCCCCAGGAAAAGATTTGCATACGAAGGCACACAGGCCGCGCCATGCTGCTGTAGGTAGAAATGGTCTTTAAAGACGAAAAAATTGTGTGTGAGGATGTAGTTTAACAACTCGAGGATTAATTCAGATAGAGGGCCGTCCAGGTCGGAGGCCCCCAGGAACAGGCGAACTGCATCAATACCATGTTTGTGACCGATGCAGGTATATAGACTCTCCTCGTCTGCCGTAACTAGGAGGGTGCCAGGATTAAAAATTGTAATAAAATTTCACGTTTTATAAATTCATAAAAAACGCTGTTTAGCTCCATTTTTTTTCTCCAGTAATTTTCTATCGCAATGTCTCATGTGTGCTCTCTAAATGGTAAAATTGCCCCCTAGAAAATATTAATTTCCTGTTCATGTGCCCTATACATTTTGTCCCTAGAAAGTAATAATACTCCATGTGCAACTTTGATGGTCACAATACTGAGAGCCCCTATAACTAGGGTTGAGCATTCCGATACTGCAAATATCGGGTATCGGCCGATATTGGCTGTATCGGAATTCCGATTCCGAGTACCGATATTTTCGTCATATCGGATACCGGAATCGGGATTGTCACTGTCACTGTCAGTGTCCGTCGGTCGGGTCTGTCAGGAGTCAGCGGCACTTACCCGGCAGAAGATCTCCGGCGGTCACATCCCGGACTGCTTAATGGCCGCCATCCTCTTCTCCCCGGCGGTCACATGCAGTTTCTCGCGATAACTGCAGTGACTGCTGGGTAATCGCGGCCGTAAAGCAGTCCGATGACGTCACCGCCGGGGAAGCTGGTAAGCAGCTGTGCTGCGCCGGGATGTCAGGCCCTGCCTGTCATTCCGATGTAGCAGAGCTGGATCGTCGTGGGACACTCGTTACTATGGACTGCGTCGGACAGGTGGTATACTGTTGGTTTGTTTTTTTTATTTTTTTACAGGAGATCGATGGCGTCGCAGGAATGAGAGAGTAATAAAAAAAAATGAAAACTGTGTTGTCTCTTTTATTTCATTAAAAGACTTTTTTCTTGCTGTGTCTTTTTTTTACACATTTAAAAACTTTGGGATTAATAATGGATCGGTGTCTTATTGACACCTCTCCATTATTAACCGGGCTTATTGTCACCGTGCAATCAACGGTGACATTAACCCCTTATTACCCCGCTTGCCACCGCTACAGGGCAAGTGGGAAGAGCCGGGTAAAGTGCCACAATTGGCACATCTTTTGATGCGCCAAATGTGGGGCTGCTGTAGCCTGGTATTATCAGGCTGTTGAGGGCCAAAATCCATGGGCCTTGACAGTCTTTTAATACCAGGCCGCAGCAGTCTGCATTTTACTTGGCTGGTTAACAAAAATAGGGGGACCCCTACGCCGTTTTTTTTTCGAGGGGATCCCCTATTTTTGTTAACCAGCCAAGCTAAGCAGACTGCTGTGGCCTGGTATTATCAGGCTTGCAAGGTCCATGGATATTGGATCCTTACCAGCCTGAAAAACCAGGCCTCAGCGGTCTGCTTCATCTGGCTGGTTAACAAAAATAGGGGGGACCCCACGCCAATTTTTTTCGAGGGGATCCCCTATTTTTGTTAATCAGCCAAGATATGCAGACTGCTGTGGCCTGGTATTATCAGGCTGGCAAGGTCCATGGATCTTGGCTCCTTAACAGCCTGAAAATCCAGGCCTCAGCGGTCTGCTTCATCTGGCTGGTTAACAAAAATAGGGGGGACCCCACGCCATTTTTTTTTCGAAGGGAACCCCTATTTTTGTTAATCAGTTCCCTCTGACGTCACTGATGGTGTCCCTGGCTGACCTGAAGTGAAAGTGGAAAGCAATCAATTAAGCTTTCCACTTCCTCTCCTGTCAGCCAGGAGAGGAGCTCATTCATTTGGGGGTTTACTGTGAGGCTGCAGCATTAGCTGCAGTCCCTGCAGTAAACATTAACCTTTCTGAATGATTACACCGTGGGACCTGACTGTGCATCGGATTGGTAAGAATAATTTTGCTTTATTATTTTATTTTTATTACAGGAAATGGTTTTAGCAGGTAAATAAAATATGGTCAAAAACTGTGTGATTATTTCATTAAACTTCTTTTTTATTAAAGTGTGTGTGTTTGATTTTTCTTTCATACAATAGGATTAATAATTGATAGTTGTCTAATTGACAGCTCTCAATTATTAACCTGGCTTAAAGTGACCTTTCAATTGCAAGGTCATTCTAACCCCTTATTAACCCATTTGCCACCGCTACAGGGCAATGGGAATAGACGGGAAAAGTGCCAGAAAGTCTGTCTGTCTGGTTGCGAAAATAGGGCGGGAGCCCACGCATTTTTTTTCAGCAATTTTACACCTCATATATATATATACATGTCATTGAATTTGTGACACATATATATATATATTTATATTTATAGTTCATACACTTCTACATAGTATAATAGCCGCTAATTCAATTGCCGGCTTTTGTGAAAATGCAGAACCCGACATGAAATGACACTTGGTGTACATAGGGTTAACCATGTCTTTTCATGTAGTTTGATATCTGATTTGCACAAACAATTACATGAGTGTAAATGTGCAAAATTTCACACCTGTAGGGGTTAATTAAAGGTGTAAATTCGTAGCAAAAAAGTCCATTTTTTTTACAACGAATTTACACCTTTAATTAACCCCTACAGGTGTGAAATTTTGCACACATAGACTGATGTAATTGTTTGTGCAAATCAGATAGCAAAGGACATGAAAAGACATGGTTAACCCTATGTACACCAAGTGTCATTTCATGTCGGGTGCTTCTGTCTTTTCACAGATGCCGGCTTTACCCGGCAATTGAATCAGAGGATATTTTACTATGTAGAAGTGTATAAACTATACATATATGTATATATACATGTCACAATGACATGTATATATATATATATATGTATTCTATGTGTGTATATTTAGTGTTTACAAGGAAAGAAAGAGGTTTTTTTAGTTGCGATATTTTGTTCCCATAGACTTACATGGGACTTCCGGTATCGGTATCGGGTATCGCCGATATTTTAGTGATATCGGCGATACCATTCCGATTCCGATACTTTTGGATATCGGAAAGTATCGCTCAACTCTACCTATAACAATAATGTTTAAGTGCCCACCTAACATTTAATAATGTCCCCATGTATAACGCCTCTATATACAGTATGTTGGGCCCACAGATCCCCTCTACACCATATGATGATCCCACAACTCCCCTATACACCATATGATGATCCCACAGCTCCTCTATACACAGTATGATGATCCTACAGCTCCCCTATACACCGTATGATTGGCCCACAGCTCCCCCTATACACCATATGATGATCCCACAGCTCCCCTATACACAGTATGATGATCCTACAGCTCCCTATACACCGTATGATGGGCCCACAGCTCCCCTATACACCATATGATGATCCCACAGCTCCCCTATACACAGTATGATGATGCCACAGCTCCCATATACACTATGTACGGGAGCTGTGGGCCTATCATACACAGTATGATGTCCCCCAGAGTTCCCCTATACTTATAATGATGTCCCCACTGCTCCTCCAATACACAGTATAATAGTTAATAATATTCTGACACCATGTGATGCCTGCACTGAGAGCTCCTCTGCAGGGAGGAAATTAACTTTATTCCAACCTGCAGCCTTGCTCTTCCAGTCATAGGGGTTGCGCTGGCCGGTTTCAGTCTATGCTCTGTGTATAGAGAGTGGCGGCTGTAACCTCACCCCCGCACTGACTGACAGCTGCCTCAGCACCCTGTGACACCCGATAGTTACCCTACAGGTGCCTTTATAAATAATAATGCTTCTTAAGTGTCCACTTAATATTTAACTGAGTCCCCCTATGTACAGTAGTAATGGCCCCAGCATCGCTGATGTGAGCAGGGGGTGTGTGATGACTCTTTCAGCTTCTCCTAATTATCTTCTATTGAGTGTAGTCAAACTTATCTATCCGAAACGTGCAAATAGCAAACGTGGTCGCATGACCGCCTGATCGCACCAGTGGTCATGGGGTCTCGTGACGGCAGGCGCACCCCATCATGATTTTGCGTTCTGTAGTCTCAAAGTGACTGCAGACATTTATCCCACGCCTTTAATAACTTTATAATAATAAATTGCTTATTATTAAATTATTAAATAGAATGCAGCTCGTGGTTATTGTATGGTTATATTTATTAGGGGGCAGACAGACGGACTTATTTCTCGTGCGAGGATCACATCGCCATCCTCAGACTGAAAGTCGGCTCTCCACACCTCAGTGTGACAGCTGCATAGTAATACATCACGCTGTCGCGCTCATATCATGAGCGGTACCAGCCAGTCCGAGGATTGCAGTGCGATCCTCGCATGAGTTATATGGCCGTCTGTCAGTGCCCTTGCTATAATAATACTAAATATTAATCTATTATTAAAGTATTAACAAGCTCACAAGTAAGAAAAGCCCCTACCTCCCCCCGTCCCCCACCCCAACAGCCCATCCTCTCACATGCACCCCTCAGTGCTCTGTCCCACTAACCCCACAATAACCCCATCCTCTCACATTCACCCCAGTGCCCTGTAACCCTCCCCCACAATACCCCCATCCTCTTACATTCACCCCCAGTGCCCTGTACCCCCTCCCCCACAATACCTCCATCCTCTCACATTCCCCCACAGTGACCATGACATGCCTGAGCTGAATTAATTTAATAAATTCCATCCCCACTTACCAATGAAGCTTTCAGGCATTGACTGAGGCAGGACCAGGAAGTGTCCAGTGTATGCACACAGAGGGCACTAGGACCCAATGTGGCTGAGACAACCAGAGCCTGCAGGGCAGAAAGTGAAACTACAGCTGCTGCAGCCAGAAAGAAGCTCCTCTGGTGAGAAAGCAGCACTGTGCACTGCGCACACAGACAGGCACTGCAACCTGTGGCAGAGGGAGCCAGCATAGTGCTGCTCTCTCCCTGACACGTCATGTCTTCCAGTGGGCCCCTGCATGTGACTGGGCCCGGGGCAACGGCCTCCTCTACCCCCCCAGTAGCTAAGCTACTGCCGAGGTCCCATAAAGAGACCAGCCATGCCTTGTAGCACGCCCAAGGCCTACGTTGGGGGGTTGGGACAGGTCCCCCATATTGCACTTAGAACACAAAAAGAACACCCCGGATGGGGATTGCACTAAAGAAAGAAGACTACCTCGGTTCAGAGTTTTGCTGAACCCCGTTGAACCTGATACAAGTTTGATTGCACTTGAAGGAAAATAAAAATGTTTAGTGGTTGCTACTAAGGTTTTATAAAAGTAATATAAATGAGAAGTAATGTTATATAGGAAGTAATACATATTTTGTAAGGAGTAACTTTATAATTTGATAGTAGTTATTGTTATGCAACGTTAAAGAAAAACCCCGAGACCCTTTACCCCTATACAGGGATCTGGAATTACAGCAAAGCCCAGGGGGTAGCTGCCAATGAGAGCAGTGGACCGGAGTAGAAAGGACGCTAGGAAGGGAATAAAAAGCGAGACCAAGTGCGTAGTCAGAAGTCCAAGGGTCAAAACCAGGAGGGAAGCAAAGGTACCAAATCGGCAGGCAGTAGAAGGATCAGAAATTCAGGCTAAAGTTAAAGTCAAAACCAGGAGGGCAGCAGAGGTACAAATTCGGCAGGCAGTAGAACAGTCAGAAATCCAGGCAAAGGTCAGAAATACAATAGCAAAACAAACTAGCACACTGGGGAAACCAAGACTATATCTGGCGGCCTGAAGGGCATGGCTACCTCTCCCTGGCTCACAGTCTGATGACCTCATCTGGACCGCCTCCAGAACCAGGCCATATGGTGATGCATGACTGACATCAACCACTTCACCTCTGACAGAAGAGCAAAGCCTACGCCCACCAGACACCTGCGCAGGGACGCCTCTGTCGCAACATTATCACAGGCGAAACATGGCGATGCGCAGCGACAGAGGCCGGTGTCAAAGGAGCGGAACCATATGAGGATACCGCTCTCCTATCACCGGCACCACCAGTCGAAGGAGTCCGGCGCCTCCCAGCGGCCAAGGCAGGAACACCAGCTACTGAATCCAACGGCGACGTTACAGTACCCCTCCCTCTAAGAGGGGCTCTGGACCCTCAAAACCCGGTTTGTTGGGATGAAGGAGATGAATCTTCCTGATCAAACCCTTGGTATGGATGTTACTGGCAGGCACCCAGGACCTTTCCTCCGGACCATAGCCCTTCCAATGCACCAGATACTGCACGGATCCTCTCACTAAACGGGAATCAAGGATCCTTTGGACTTCGTATTGCAAAGCACCCCCTACCAAAACCGGAGGAGGAGGGGACTGGACAGGACGAATCGGAGAGTGGTACAATTTGAAAAGGGACTTATGGAATACATTGGGCAGTTTAAATGATTGAGGGAGCTTCAGACGAAAGGCTACTGGATTAATCACCTCAATAATTTCATACGGACCAATAAACCTGGGACCTAGTTTGGCAGATGGCACTTTGAGCTTAATATTCCTGGTAGAAAGCCAAACTTTGTCCCCAACTCCCAGGTCCGGGCCCTTGGAGCACCGTCTATTAGCTGACAAAGCCTGTCTAGTCTGAGCCCCATTCAAGTTTACGTTGACTTCTGACCAGATAATTTTTAACTGGTCTATGGTCCTTTCTACCCCAGGGACATCTGACATCCTAGAAGAGAACGAACCAAAACGTGGATGCAGCTCATGATTACAGTAGAAAGGGGTAGTCTTGATGGACTCCTGGTAATGATTATTCATGGCAAACTCTGCTAGCGGTAGGTGTTCCACCCAATCGGACTGATGCTCAGAGACATAACAACGTAGATTCTGCTCAAGCACTTGGTTGGTGCGTTCGGTTTGACCATTGGTTTCAGGGTGATAGGCAGAGGAAAAGGGCAATTCCATTCCAATTCGTTTACAGAATGCCCTCCAAAATTTTGAAACAAACTGGGTGCCCCTATCGGACAAGATATTCACAGGAATACCATGCAATCGCACAACATGAGTAATGAATAATTTGCTCAGGGTCTCGGAATTAGGTAATCCGGACAGAGGAACAAAATGACACTCCTTGCTGAATCTATCCACCACCACCCAGATACACGTCTTCCCTTCTGAGAGTGGCAGATCAGTAATAAAGTCCATGGAGATATGGGTCCAAGGACTCTCAGGGGCAGGCAGGGACTGGAGCCACCCGGCAGGGAGATTATGGGGAGACGTAGCGCGAGCACAGGTTTCACAGGCCAGTACATAGTCCTTACAGTCCTTTACTACAGTTGGCCACCAAAAATTCCTAGTTACAAGTCTGATGGTGTTTTTGATGCCTGGATGCCCTGCAAGGACGGAATCATGTGATTCCTTCAGAAATTGAAGGCGGAATGTAGCCGGGACAAATAGTTTTTGGGGAGGAGTAGTGTCAGGTGCCTGTTCTGGGGATCTACGAATTTCTTCCAGAAGATCCAAGGATACAGCTGAAATAACAATTCCCTTGGCTAGTATTGGAGTCGGTTCAGAGTCCTCGACCTGTGAGGGGCAAAAACTTCGAGAAAGGGCATCAGCCCTTACATTTTTAGTACCCGGTCGAAAAGTAATCACAAAATCAAACCTAGAAAAGAACAAGGCCCACCTTGCCTGTCTAGGATTCAGTCTTTTTGCTGCCTTCAAGTAGGTCAGGTTCTTGTGGTCAGTAATTACAGTGATCTTATGTTTGGCACCTTCGAGGAAGTGGCGCCATTCCTCAAAGGCCCATTTGATTGCCAACAATTCCCGATTATCTATATCAAAATTCCCCTCGGTGGAAGAGAATTTTCGGGAAAAGAAGGCACACGGACGAAGTTGAGTGAGGGATGCAGTGCCTTGCGATAGCACTGCTCCAACTCCAACTTCAGAGGCATCTACCTCTACAATAAAGGGGCGGTCCAGATCAGGCTGAACCAATATCGAGTTAGAGGAAAAACATTTCTTTAAGGCTGAAAATGCATGAAGTGCTTCAGGCTTCCAGTTAACCACATCCGCCCCTTTCCGAGTCAAATCAGTGAGTGGTTTGGCTATCTCGGAAAAACCTTTAATAAATTTACGATAGTAGTTAGCGAAACCCAAAAATCGCTGCAGTGCCTTTAGAGACTGGGGCTGTACCCATTCCTTAATGGGTTGAATTTTAGGAGGATCCATGCAAAACCCTTTAGCCGATAAAATATACCCCAGAAACTGTATCTCCTTTGTCCTGAAGACACATTTCTCTAGTTTGGCGAATAAAGAATGCTCTCTGAGTCTCTGGAGGACAGAGCAGACGTGTTGGACATGCGTCACAATGTCAGAAGAGTAAATCAGGATGTCGTCCAAATAAACGACCACATAAACACCACTAATATCTCTGAAAATCTCATTCACAAAATTCTGAAACACTGAAGGTGCAGTACTGAGCCCGAACGGCATTACGAGATACTCAAAGTGGCCAAGGGGTGTGCTAAACGCGGTCTTCCACTCAACTCCTTTTCTTATACGGACAAGATTATATGCTCCTCGGAGGTCAAGTAAACCAACGGGCTCCCAACAGCTGATTATGAAGATCAGGAATGAGTGGAAGCGAATACTGTTTTTTCACAGTGATTGCGTTTAACTCACGGTAATCAATGCAAGGTCTGAGACCACCATCTTTCTTTTCCACAAAAAAGAACCCGACCCCCACTGGTGAGGTGGATGGTCTAATAAACCCTTTTCGCAAACTGTCTGTTATGTAGTCTTTCATGGCCTGACGTTCTGGACCAGAGAGGTTAAATATTCTCCCCTTAGGGAGGCGAGAATCCGGTACTAAGTCTATGGGGCAATCGTACTTTCTATGAGGGGGTAATTTCTCTGATTCCAAAACAGAAAATACATCCTCATAATCTCTGAATGCATAGGGTACAAAGGGGGAGGTGTGATTTTAACTTGGTTCACTGATAGCGATATACAATTATCCTGACACTCTGGGCTCCAGCGCACGATATCACCCAAGTGCCAGTCAATGACTGGATTATGTTTGCGCAACCATGGCATACCCCGAATAACAGCGGATGATAAATTATGGATAACAAAAAATGACACATGTTCAGCATGTAACGATCCCACTGACATTGATATTTCCTCAGTAACAAACTCCACTCCATTCTGGATGATAGGAGTTCCATTAATAGCAGTGGTTTTAATGGCCGCATTAAGCCTTAGCAATGGTACACCAAGATTTCTCGCTACCAGGAAATCTATGAAATTCCCTTCTGAGCCACTATCCACATAAGCCTCCACACACACAGATTTCTTCAGGTAAGACAAAGAAGTAGGTAAAAGGACTTTGGCCGCATCAGCGGGCAATACCTGGGCACCTGGGCAGGCATGGCCAGAGCTACCCAGGTGCTGACGTCCAGGCAGTGAAGGCTTCTGACGTCCAGTGTTCTCCCAGAGGTCTCCAGACTGTGGCTTGTGCAGCATGTTAGTAGGAGATGATGGGAGTGATCCTCCACAGGACTGAGCAATGAAGCAGGACACAGGTGCTTTAGCAACAAAATCAGCTCAGAAAAGGAGAGCAAGGAAAAAAAAATTCAGATAAAGGGTTAGGAAATGCTTTTATATATATCCAGAATATATATAAAAACATTTTTTAAGGCCAGATATAATGTGACGTCCGCCCACTTCAGGTCTGAACTGCAGGTAAGACAGCACCCCGAGAAACCCCGAGACCCTTTACCCCTATACAGGGATCTGGAATTACAGAGAAGCCCAGGGGGTAGCTGCCTATCAGAGCAGTGGACCGGAGTAGGAAGGATGCTAGGAAGGGAATAAAAAGGAGACCAAATGCATAGTCAGAAGTCCAAGGGTCAAAACCAGGAGGGAAGCAAAGGTACAAAATCGGCAGGCACTAGAAGGGTCAGAAATTCAGGCTAAAGTTAAAGTCAAAACCAGGCGGGCAGCAGAGGTACAAAATCGGCAGGCAGTAGAACAGTCAGAAATCCAGGCAAAAGTCAGAAATACAATAGCAAAACAAACTAGCACACTGGGGAAACCAAGACTATATCTGGCGGCCTGCAAGCCAGGCTCCAAGGCATTTGAAGGGCATGGCTACCTCTCCCTGGCTCACAGTCTGATGACCTCATCTGGACCGCCCCCAGAACCAGGCCAGATGGTGATGCATGACTGACACCAACCACTTCACCTCTGACAGAAGAGAGAAGCCTACGCCCACCAGACGCCTGCGCAGGGACCCCTTCTCTGTCGCTAACATTACCCACAGGCAAAACATGGCGATGCGCAGCGACAGAGGCCGGCGTCAAAGGAGCGGAACCATATGATGATACCGCTCTCCTATCACCGGCACCACCAGCCGAAGGAGTCCGGCGCCTACCAGCAGCCAAGGCAGGAGCACCAGCCACTGAATCTAACGGCGATGTGACAGTTACCATTCAAGCTGGTGACCGCCTGCACGCCACTCAGCCTGGGGCCCCTTCTTGCCAAAGCTACTCTATCCCCACAGCTGTTCGACTGTCCTTGCTCACCGCTGCATCTGCACTCCTTGCCCTGGGCATGGCTGCCCTGGCTCTGCTTACTAACCAGGAAGTGTCTTTACTATATCCCCACTGTTTTGCACTACACTACTCTGTAACTCCTCCCAATCTGAAAAACCCCTATGTTATCTATATCTACTCTAAGACTCTTATTCCCTACCTCTGGTGTGCCCCACTATTCTAATTACACTATTATCCTATACTATCCCTAATCTTATAAACAATACATATCGAGTGCACATATCAAGTACATTACAGTACACAAACACATTAACATTTATAAATGCTCTGGAACCGGACGCATTAAATGTGAGCAACGTCCAAAGAGGGGGAGTCATATGATGGCCTCCGTCACCTCCTTACATTATTATGCGACATAACTGCCCAACCCATGATATTATGCGACATAACTGCCCAACCTATGTTATTATGCCACATAACTGCCCAACCGATGTTATTATGCCACATAACTGCCCTACCCATGTTATTATGGCACATAACTGCCCAACTCATGTTATTATGCCACATAACTGCCCAACCCATGTTATTATGGCACATAACTGCCCAACTCATGTTATTATGCCACATAACTGCCCAACTCATGTTATTATACAACATAACATCCTAACCCATGTTGTTATGCCACATAACTGCCCAACCCATGTTATTATGCTACAAATTAACTGGCCACTTGGTAAATTTAAATTTTCAGAAGCTTGGAAATAGGTAAAGGAATTATAAAGGAGGGCAATAGTCACTGTATTTGCGTAAGAGAGTCTTTTGTAGGTTATTGAAGTTTGACTAGCATGACGGTAATAATACAATAAGTCATCTGACCCATCTCCTTCTGTATATGGTAAACAGTAATCATTCTTTTCATGCTTAAATTTCAACCTCCATGCCTAACTCCGTTTAAAAAAAATCCCATTGTGCCCGGGCTCTCATAGTTTAGTTTAACATCAGTGGTAATCAAGAGCTCTCCAGTTAAACACATCTATATTCTAATAGCCACATCTCTCCATACAATCATTGACTAGGAGGAGAAGAGTGCGGTGAAAGCTCTTCAATGCTGAGATGTTAGTGGTTCTTCAGCATCAATCAGAGAGGAACAACCCGTAAGTGGCTGCTTGCATTTACATGAAATATTCAGCCCACATTCAGTTTTGCTCTTGCCTCTCTCTAGCCATCACTTATTGAAGGAAGCTACAATCATCTCGGTTAGAGGAGGCCGTTTGGGGACGTGATGTACCTTTTAATGTCAGGCCTCCTGCAGACTGCTAGTTCTGTAATGAGGCGACAGGCTGTGCTACATTGCCAAAGGTCCCCCCGTGTCTTGCTGTCGCTCTCTTATGTTCTATTTATCTTAGCGAATCGGGAAAGTAACTCATTAACCATAACAAAACACTCTACCGCAATAAGGCCTGTGTTATTGTCAGGCTGGATTGGAAAGGGTCAAGTGGAGAGAGATACGAGCAGCAGGATTGTCTCCTGATCCAATGTTTTTATTTATATATGAAGGGTCTAAACCAGTTTTTTAAAACTTTTAAGAGCTTTCACGTAAATTACTTCTACAGTATGTCAAGTAATAAGGTCATAAAACTCACACTAGTGGGAACCTTGTAGGTGAAACTACCACTTAGTGGTTTCCATTCCTGGGTTTTATTAATTAAGTGAACGGCTACATGGCACAGAATGTGGGATGAAGCTGTAAAAATTGTCCTTATTGTAACAAATGGATCCACCAGTGCCTGCAAACATTTTTAATTACGTTTAGTACTTATTTTAACAATGTTAAGATTCATATTAATCTATTACCACTGCAGTGATGTTTCCTTTTTGCTTTTTTGTTTAATCCTCGACAGGAGTCATAACTTACCCTTATGAGGGCTTGTTTTCCTGGGATGGCGCCATTCATTTTATTATTTTACGTGCAAAAAAAATTCCAAGTGGTATAAAAAGATGAAAAAAAAAACCTGCAACTGTGCCATTGTTTTTTCGTTTTGTTTTGACTGTGTTTTATTGTGTGTTAACACTGACCTGGCAACATGATTCTTGGGTTCAGTAGGATTAAAGTGATATCAAAAAGTTCCGAAATTTATAAAAAAAGCCGTTATTTTGATGTCAATGTTGTTTTTATTTTTTCGTCATTGGAGCTGGGTAGGGGATTTTTTCTGTGTGTAAAGCTGTCAATTTCATTGGTATCATTTTGGGGACTTGTGGCATTTTGATCCTTTTTTATGACTTTTTTAAGATGTTAGTGTGATTGACTAAACACAATTATCTTGTGTTTACCATTTAATTTGATATTTTGATAGATCGAACTTTTACAGGTGGTTATTCTACTGAAAGGTGAAATCTGCAACAGGTTACAGGGTCAGATCACTGTGAAATAGAAAGAGCTTAGAAACACAACACAGCAGTTTGGTGAATGAACTTTTCTAGAAATTTCCTATCGGTTCTCATCTGTTTTATGCAAATAACTCTGGATATACATACAAAGGAGAAAAAAAATTGGTCAGCAGCAGCTTATTGCTTAAGATTACAGTAGCTCAACCGAATGACAACTATGAGCAAAAGAAACATATGAGGAGCATATTAATGCAATCCTGGGAGTGTGAACTTTTTTCAAACAGTGGCGCTGGTATAGATAGAGGAGAAGGACCAGCTGCAATTTACGACCACAACCACAGTAGTCTCCAATATAACAAATGTAAATGTGCTTATTTGTGCTATGGTCCACTTCCACAATTATTGACCTTAATGACCAAGACAATTTCTACAATTCTGACCACTGTCATTTTATGAGGTTACAGCTCTGAAACACTTCAACGGATACCACTGATTCTGAGAATGTTTTTTCATTACATATTATACTTCACGTTAGTGATAAATTTATTCGATATAACTTGCGTCTATTTATGTAAAAAAGGAAATTTGTCAAAAAGTTTGAAAATTTTGCAATTCTCAAACTTTTAATTTTTGTGCCTTAAATCAGAGAGCGGTATCACACAAAATAGTTAATAAATAACATTTCCCACATGTCAACTTTACACCAGCAGAATTTTGGAAGTGTAATTTTTTTTTGTTAGGACGTTATTACGGTTAAAAGTTGAGCAGTGATTTCTCATTTTTCCAACAAAATTTACAAAATCATTTTTTAGGGACCATTTCACATTTGAAGTAACTTTGGGGGAGATCAATTAGACAGAAAACACCCAAAAGTGACACGTTTCTAAAAACTGCACCCCTCAAGGTGCTCAAAACCACATTCAAGAAATGTATTAACCCTTCAGGTGCTTCACGAGAACTAAAGCAATGTGGAAGGAAAAAATTAACATTTAACTTTTTTCCCCAAAAATTTACTTTAGACCCAAACTTAATTATTATTAATTATTTTCACAAGGGTATCCAGAAGAAATCGACCAAAAAATTTGTTGTTCAATTTTTTCTAAGTACGTCGTATGTGAGGGAAAGCCACTGTTTGACGCATGGCAGGGCTCAGAAGGGAGGGAGCACCATTTGACTTTTTGAACGCAAAATTGGCTGGAATTGATGGCTGGCACCATGTCGCGTTTGGAGACCCCCTGATGTGTCTAAACAGTGGCAACCCCCCAATTCTAACACTAACGCTAACACACAGCCCTAAACCCAACCCTAACCCCAACGCACCCCTAATCCTAATCCCAACCCTAACCCTAACAACAACCATGTGGTATGCTAGATCATATCAGAGGAAAAAGAAATGAATGGAAAATCTGACTTTTTTTATCGTTGTTATTCTGTGAATAACGGCAATCATGTGACTGAGGACCGTAAAAACCGACCCGAATCATGTTCTTCAGGGTCTCAGCTACCCCCGGAAGCCGAGACCCCAGAGATTTTCCGAAGCTGGGTGGCGTTATACACTTATTTTTCAGTGCCGTTAAAAAGCGGCGCTGAGTAATAAGTACCCTTAACTGCTGCTGCTGAGAACTTCATTAGTATTAAAACTATGGCTTCTGACACATCTTTCTTGTCTAATTGTGGTAGTAGACCTTAGAGCAAATACGCATATTTACAATCCTGGAAATGGTGACACAACTTGTGTGAAGATATAAAAGACAGCTGTGTTTCATCCATATTGCTACGCAGTCTAGCTGACTATACAGTGCACTAATTAATGCACTAGACAAAAGGCCTGAGCAAGACCTGAAGCTAAAATTTGTAAAACAAAAAAACAGACAAGTAGATGAATATCAGAGTAGAGATGAACTTGTATAGGGTTCCACAGAAAGTACAAGTGGAATTGCTCTTAAAGCGATGAATGCAAAAATCACACAAGAAAAAAACTAGAGCATGATTCAGGTGTCACAACCAGGGACGTTTGAAGAAAAACTGTACAATATGGAAAATGCAAAAGAAACAACTAGTAAAAGACATGTTGTATGTTTCCAGTCTAGAAGGAGGACATAATGACTATATCCACACATAGCATTGATGTCTAGGTTAAATACATCCAAAAAGCGTTAAAGAGAACCTGTTACTAGAAAAATCGCTATTAACCTGCAGATATGAGATTAATCTGCAGGTTAATAGCATTATTAATGTGCCCGGTGCCCGCACTTAGCCTAATGCTGCGGGGAGAAAATGAACTTTATCCTACCGGCAGCGGGATCAGTCACCACTTTGAGTATACAGAACGACGGTTGTAACCGCACCCCAGGCCCTGACTGACATTGGCTCCGCATTGGGGATGACTGTCAGTCAGGGCCGGGAGTGCGATACTGCCGTTGTTCTGTATACTCAGAGTGGTGACTAAACCCACGTCAACACCGCCTCTGTGATCTAAACTGGACTCTGCGGGGCAATAAAGTTCTCTTCCAGCAGTATTCGGATAAGTGCTGAAGCCAGGCAGGTTAATAGCACTATTAACCTGCAGATTAAACCCATATCTGCAAGTTAATAAGATTTTTTCTGGTGACAGGTTCCTTTTAAGGGCCTACAAAAACAGAACCTGAAATAGGATCTTATAGTGTCTAGTTTTCCAAATGCTGTTGGATGTGATTACTGCATTAAATCCAAGGCTACAAGGGCACCATTTCCTAGAGACAACAGAGATCTGACTGCTTCTGAACAAGTCCAAACATCACAAGTGCAAGCACAAACACTACAAGTAGCTGTAACCAAACCTAAATGCAAAACCAAAGCAATCAACAAAAGTATACATAGGGACATCAATAATAGAAAAAACGCAAGCCATTAAAATACTCAAATTTTTATTATGTATACAAAAAGACAGGAGCAGACACAGACAGCTTGGGGCCCCATGTGCAAGAAATGTGTCAGGGCCCCCTCCTTTTATGGCAACCAAGCTACAGATATTCAGGTGCTTCTCACAAAATTAGAATATCATCAAAAAGTTATTTTATTTCAGTTCTTCAATATAAAAAGTGAAACTCATATTATATAGAGTCATGACAAACAGAGTGATCAATTTCAAGTGTTTATTTCTGTTAATGTTGATGATTATGGCTTACAGCCAATGAAAACCCAAAATTCATTATCTCAGTAAATTAAAATAATTAACAAAAACACCTGCAAAGGTTTCCTAAGAGTTTTAAAAAGGCCCCTTTAGTCTGTTTCATTAGGCTCCACAATCATGGGGAAGACTGCTGACTTGACAGATGTCCGTAAGGCAGTCATTGACACACTCCACACGGAGGGTAAGCCACAAAAGGTAACTGCTAAAGAAGCTGGCAGTTCAGAGAGTGCTGTATCCAAGCATATTAATGAAAAGTTGAGAGGAAGGAAAAAGTGTGGTAGAAAAAAGTGCACAATCAACCAGGATAACCGGAGCCTTGAAAGGATTGTTAAGAAAAGGCCATTCAAAAATTTGGGGGAGATTTGCAAGGAGTGGTGTAATAATTATAGGGGATAACTCAGGACCTTCTTGCATGGAACAAGACAACTACAGGACTCAGTTTTATAAGTGGTAAAGTCTATATTATCACACGGTGATTCAAACAGGTGCAAAGCAAAGCTTAAGTCCACAACACTTGGTGTAGATATTAAATGCAGCTTAACAGTCTATAGGAAACTTCAGAGAGAAATGCTATCAAGCAGAGAGTCTATGAAGCACAGTTATACTTGAGGATACTTGACACGAATAAGTCTTAGTTTAGTCCAAGCACAGGTAGGTATGCTTATAAGGCAGTTCAAATAATATCTTTAGCTCAACCAGGGAGGTCTGGGTGATAGTCTCATGTTTAAGCAGTGCAGAGCTGCAACAGCTTACATGTCCAGCAAATGCAGAAGGGAGTAACACAAGCAGCCAGATGAAGGAGGATTACTGGAAATCGGTGTATGCAGCAGAAACTCAGAGCAGAGTAGCAGGATCACAAACAGGTTCACAGGAGCAGGTACAAAGCCAGGAAGCCACCAGAGGTCAGAAGCTGGATGTAAGGCAGAATACTCTAGCACAGACTAAAGACTGGGGTGGAGTTATATAGCAGGAAGACACAGTGCACATGAGACCAAAGACGCCATCTTGGAAAAGGGCAGTAATGCACAAAAGGTGATCAAAAATGTTCAGAGTCCTGACAAGTGGACTGCTTCTGGAGTCATTGCTTCAAGAGCCACCACACACAGACATATCCAGGACATGGGCTACAAGTGTCGCATTCCTTGTGTCAAGTCACTCATGACCACGCCAGAAGTGTCTTACCTGGGCCAAGGAGAAAAATAACTGGACTGTTGCTCAGCGGTCCTAGGTGTTGTTTTCAGATGAAAGTAAATTTTGCATTTCATTTGGAAATCAAGGTCCCAGAGTTTGGAGGATGAGTGGAGAGGCACACAATCCAATCTGCTTGAGGTCTAGTGTGAAGTTTCCAAAATCAGTGATGGTTTGGAGAGCCATGTCATCATCTGCTGGTGTAGATTCACTGTGTTTTATCAAGACCAAAGTCAGCGCATCCATCTACCAGAAAATTTTAGAGCACTTAATGCTTCGCTCTGGCGACAAGCTTTTCTGAGGTGGAAATTTAATTCTCTAGCAGGACTTGGCACCTCTCCACACTGCCAAAAGTGCCAATACCTGGATTAAAAACAACAGTATCACTGTGCTTGATTGGCCAGCAAACTTGCATGACCTTAACCCATAGAGAATCTATGGGGTGTTGTCAAGAGGAAGATGAGAGACACCAGACCCAACAATGCAGATGAGCTGAAGGCTGCTATCAAAGCAACCTGGGCTTCCATAAAACCTCAGAAGTGCCACAGGCTGATCGCCTCTGTGCCACGCCGCATTGATGCAGTAATTGATGCAAAAGGAGCCCCGACCACATATTGAGTGCATTTACTGAACATACATTTCAGTAGGCTAACATTTCAGATTTTAAAATCATTTTTCAAGCTGGTGTTATAAAGTATTCTACTTTACTGAGATAATGACTTTTGGGTTTTGATTGGCTGTAAGCCATAATCATCAACATTAGCAGAAATAAACACTTGAAATAGATCACTCTGTTCGTAATGACACTATATAATATGAGTTTCACTTTTTATATTGAAGAACTAAAATAAATTAACTTTTTAATGATATTCTATTTATTTGTATACTTCTTGATGTTGAGACAGTGCAGCTTATAGTTGCTGTATGTCCCAAATACATCAGTTCTTTCTCCCACTGCCTTTGAGTACTAATGATTTTGCAGAAAGCTGAATTCTGCAACAAGAACAACCAGGAGTGGAACAGCCGTCATGACAAGCTATCACATACAGTGGGTAAAAAAAGTATTTAGTCAGCTACCAATTGTGCAAGTTCTCCCACGTAAAAAGATGAGAGAGGCCTGTAATTGACATCATGGGTAGACCACAACTGTGAGAGTCAAAATGAGAACACAAATCCAGAAAATCACCTTGTCTATTTGGCAAGATTTATTTTGCAAATTATGGTGGAAAATAAGTATTTGGTCATTAACAAAAGTTCATCTCAACATTTGGTTATATATCCTTTGTTGGCAATGACAGAGGTCAAACGTTTTCTGTAAGTCTTCACAAGGTTGGCACACACTGTTGGTGGTATGTGGGCCCATTTATCCATGCAGATCTCCTCTAGAGCCGTGATCTTTTGGGCCTGTCGCTGGACAACATGGATTTCCACATCCCTCCAAAGGTTTTCTATGAAGTTGAGATCTGGAGACTGGCTAGGCCACTCCAGGACCTTCATATGCTTCTTACGAAGCCACTCCATTGTTGCCCTGGCCTTGTGCTTGGGATCATTATCATACTGAAAGACCCATCCACGTTTCATCTTCAATGCCCTTGCTGATGGAAGGAGGTTTGCACTCAAAATCTCATGATACATGACCCCATTCATTCTTTCATGTACACAGATCAGTCATCCTAGTCCCTTTGCAGAGAAACAGCCCCAAAGCATGATTCACAGTAGATATGGTGTTCTTTGGATGCAATTCAGCATTCTGTCTCCTCCAAACACGATGAGTTTTGCTTCTACCAAACAGTTCGACTTTGGTTTCATCAGACCATATTCTCCCACAATCTCCCAATACATATTCTGGATAATCCAAATGCTCTCTAGCAAACTTCAGACGGGCCTGGACATGTACTGGCTTAAGCAGGGGGACAAGTCTGGCACTGCAGGATTTGAATCCCTGATGGCGTAGTGTGTTACTGATGGCAGCCTTTGTTACAGTGGTTCCAGCTCTATCCAGGTCATTCACTAGGTCCCCCCGTGTGGTTCTGGGATTTTTGCTCACCGTTCTTTAGATCATTTTGACCCCATGGGGTGAATTTTTGTGTGGAGCCCCAGATCAAGGGAGATTATCAGTGGTCTTGTATGTCTTCCATTTTCTTATTATTGCTCCCACAGTTGATTTCATCACACCAAGCTGCTTGCCTATTGCAGATTCAGTCTTCCCAGCCTGGTGCAGGGCTACAATTTTGTTTCTGGTGTCCTTCAACAGCTCTTTCCACCACAGTGGAGTTTAGGTGTGACTGTTTGAGGTTGTGGACAAGTGTCTTTTATACTGATAACAAGTTCAAACAGGTGCCATTACTACAGGTAATGAGTGGCGGACAGAGGAGCCTCTTAAAGAAGAAGTTACAGGTCTGTGAGAGCCAGAAATCTTGCATGTTTTTAGGTGACTAAATACTTATTTTCCACCATAATTTGCAAAATAAATCTTGCCAAATCAGACAAGGTGATTTTCTGGATTTGTTGCCTCATTTTGACTCTCATAGTTGTGGTCTACCTATGATGTCAATTACAGGCCTTTCTCATCTTTTTAAGTGGCACAATTGGTGGCTGACTAAATACTTTTTCCCCCACTGTAACTGCACAGCTGGACTTCATCTTCCTCAATAGAATTAGACTTTCTTTTGAGCGTTCGTCAAGTTGTAGAGTTTAGAATGCAGCTAAAGGGTATGCCACACTAAACAACATCGCTAACGGGATCGCTAAAAAACGTCACTATTTAGCGATCCCGTTAGCGATGTTGTTGTGTGCGGCATGCAGCAACGACGTGGCCCCTGCTGTGATCTCGTCCGTCGTCCTGATCATTCCGGACCCTAGTTTGATCGTCGGCGTCCCGCTGGGTAAGTATATATCGCTGAGTGTGGCACCTTTTTTAGCGATTTAGCGGTACTTTTGTAGCGCTAAAGTCGTTAAGGAGATCGCTAACCGCGATAGCGTCCTTAACGACATCGCTAAATGTGGCCGACACTAGCGATATTGTAAACGATCCCGCTAGCGATCTCATTAGTATGCGACGCTAACGAGATCGTTAGCGGGATCGAGTAGTGTGGCAGTACCTTTAGGAACCTGCAGACTGTCCCAGAATTGAGTCAAGGTGAGTAAACAAAGGAGTCAGAAAAGCTCACCACACCATAATTAGCAAATTGTCTGCCAAACCCATGAGTTATTTGACATCTAATGTCTATGAAGGGTTCTGTAAGAATGGGGCATATTTGATTTTAACTTCTCAATTGTTTGTTCTTAAAGGAGATAAACCAATGCCATAGCGGTTTGGAAGCAGCTTACTCTACTCTCCCTAAGCCAAACATGGTTGTGTAAATGGGATGTGGTGGAGAGCTATCTAAGGTACATGGGCAATTAAAAAGTTACATTTTATTACTAATTAATCTTAATTGATTTTTTAAATTTAATCTTGTTTTTAATTTTTTGGGTCAAGAAAGTCAAAACTTGAGAACTGGCAAAAATCAGCTAAAATGGAAAAGAAAAATTAATGAGAAACATTATCGGTAAAATGATAATAATTACAAAAAAAAGAAAACCAACTGAAAATATTTTGTTTGCCATTATTTTTCAATTTCAGATTGACGTTTTAGATTGGATTTTTTGGTCAGTTGGTTTCTTTACATTTCCATTCTGGGGTTCCATCAGAGTTCTTAGTGTAGTCAGCAGCACTATTTTTGATGTCAAAAGTATTGGAAACAAGTGATCCCCATTGAAGTTGACATGTATGTTAATCTTTCATAAACAATTTATTTATTGACCATTACACAACTGGAAATTGGGCTTCTAGTAATACAGTACAAACTTTGTAAGCTGATTTTACTTTGGAAGACCTGACAGAAATCACTCCGAATTCTCCCTTATGTCTTTGAGGCATTTTCAAAAAAATATATAATCAAATATGTCATGACTTGTGGGTGTCAAGCTGTGTTGCCGGGGAATGAAATTTGAAGGTTTGAAATGAGGAATCTATGGTCCAGTGGGAGATCTTTAATCTTGGAAGTTAGGGGACCTATGTTCTCAGTGAGTGTTTGATCTCTCTTGAAAATAGATTTAAGCAGAACTAGCTAGAGTCAAGCTAAACAGACATGAAAGAGTCATGCGTCCCTTGTTCTGCTGCCTAAAAGTTCTCTACAACAGGTGACACTAGCGCTGGCTTTCATTTTACAATAGACAGTTGGGAGCTTGAGGCCAAAAGAACGTGACCAGATGGTGTCACGCTCAGAGAGACGTGCTGCTAAACCATGGGCTCAGCTCTTATTTTCTATGATAGCTCTGCAAAGCTTCCTCATGACTAGTTTCCAGTAACATTACTTAAAATCTTAATAGGTAAACTTCTCTATACAAGACATTTCCAAGGTTCCTGAAGGGAACTGACTCCTGTGTGGATACTCAACTGCCATTTAAGATGATCAACTATAAACGAGAAGGTAAAGAATATAATGTTATTTTTATTTTATAAATTTATTACTATGCCAAAATTGCAGCATTAAAAGCATTATGGCGTGTACTACAAATAAAAAGGAGAAAATAATTCTGGACAAAGTTTTTCAAGTACTGTACTTACAGTATATCAAACTAATTCAACACAGGCCACTAAATTCATTTCTGCTCTTACGAAGAAGCATCCAAATACCCTTTTTAAATAAATCTGGTAGAAGATAGAAAGAAAAATAGAAGTAAAATACTCACTTGTTTCCATATTTGCCACCACTGTCAGGTACCAACACCATATTCATATGTTGTATGCTGACTAACCAGCAAGCACTAAGGACGAACTCTTTGGACAAGGAATATTGTCCTGTTCTGCTGCTCGACGTCACTCAGGCTGTAACCTTTGAGTCATTAGGAAGGCAACCAGACCAACAGCAGGATAGGTTCCGAGGAGCCAATGCAGCAGCAATACACCATATTTAACTTTAGATATGACTCTCTGACAGTGCCAGATTATGTACTATTATGCTATCATCTTGCAGTTATTGTTGGATTGACCTCTTTATTTGATCCTTCTATCTTCTTCCATTTTAGCTGCTAACTAACCTACAATGCCTTTTTGTATTTGACTCTTGGCCTAATTGACTGCTCTTTTTGACTGATGATTCTGCCGGAACTCCTTGGCTTAACATCAGCAATTGGTTCCGATATTGTCATTGTTGCAGTTTTACAAAGGTTTAACAGGTAGAATACGTTTTTTATTTTTGGGCAAAAAAGTATTTATACAAGAAATACCAAAAATTAATACAATCACTTATAGTTTCATAGTTATGTAGTTTTTAGACTTGAATGTAGACATAAGTCAATCAATTTCAACCTATAATCTAACATATTGATCCCGAGGAAGGTAAAAATCCCATGAGGCATAAGTTAATTTCCCCATATTAGGGAAACATTCCATCTCAACTCCACATATGGCAATCAGACAAGTTTCTTGAATCCATGCCCCATCACAGAATTTAGTGCCCATAGCTAGGGATGGGCAGACCCGTGAATTTTCGGGTCCATTGGGTTCAGCCAAACTTCATAAAAAGAGCTAGAATGGTATCTGAACTCGATCCCAAACCCAGACTCGTTTCAAATGAATGGGAGCCCTAACATCAGGGCTCATCTGTGTGATAGCGAGGGAAAAACTGACTCTAATTGGCGGTAACCTTACTGACGTTACTGCTGGGCACAGTGCTGCGGTTTCCATGCTGTCACACAGATGGAGCCAGCAGGTGTGACCCGCGATGAAAAGGTTACCACCAGTCAGGCTTCAGTTGATGACTACTACTCTCATCAACATACACCTGGTCTCGCTGATAGCAGGGAGAGTAGGCGTATGCTGATGAGAGTATTCACCAGCTGGCACCTGTGTATAGTAAGAAATATGTCAGTGACAGTGAGTGTGTAGCTTACTGTACATGTATTTACGTAATAAATAAATAAAAGACAAAAATGGCATTATTTTTACTTACCACCTGAGAGAAAGCAAACAGCTGGGGGCTTTTGTTATTATTCTAGGAAGGGACCAATCACTATAGAGGTTCCCAGCTGTCTGCGTAGCTTTTACTGGTTATTAAAATGGGGAACCACAAAAAATTACTTGGTCCCCCCTTATATTTAATAACCAGCAAAGGCTAAATGGAAAGCTGCGGGCTGATAATAAGAAACTGGGAAGGGACCATGGATATTGGCCCCCTTTCAGACTAATATAAGCCCTCAGCCACCCCAGAAATGGTGCATCCATTAGGTGTGCCAATTCTGGCACTTAGTCTTGGCTCTTCCCACTTGCCCTGGTGCGTTGGAAAGAGGGGTAATGGTTTTGTGGTTGATGTCAAACCCAGGGGTTAGTAATGGAGAGGCATCTATCAGACATACCCATTGCTAACACTGTAGTGAAAATTAATAAAGGCACATACAGAAAAAATATTTTAAATGAACAAAACACTACCCCAACAAATGCCCTCTTTTTCACATTGATTAGCATAAAAATAAAAAATGGTGGGATCCCATGACTTTTGAAAAATTGTTTATTTGAATAATTAAAAAAAATGTCATGGGCACCACTCAATTTTTGATAAGCAGACAAGATAAAGCAGAGAGATGAGGGCTCCAGCCTACAGCTGTCAGCTTTACCTGTGCTTGTTATCAAGAACAGACGAGACCCGCATCTTTTTCGATTTTTCTTTTTTCCACACAGTGTTCCAGCTAATCACTGCCATACCAATACTTGATATGGCTGTGATGGGGCCGTAAGTGCCCACACAGCCTTTCAATAAGCTTTGTTTGAGCTACCGAACCCCAACAGTAACACAGACTTCTGGGAGAAGTCAGTGTTTGGGGTCCATGTACGAACATTAGGTGTCTAATATGGACCCCGAACTTTACCTTTCGGGTTCACCCATCTCTACCTAAAACCTATAATATTTTATTTTTCAAAAAAGGCATCCAGGCCCTTCTTATACTTTTGTAGTAAATCAACCATTACAATGTTATGTAACAGAAAGTTTCATAATCTCAATGCTCTTACAGTAAAGAATTGCCATCTGCGATATAACCTTATTTCCTTTTGATGTAGAGGATGCCCCCTTGTCAAGGTTGCAGGTCTAGGAGCAGAAAGATCATTAGAAAGATCTCTGTACTGTCCCCTCATATATTTGTACATTTTAAAAAGATCTCCCATAAACCTTCATTCTTCCAAACTGAATAACCCCAAGGTTAATAACTTGTCTTGGTGTTGCAGTCCACCCATTTTCTTAATAACCTTTGTTGCTCTACTCTACTCTACTCTCGCTTTATTTAAGCTCTGTCCTTCTTATACACCGGAGTCCAAAATTGTGTAAGGTATTTTAAGTTTGATATAAATAAGTCCAGCTCAGCGTAATAGACATCCTTAGGTGTTCGGAGCACAGGTAACACTGTGTCAAGGCGTGGTGCAATCACAAAACAGAAGAAAATCCAGCTCAACGAACTTGTGGACAAACTTCTTTCTTTTTTCACCAAGAGTGCTCAGCAGAGGATAAAACAGCATCAGCGTTGTAAGTTACATGATATGCGACACCAACGCGTTTCAGGTGGCTACGCACCCTTAATCATAGTAAAGGGTGAGTAGCCACCTGAAGCGCGTCTTTGAGCTGGATTTTCTTCTATTTTGTGATTCTAAGTGTGGTTACCCTAATGAACTGTATAGTGGCAGAAAAAACTTATCTGACTTACACTTATTTTGGATATTTTTGTCTATAAAAATATTATGTTGCCTTGCTGCTGCTTTCTAGTGTATTACAAGTGAATACTAAAAATGTATACATTTAAGTGAAATACAGTAGGACATATCACTGATCAATCACATGAAGTCTGGCACTGCTGCTAGCACCTCTCCGATCTCTCTCTGCCCCAATCAATTAAATGGCTTTACTCTACTACACTCAGCCTCTTCACTGATGCAGCTGTACAACATGTTGATGTCTGGAGTGTTTTTCCAATGTTTTTGGGCTTTCTCTTTCCACTATTGCTGATCTGTGAATTCTGACATCCTCTCACTATCCTAAAACACCCTAAAATGGGTGCAACATTTCCTGCCTCAGATTTATGTGGGCTATGATAGTCCATCCTGATTGGCTGCATTATATCATATGATGCAAAGCATGCATTATTGTGAAGTCCACTTGATTGGAGGTCATGTGAATTTTCTGTGGTTGACTAAATCTTCTGCAACTGCAATGTGGAAAAAGGCATTGGGCATTTTTTTGTGATTCTCTCGAATCAAATCACAAATTGTTCAAATTTGCCAGTACCTGCAAATTTGATAAAATTCAATACAAATTTGATTTGCATCGAATCGACTTGCTCATCTCTAATAAATAGTTAGAAAGATAAATGTAATGACAGTCAGGAGGGTATATCTATTGATGTAGACACATTTTTCAAGTTGGTGACATACAAATAGTAAATATTCGCGCAGGTAAGTATGCAATCTTCATCATCAGAGCTGCAAATTTTCTGACTCTGCATATGCATCAACAAAATTGCTAACAGATATTGTGTAATTCACTCATTTTCCTGAAATGTCAAAATACATTTCTTGCCAAAAGCTGACAGGTTGCATAAAATAAAAAATCCTTCACTATATTTGGAGTCTACATTGAGCTCCCTCATTTTGTATAGTGTTATCACATTCATTTTTCTTTCGGCTTAGAGTAAAAGCCTCGGTTAGAAGCGTAAGAAGCTGTAACTGATTTATTATACAGGAGAGGCACAGATACAACTTTCCTGAAAGTAATGAGGGTATAAAAACCAGTGGAAGAAACTAATATGGTATTTCCATGTCAGTCCTGCAGCTCCAGAAGCATGGGTTCACTAAACACAGCAAGGGTGCCATATGCTGTAAGTAGCAGTGGGGATGTGATCATGTTTAATATGCTGTAATGATGCTGTATCTTATTAAATATGATTTATCAGGAGCTATTGTCCATTTATACTAGAAATACTTTCACCAAAAATGATAGTAAAGCGGGATCTCATTGATGACTTATGGAAAGAAGTTTACTGCATTTCAGACAGGTGTCTAGAAATGGTCCCCAACTGACATTTATCATCAAAATGTTTAGTGATTGTGAGCTCCTAGAAATGTCAGTTCCTGTACGATCAGAAAGAGACCAACCACTAGGACCCCCCACCCTCCAAGGTCACAAGAGTAGAAGTGTATATTCAAGTAATTAAATACGCCAAACTAGTGATAATAATCATCATTTTCCTATGTAGGTTGAAACACAATTATTAATTAAAACCGAAACAGCTGTGTAGGAGGCTTAAAACTGGATGAGAAGCAACCAAACTCTTCTATGAAGATAGGGTTGTTGAAATCAGTTTCATGTGACGAATCGTACACCATGGGAAGACTCAGCCCAGCCACAAGGCTCGAGGTAGTTATACTGCATCAGCAAGTTCTCTCTCAGGCAAAAAATATCAAAGCACACTGTGATTTCAAGATGAGCTGCTCAAGCTCTTTTGAAGAGGCTCCAAGAAATGGGCAATGTTGAAGAACGAAGTTGCATTGGTCAATCAAGGAAACTTAATGCAGACACATAATGCTTACTTCCTTTCGAAATTGGAAGATGTCCAGCAGTGCCATCAGCTCAGAACTGGCAGCATCTTGTGAGACCCAGCTACAGCCATCTACTGTAATGAAATGTCTGTCCAGAAGACTTCATGGAACAATTACGTCCAAAAAGCCATACCTTCAACATGTAAACAAGACCAAATGACAAAAAAAGTACAAAAATATAAGAATGACAGCATAAATGCAGCAGGTATCTGGACCGATGAGTTAAAATTTGAAATATTTGGCAGATTTGTAACAGAAGGCAGTTTGTTTGCCGAATGTCTGGAGAAAATGAATGTCTGAATGAGTATCTGATGGCAATAATAAACCAAGGAGGAGGTTTGTTGCAAGCTCAGGGCTACATTTTAGCAAATGGAATTTGAAATTTTGTTCCGGATATGATGTCCTCAATATTGCAAAATACAACTACAAAATGTAGTTCAGTTTTGAGACTGGGTTCAGTACGAACCTGAAACGTATTCATAAAAGCTACCTGAAGTATTACAACATGTGGAACTACTCCTTTTTCACAGCAGCTTGGTCTACCAGAACGTCTATCTCCTACATCTTCTGGATGTAAATATATGTTGTGTCTACAGAGCACTAATCTCAACAAGTCTGTCTGGGAATATGTGAAGAGACAGAAGGATTTGCACAAACTACTCATATAGAAGAAAACCAAAAGCAACACTCACCAAATCCTTGTGTCCACCCCCTCCCGCACACATTCCTTTTTTTAACTGCACATTGCTGAAAATGTCTCAATTAGGCTAGAAAAATATTTAGACTTGAGAGTCCTCAGTGGTTGATACCTTTTAACGGCTAACTGAAAAGATGGTAACAAATTGCAAGCTTTCGAGACTACTCAGGTCTCTTCATCAGGCATAGACTAATACAACATCTGAAGAATCACATATTTATACACAAAATAGCACAGAAAAAATGCAATAGGTAGGACAAGTGACATGAAGCAGAACTGTCATTATGGCAGAGGGATTAACATAAATATGACTAGTTCATAGATAAGGAGTGAAGGTTTTATTACCCTCTGATTGGGGTCTGGTATTGTGTTGTGATGACCCTAAAAGGTCAGGGAGGCAGATTCCTTAATTGTTGTAGAACGACATAAAACTCTGGGATATATTCATCCCAGCACTAAGAGTGTCAAAGGTCATCATAAGTTTATATTCCCAGACTTTTCTATCCTTCTCAGATTTGAAGTTAGATTTTAATACAAGTAATTCCATATCTGTCATGCTATGACCGGGCATACAAAAGTGTTTGGCCACAGGTAAATCCATTCTTTTTTCTCTTATCGTGTGGCGATGAGAATTCATCCTTGTTCTCAGTTTTTGCCCGGTCTCCCCCACATACAGACCCCCAGTTGGACATTTAGTACATATAATTAGGTACACCACATTAGATGTGATGCAGCTGAAAGTACCTGGTATCTTGTAGTCCTGATGGGAGTTGGGGATCTTTATCCTGTCCGTGGTCATTATAGATGTACAGGTCTTGCATTTCTTTTGTCTGCAAGGAAAGGTTCCTGCAGCTGTTGGGGAGGACAGGGAGCTTCTGACAATGATGCTTCTTAGATTTGGGGGCTGCCTAAAACATAGTAGTGGGGGGTCTGGAAATATGGATTGTAATCGGGCATCTTTTTGTAGTAAAGGTTGTAGTTTCCGTGCAGCTCCCCTTAGCATCTCCAGACTTGGATTGTAGGTGACCACTAGAGGCACCCGGTTATTTTCTTCTTTAGCTTTGTAATGTAGCAGGTGATTCCTTGATATTCTGGTGGCTCTTGTAATTTGGTTTTCAATTGTTCTTGGATGGTAGCCCTGGTTCAAAAAAGTCTTTCTGAGGCGACCAAGGTGTTCATCTCTATCCATGGGGTTGGAACATATACGGTTGTATCTGATGGCTTGGCTGTAGACAATAGAGTTTTTTATGTGTTTAGGATGGAAACTGTCCCATTTAAGATATGTTGGACGGTCGATTGGCTTCTGATACAGGGATGTCTCTATTTCATTGTTCTTTAGCTTAATGGTGGTGTCTAAAAAGTTAATTTCAGTGCTGGAGTAGTTAAGTGTTAAGTTGATGGTGGGATGAAATTCATTGAACTGTTCATGGAACGTCTTTAGCTGTTGTTCAGACTCCGTCCAGATGATTAAAATGTCATCAATGTAGTGGTAGTAGGCCCGAGGCCTGATGGGGCAGGAGGACAAAAATTCGCTTTCAAGCTTGGCCATGAAAAGATTTGCATACTGTGGAGCCATTTTACTTCCCATAGCTGTGCCAGTCTCCTGAAGATAGATCTTGTTGTCAAATTCGAAGTAATTGTGGGTGAGGATGAATTTTGTGAGTTTCACCACAGAATCAGCATCATTCCCGGTGTTTCCCATGAAGACTTTGCAGGCATTTAATCCATCCTGGTGTGGGATATTAGAGTACAAAGATTCCACATCCATGGTGGCCAGGATGGTTCCTTCTGGTAGAGAACCTATTGCTGCTAGTTTATTCAGTAGGTCAGTTGTGTCCTGAATGTAGCTGGGTGTATCCTTTACCAGGGGTTTAAGAACACCCTCTACCCATCCAGATACTTGCTCAGTAAGGGTGTCCACACATGAAATAATCGGCCTCCCTGGATTTCCGGCTTTGTGGATTTTGGGAAGCATGTAGAATGTCCCTGTTCTTGGACTTTCTGGTATCAGGTCATCAGCTCTTATGGATTTGTCAGACAGACAAGATACCAACTTGCTTAGTTCCTTGTAATAGTCCTGTGTAGGGTCCGACTCCAGTTTTCTGTAGTAGCGTGTGTCCGTAAGTTGTCTGTTTGCTTCCTTCATATAGTCTGATGTGTTCATCATGACTATTGCACCTCCCTTGTCAGCAGGTTTAATGATGATTTCTTTGTTGGTTTTCAGAGACTGTATGGCCTTTCTCTCCTGGGCACTGATGTTGGAGGCTTGTCTCTTGTTGGTGGCTATGATGGTGGATTTTATCAAATGTCTGAATGATCTATATATTTATCCAAATGAGGGTTACGTCCAGGTGGAGGTGTCCAGTCTGACCTCTTCTTGGTTATTGGGATCCCTCTTCCTTCAGTCCGAGTGTTATCTGAATCTTCTGTATCATTGAAGTATTCCCTCAGGCGCAGTCTCCTGAAAAAATGTTCCATATCACTGCAGAGTTCGGTTTTATCCAGGGCCTTAGTAGGACAAAATGAGAGTCCTCTAGAAAGCACGGCAAGCTCCACTTTGCTGGGTTTGTAATCTGAGAGATTGATGACACAGTTAGATGCTTTTGTGTCTGGAATGGAGTGGTTGTCAGAGTTGTCAGGTTTTGGTTTTGTTTTGTATCTGTTTGTATAGAGTCCGGAATGGAGGCGCAATCTGTGTAGTTTCTTTTCCTTGTTTTGAATCAGAAAGGTCCGTAGTTTGTTGTAGTATTGTTGTAATTTTTGCTCTGTGCTTTCTGTAAGTGTTTTCCTCAGAGTTTCCAATTGTCCTTGGACTTTACTCCTTATGCTGTAGCAGACATGCAAAAGATGGTTCCTTAGTCTTTCAGAAGTCCTGTGACAAAGGTTTTGTGCATAATGGGTATTGTAGGTGTGAAGAATTGGGTTTGTAATCCAGAGTCCTTTGGGAATTAGATTCTCCTTTTTGCATTTAGATAAGAAAAAAATGTCGCTGTCCATTTGTGCACGTTTCTTCAGAAGTGGTTTCAGTTCCATAAAGATGCGGTACATTCTGGTATCCTCCATTTTGATATAGGAAAGATGTGTATCTTCGTACCGTGTTAGCCAGTAGATAGAAAAATATTTAGACTTGAGAGTCCTCAGTGGTTGATACCTTTTAATGGCTAACTGAAAAGATGGTAACAAATTGCAAGCTTTCGAGACTACTCAGGTCTCTTCATCAGGCATAGACTAATACAACATCTGAAGAATCACATATTTATACACAAAATAGCACAGAAAAAATGCAATAGGTAGGACAAGTGACATGAAGCAGAACTGTCATTATGGCAGAGGGATTAACATAAATATGACTAGTTCATAGATAAGGAGTGAAGGTTTTATTACCCTCTGATTGGGGTCTGGTATTGTGTTGTGATGACCCTAAAAGGTCAGGGAGGCAGATTCCTTAATTGTTGTAGAACGACATAAAACTCTGGGATATATTCATCCCAGCACTAAGAGTGTCAAAGGTCATCATAAGTTTATATTCCCAGACTTTTCTATCCTTCTCAGATTTGAAGTTAGATTTTATACAAGTAATTCCATATCTGTCATGCTATGACCGGGCATACAAAAGTGTTTGGCCACAGGTAATCCATTCTTTTTTCTCTTATCGTGTGGCGATGAGAATTCATCCTTGTTCTCAGTTTTTGCCCGGTCTCCCCCACATACAGACCCCCAGTTGGACATTTAGTACATATAATTAGGTACACCACATTAGATGTGATGCAGCTGAAAGTACCTGGTATCTTGTAGTCCTGATGGGAGTTGGGGATCTTTATCCTGTCCGTGGTCATTATAGATGTACAGGTCTTGCATTTCTTTTGTCTGCAAGGAAAGGTTCCTGCAGCTGTTGGGAGGACAGGGAGCTTCTGACAATGATGCTTCTTAGATTTGGGGGCTGCCTAAAACATAGTAGTGGGGGGTCTGGAAATATGGATTGTAATCGGGCATCTTTTGTAGTAAAGGTTGTAGTTTCCGTGCAGCTCCCCTTAGCATCTCCAGACTTGGATTGTAGGTGCCACTAGAGGCACCCGGTTATTTTCTTCTTTAGCTTTGTAATGTAGCAGGTGATTCCTTGATATTCTGGTGGCTCTTGTAATTTGGTTTTCAATTGTTCTTGGATGGTAGCCCTGGTTCAAAAAGTCTTTCTGAGGCGACAAGGTGTTCATCTCTATCCATGGGGTTGGAACATCTGAAGGTATCACATATTTTAACAAAATAGTAGAAAAATGCAATAGGTAGGACAGTGACATGAAGCAGACTGTCATTATGCAGAGGGATAACATAAATATGACTAGTTATGATAAGGAGTGAAGGTTTTATTACCCTCTGATTGGGTCTGGTATTGTGTGTGATGACCCTAAAAGGTCAGGAGGCAGATTCCTTAATTGTTGTAGAACGAATAAAACTTGGGATATATTCATCCCAGATAAGTGTCAAGGTCTCATAAGTATACCGACTTTTCTATCACTTCAGATTTGAAGTTAGATTTTATACAAGTAATTCCATTCGTCATGCTAGACGGGCATAAAAGTGTTGGCACAGGTAAATCCATCTTTTGTTCTCTTTCGTGTGGCGATGAAATTCATCTTGTTCTCAGTATTTGCGTCTCACATACAGACCAGTTGACATTTAGTACATATAATAGGTACACCACATTAGATGTGATGCAGTGAAAGTACCTGGTATCGTGTCCTGATGGGAGTTGGGACTTATCCTGTCCGTGGTCATTATAGATGTACAGGTCTTGCATTTCTTTTGTCTGCAAGGAAATGGTTCCTGCAGCTGTTGAGGGCGACAGGGAGCTTCTGCAATGATGCTTCTTAGATTTGGGGCTGCCTAAAACTAGTAGTGGGGGTCTGGAAAAGGATTGTAATGGCATCTTTTTGTAGTAAGGTGTAGTTTCTGCAGTCCCCTTAGCATCTCCAGACTTGGATTTAGGTGACATACCAGAGGTCAGACTGGACACCTCCACCTGGACGTAACCCTCATTTGGATAAATATATAGACTCATTCAGACATTTGATAAAATCCACCATCATAGCCACCAACAAGAGACAAGCCTCCAACATCAGTGCCCAGGAGAGAAAGGCCATACAGTCTCTGAAAACCAACAAAGAAATCATCATTAAACCTGCTGACAAGGGAGGTGCAATAGTCATGATGAACACATCAGACTATATGAAGGAAGCAAACAGACAACTTACGGACACACGCTACTACAGAAAACTGGAGTCGGACCCTACACAGGACTATTACAAGGAACTAAGCAAGTTGGTATCTTGTCTGTCTGACAAATCCATAAGAGCTGATGACCTGATACCAGAAAGTCCAAGAACAGGGACATTCTACATGCTTCCCAAAATCCACAAAGCCGGAAATCCAGGGAGGCCGATTATTTCATGTGTGGACACCCTTACTGAGCAAGTATCTGGATGGGTAGAGGGTGTTCTTAAACCCCTGGTAAAGGATACACCCAGCTACATTCAGGACACAACTGACCTACTGAATAAACTAGCAGCAATAGGTTCTCTACCAGAAGGAACCATCCTGGCCACCATGGATGTGGAATCTTTGTACTCTAATATCCCACACCAGGATGGATTAAATGCCTGCAAAGTCTTCATGGGAAACACCGGGAATGATGCTGATTCTGTGGTGAAACTCACAAAATTCATCCTCACCCACAATTACTTCGAATTTGACAACAAGATCTATCTTCAGGAGACTGGCACAGCTATGGGAAGTAAAATGGCTCCACAGTATGCAAATCTTTTCATGGCCAAGCTTGAAAGCGAATTTTTGTCCTCCTGCCCCATCAGGCCTCGGGCCTACTACCGCTACATTGATGACATTTTAATCATCTGGACGGAGTCTGAACAACAGCTAAAGACGTTCCATGAACAGTTCAATGAATTTCATCCCACCATCAACTTAACACTTAACTACTCCAGCACTGAAATTAACTTTTTAGACACCACCATTAAGCTAAAGAACAATGAAATAGAGACATCCCTGTATCAGAAGCCAATCGACCGTCCAACATATCTTAAATGGGACAGTTTCCATCCTAAACACATAAAAAACTCTATTGTCTACAGCCAAGCCATCAGATACAACCGTATATGTTCCAACCCCATGGATAGAGATGAACACCTTGGTCGCCTCAGAAAGACTTTTTGAACCAGGGCTACCATCCAAGAACAATTGAAAACCAAATTACAAGAGCCACCAGAATATCAAGGAATCACCTGCTACATTACAAAGCTAAAGAAGAAAATAACCGGGTGCCTCTAGTGGTCACCTACAATCCAAGTCTGGAGATGCTAAGGGGAGCTGCACGGAAACTACAACCTTTACTACAAAAAGATGCCCGATTACAATCCATATTTCCAGACCCCCCACTACTATGTTTTAGGCAGCCCCCAAATCTAAGAAGCATCATTGTCAGAAGCTCCCTGTCCTCCCAACAGCTGCAGGAACCTTTCCTTGCAGACAAAAGAAATGCAAGACCTGTACATCTATAATGACCACGGACAGGATAAAGATCCCCAACTCCCATCAGGACTACAAGATACCAGGTACTTTCAGCTGCATCACATCTAATGTGGTGTACCTAATTATATGTACTAAATGTCCAACTGGGGGTCTGTATGTGGGGGAGACCGGGCAAAAACTGAGAACAAGGATGAATTCTCATCGCCACACGATAAGAGAAAAAAGAATGGATTTACCTGTGGCCAAACACTTTTGTATGCCCGGTCATAGCATGACAGATATGGAATTACTTGTATTAAAATCTAACTTCAAATCTGAGAAGGATAGAAAAGTCTGGGAATATAAACTTATGATGACCTTTGACCTCTTAGTGCTGGGATGAATATATCCCAGAGTTTTATGTCGTTCTACAACAATTAAGGAATCTGCCTCCCTGACCTTTTAGGGTCATCACAACACAATACCAGACCCCAATCAGAGGGTAATAAAACCTTCACTCCTTATCTATGAACTAGTCATATTTATGTTAATCCCTCTGCCATAATGACAGTTCTGCTTCATGTCACTTGTCCTACCTATTGCATTTTTTCTGTGCTATTTTGTGTATAAATATGTGATTCTTCAGATGTTGTATTAGTCTATGCCTGATGAAGAGACCTGAGTAGTCTCGAAAGCTTGCAATTTGTTACCATCTTTTCAGTTAGCCATTAAAAGGTATCAACCACTGAGGACTCTCAAGTCTAAATATTTTTCTATCTACTGGCTAACACGGTACGAAGATACACATCTTTCCTATATCAAAATGGAGGATACCAGAATGTACCGCATCTTTATGGAACTGAAACCACTTCTGAAGAAACGTGCACAAATGGACAGCGACATTTTTTTCTTATCTAAATGCAAAAAGGAGAATCTAATTCCCAAAGGACTCTGGATTACAAACCCAATTCTTCACACCTACAATACCCATTATGCACAAAACCTTTGTCACAGGACTTCTGAAAGACTAAGGAACCATCTTTTGCATGTCTGCTACAGCATAAGGAGTAAAGTCCAAGGACAATTGGAAACTCTGAGGAAAACACTTACAGAAAGCACAGAGCAAAAATTACAACAATACTACAACAAACTACGGACCTTTCTGATTCAAAACAAGGAAAAGAAACTACACAGATTGCGCCTCCATTCCGGACTCTATACAAACAGATACAAAACAAAACCAAAACCTGACAACTCTGACAACCACTCCATTCCAGACACAAAAGCATCTAACTGTGTCATCAATCTCTCAGATTACAAACCCAGCAAAGTGGAGCTTGCCGTGCTTTCTAGAGGACTCTCATTTTGTCCTACTAAGGCCCTGGATAAAACCGAACTCTGCAGTGATATGGAACATTTTTTCAGGAGACTGCGCCTGAGGGAATACTTCAATGATACAGAAGATTCAGATAACACTCGGACTGAAGGAAGAGGGATCCCAATAACCAAGAAGAGGTCAGACTGGACACCTCCACCTGGACGTAACCCTCATTTGGATAAATATATAGACTCATTCAGACATTTGATAAAATCCACCATCATAGCCACCAACAAGAGACAAGCCTCCAACATCAGTGCCCAGGAGAGAAAGGCCATACAGTCTCTGAAAACCAACAAAGAAATCATCATTAAACCTGCTGACAAGGAGGTGCAATAGTCATGATGAACACATCAGACTATATGAAGGAAGCAAACAGACAACTTACGGACACACGCTACTACAGAAAACTGGAGTCGGACCCTACACAGGACTATTACAAGGAACTAAGCAAGTTGGTATCTTGTCTGTCTGACAAATCCATAAGAGCTGATGACCTGATACCAGAAAGTCCAAGAACAGGGACATTCTACATGCTTCCCAAATCCACAAAGCCGGAAATCCAGGGAGGCCGATTATTTCATGTGTGGACACCCTTACTGAGCAAGTATCTGGATGGGTAGAGGGTGTTCTTAAACCCTGGTAAAGGATACACCCAGCTACATTCAGGACACAACTGACCTACTGAATAAACTAGCAGCAATAGGTTCTCTACCAGAAGGAACCATCCTGGCCACCATGGATGTGGAATCTTTGTACTCTAATATCCCACACCAGGATGGATTAAATGCCTGCAAAGTCTTCATGGGAAACACCGGGAATGATGCTGATTCTGTGGTGAAACTCACAAAATTCATCCTCACCCACAATTACTTCGAATTTGACAACAAGATCTATCTTCAGGAGACTGGCACAGCTATGGGAAGTAAAATGGCTCCACAGTATGCAAATCTTTTCATGGCCAAGCTTGAAAGCGAATTTTTGTCCTCCTGCCCCATCAGGCCTCGGGCCTACTACCGCTACATTGATGACATTTTAATCATCTGGACGGAGTCTGAACAACAGCTAAAGACGTTCCATGAACAGTTCAATCAATTTCATCCCACCATCAACTTAACACTTAACTACTCCAGCACTGAAATTAACTTTTTAGACACCACCATTAAGCTAAAGAACAATGAAATAGAGACATCCCTGTATCAGAAGCCAATCGACCGTCCAACATATCTTAAATGGGACAGTTTCCATCCTAAACACATAAAAAACTCTATTGTCTACAGCCAAGCCATCAGATACAACCGTATATGTTCCAACCCCATGGATAGAGATGAACACCTTGGTCGCCTCAGAAAGACTTTTTTGAACCAGGGCTACCATCCAAGAACAATTGAAAACCAAATTACAAGAGCCACCAGAATATCAAGGAATCACCTGCTACATTACAAAGCTAAAGAAGAAAATAACCGGGTGCCTCTAGTGGTCACCTACAATCCAAGTCTGGAGATGCTAAGGGGAGCTGCACGGAAACTACAACCTTTACTACAAAAAGATGCCCGATTACAATCCATATTTCCAGACCCCCACTACTATGTTTTAGGCAGCCCCCAAATCTAAGAAGCATCATTGTCAGAAGCTCCCTGTCCTCCCCAACAGCTGCAGGAACCTTTCCTTGCAGACAAAAGAAATGCAAGACCTGTACATCTATAATGACCACGGACAGGATAAAGATCCCCAACTCCCATCAGGACTACAAGATACCAGGTACTTTCAGCTGCATCACATCTAATGTGGTGTACCTAATTATATGTACTAAATGTCCAACTGGGGGTCTGTATGTGGGGGAGACCGGGCAAAAACTGAGAACAAGGATGAATTCTCATCGCCACACGATAAGAGAAAAAAGAATGGATTTACCTGTGGCCAAACACTTTTGTATGCCCGGTCATAGCATGACAGATATGGAATTACTTGTATTAAAATCTAACTTCAAATCTGAGAAGGATAGAAAAGTCTGGGAATATAAACTTATGATGACCTTTGACCTCTTAGTGCTGGGATGAATATATCCCAGAGTTTTATGTCGTTCTACAACAATTAAGGAATCTGCCTCCCTGACCTTTTAGGGTCATCACAACACAATACCAGACCCCAATCAGAGGGTAATAAAACCTTCACTCCTTATCTATGAACTAGTCATATTTATGTTAATCCCTCTGCCATAATGACAGTTCTGCTTCATGTCACTTGTCCTACCTATTGCATTTTTTCTGTGCTATTTTGTGTATAAATATGTGATTCTTCAGATGTTGTATTAGTCTATGCCTGATGAAGAGACCTGAGTAGTCTCGAAAGCTTGCAATTTGTTACCATCTTTTCAGTTAGCCATTAAAAGGTATCAACCACTGAGGACTCTCAAGTCTAAATATTTTTCTATCTACTGGCTAACACGGTACGAAGATACACATCTTTCCTATATCAAAATGGAGGATACCAGAATGTACCGCATCTTTATGGAACTGAAACCACTTCTGAAGAAACGTGCACAAATGGACAGCGACATTTTTTTCTTATCTAAATGCAAAAAGGAGAATCTAATTCCCAAAGGACTCTGGATTACAAACCCAATTCTTCACACCTACAATACCCATTATGCACAAAACCTTTGTCACAGGACTTCTGAAAGACTAAGGAACCATCTTTTGCATGTCTGCTACAGCATAAGGAGTAAAGTCCAAGGACAATTGGAAACTCTGAGGAAAACACTTACAGAAAGCACAGAGCAAAAATTACAACAATACTACAACAAACTACGGACCTTTCTGATTCAAAACAAGGAAAAGAAACTACACAGATTGCGCCTCCATTCCGGACTCTATACAAACAGATACAAAACAAAACCAAAACCTGACAACTCTGACAACCACTCCATTCCAGACACAAAAGCATCTAACTGTGTCATCAATCTCTCAGATTACAAACCCAGCAAAGTGGAGCTTGCCGTGCTTTCTAGAGGACTCTCATTTTGTCCTACTAAGGCCCTGGATAAAACCGAACTCTGCAGTGATATGGAACATTTTTTCAGGAGACTGCGCCTGAGGGAATACTTCAATGATACAGAAGATTCAGATAACACTCGGACTGAAGGAAGAGGGATCCCAATAACCAAGAAGAGGTCAGACTGGACACCTCCACCTGGACGTAACCCTCATTTGGATAAATATATAGACTCATTCAGACATTTGATAAAATCCACCATCATAGCCACCAACAAGAGACAAGCCTCCAACATCAGTGCCCAGGAGAGAAAGGCCATACAGTCTCTGAAAACCAACAAAGAAATCATCATTAAACCTGCTGACAAGGGAGGTGCAATAGTCATGATGAACACATCAGACTATATGAAGGAAGCAAACAGACAACTTACGGACACACGCTACTACAGAAAACTGGAGTCGGACCCTACACAGGACTATTACAAGGAACTAAGCAAGTTGGTATCTTGTCTGTCTGACAAATCCATAAGAGCTGATGACCTGATACCAGAAAGTCCAAGAACAGGGACATTCTACATGCTTCCCAAAATCCACAAAGCCGGAAATCCAGGGAGGCCGATTATTTCATGTGTGGACACCCTTACTGAGCAAGTATCTGGATGGGTAGAGGGTGTTCTTAAACCCCTGGTAAAGGATACACCCAGCTACATTCAGGACACAACTGACCTACTGAATAAACTAGCAGCAATAGGTTCTCTACCAGAAGGAACCATCCTGGCCACCATGGATGTGGAATCTTTGTACTCTAATATCCCACACCAGGATGGATTAAATGCCTGCAAAGTCTTCATGGGAAACACCGGGAATGATGCTGATTCTGTGGTGAAACTCACAAAATTCATCCTCACCCACAATTACTTCGAATTTGACAACAAGATCTATCTTCAGGAGACTGGCACAGCTATGGGAAGTAAAATGGCTCCACAGTATGCAAATCTTTTCATGGCCAAGCTTGAAAGCGAATTTTTGTCCTCCTGCCCCATCAGGCCTCGGGCCTACTACCGCTACATTGATGACATTTTAATCATCTGGACGGAGTCTGAACAACAGCTAAAGACGTTCCATGAACAGTTCAATCAATTTCATCCCACCATCAACTTAACACTTAACTACTCCAGCACTGAAATTAACTTTTTAGACACCACCATTAAGCTAAAGAACAATGAAATAGAGACATCCCTGTATCAGAAGCCAATCGACCGTCCAACATATCTTAAATGGGACAGTTTCCATCCTAAACACATAAAAAACTCTATTGTCTACAGCCAAGCCATCAGATACAACCGTATATGTTCCAACCCCATGGATAGAGATGAACACCTTGGTCGCCTCAGAAAGACTTTTTTGAACCAGGGCTACCATCCAAGAACAATTGAAAACCAAATTACAAGAGCCACCAGAATATCAAGGAATCACCTGCTACATTACAAAGCTAAAGAAGAAAATAACCGGGTGCCTCTAGTGGTCACCTACAATCCAAGTCTGGAGATGCTAAGGGGAGCTGCACGGAAACTACAACCTTTACTACAAAAAGATGCCCGATTACAATCCATATTTCCAGACCCCCCACTACTATGTTTTAGGCAGCCCCCAAATCTAAGAAGCATCATTGTCAGAAGCTCCCTGTCCTCCCCAACAGCTGCAGGAACCTTTCCTTGCAGACAAAAGAAATGCAAGACCTGTACATCTATAATGACCACGGACAGGATAAAGATCCCCAACTCCCATCAGGACTACAAGATACCAGGTACTTTCAGCTGCATCACATCTAATGTGGTGTACCTAATTATATGTACTAAATGTCCAACTGGGGGTCTGTATGTGGGGGAGACCGGGCAAAAACTGAGAACAAGGATGAATTCTCATCGCCACACGATAAGAGAAAAAAGAATGGATTTACCTGTGGCCAAACACTTTTGTATGCCCGGTCATAGCATGACAGATATGGAATTACTTGTATTAAAATCTAACTTCAAATCTGAGAAGGATAGAAAAGTCTGGGAATATAAACTTATGATGACCTTTGACACTCTTAGTGCTGGGATGAATATATCCCAGAGTTTTATGTCGTTCTACAACAATTAAGGAATCTGCCTCCCTGACCTTTTAGGGTCATCACAACACAATACCAGACCCCAATCAGAGGGTAATAAAACCTTCACTCCTTATCTATGAACTAGTCATATTTATGTTAATCCCTCTGCCATAATGACAGTTCTGCTTCATGTCACTTGTCCTACCTATTGCATTTTTTCTGTGCTATTTTGTGTATAAATATGTGATTCTTCAGATGTTGTATTAGTCTATGCCTGATGAAGAGACCTGAGTAGTCTCGAAAGCTTGCAATTTGTTACCATCTTTTCAGTTAGCCATTAAAAGGTATCAACCACTGAGGACTCTCAAGTCTAAATATTTTTCTATCTACTGGCTAACACGGTACGAAGATACACATCTTTCCTATATCAATTAGGCTATGTACACACGTTGCGGAATTTCCGCGGAAATTTCCGCGGCAATCCCGCACCTCCCTGCCGCGGGAAATACGCATTTTTTTTGGTATGCGTATTCCCGGCAGAAACTAGCGTTTTGCAAGCGTAATTAGCTTGCAGAATGCTAGCGTTTTCCTAGCGATCTGTAGCATCGCTTGGAAAACTGATTGACAGGTTGGTCACACGAGTCAAACATAGTGCTGACAAGTGTCACCAACTTTTTACTATTGATGCCACCTATGCCGCATCAATAATAAAAAGATCTAATGTTAAAAATAATAAAATTCCATCAAAACTGCACCAAGCAGCCCAGTAAGTGATACATTGCTGGAATCAGGGTCTCTGACCCTACATCATGCTGCTCTAAGATGAAGTAGTTAAATCTGGTGACAGATTCCCTTTAAAGGAAGCTTTGTAACAACTGAAGTTGCAGATATAATTTAGGCTAAGTTCACACGTTGCGGAATTGCCGCGGAAATTTCCGCGGCAATCCCGCACTTGTCCCGCAGGAAATACGCACGTTTTTTTATGCTGATTCCCGCCAGAATAATAGCGTTTTGCAAGCGTAATTAGCTTGCAGAATGCTAGCGTTTTCCTAGCGATCTGTAGCATCGCTTGGAAAACTGATTGACAGGTTGGTCACACGAGTCAAACATAGTGTTTGACAAGTGTGACCAACTTTTTACTATTGATGCCGCCTATGTCGCATCAATAGTAAAAAGATCTAATGTAAAAATAATAAAAAAAATAATAAATAATGATATTCTCACCTTCCGGCGGCCCCCGCAGCCTTCCCGCCTTCAGCGACGCTCCCGGCAACTTCCGGTCCCAGGAGTGCTTTGCAACAAATCACACCGATGACGTAGCATCTCGCGAGACCGCTATGCCATCTGGGTGATTCTCGCAAAGCACTCTTGGGACCGGAAGTTGCCGGGAGCGTCGCTGAAGGCGGGAAGGCTGCGGGGGCCGCGGGAAGGCTGCGGGGGCCGCCGGAAGGTGAGAATATCATTATTTTTTATTTTAATTATTGTTTTACCAGGGATATGGTACCCAGGGCCTGGAGGAGAGTCTCCTCTGCTCCAGACCCTGGGTACCATCCGCACATGAACCGCTTACATTGCGCATAGTGGGCATAGCCACATGCGGAAAGTAAGCGGTTCAATGCATTCCTATGGCGGCGGAATCACCGCGGTTACGCTAAATTAATGAACATGTTGCTATTTTTTCCGCAAAGCGTTTTTTTCGCGGAAAAAAACGCAACATGTGGCCAAAACATGCGGAATCAATTAACATGTATAGGATGCTTAATGCTTGCGTTTTTATCGCGTTTTTACCGCGGAAAACCGCGGAAAAACCGCGAAAAAAACGCAATTATTCCTGATCGTGTGCACTTAGCCTTACTTTAGTCGAAGGCCTTGACTTCCATATTCATGAACATTTCTTATATGTAGTTCAGCTTTATGTCCAGATCTGAAAATGCAGTTAGAGGATTATAATGGGAAATCTTTTGTAGCCGGGCTAACTTTTTATTTTTAATAGGCATAATTATTATGAATTTTATGTCAGGGGGAAAATGTCAGCATATCAATCCAGCTGTAGGTTCAGATCACACTTAGGAGATCGTCAATGAATAGTTCAAAGCTGTCTGAGCGCAGCGACGGTCGGCGTCATTATGTGTGGCAGGACGACATATGAAATAAACCATTAGCATTCTTTGAACTTCAGCTTCTAATCAGTGAACTGAACTTAGCCGCTTCTTTCGCTTGACTGCTCGATGCGAATCGCTAGGTCTTATTTTTGCCCAGTAAATCACTTTACAGTAATATTTAAAATAAGCATGTCTTTCTTTCATCCCGCGCTTTAAATCAGGGCAAAGTCCGCTGTACAATTCTCAAACACAACTGAGCTAACAGAGATGAATTACCAGAGTTTATATAATTTATATTACAAATTCATAGACCTGGCAGAAAGGGATTAGTACTTTTTATTTCAGGGGCAGGAGATGATCCTGTCATTACTGCTCAATATTTTTATCGTCCCTTAAACCTGCGGAAATTCCTGGGTGACAAGATGTTGAGGACATATCAGGGCCTCGCAGCTGTGGGTATTATCTGCAGGCGCCTCTCTCCGCTCGCCCTGTGCAGACTGCGCTCCTATCAAAACTGGATTAGCCTGTCAGTCAGGGGCTCTGATGTACATTGTATTATGATTTTTTGAAAATGTCACTGAGATCAGAGTAATTTCTTAGCTAATTGCATCTTGTCTGGTCTTAATACCTTACATTTAATGGTTTCATTACTTTCCCCGACAATCAAGACCCACAGATCAGTATTTCTGCATCTTGTAAAAGGGAGGGTGGTGGAGTAGAAGCTACAACTTCTATTTCGGAAGCTTGCGATCCCCGAACACGGACATGCATAATGGTCTGGGGTCAACGTGCCTACAGACCAGTGGACACACATATTATACATAATAATAATGTTAAGCCTTTCAGTCCATAAATCATTTTCCAGCTTTACTGAGCAGAACTTTATATTATCTGCTTTTTTTTGGTGCACAGAATGATTTATGTTCTGGTTGAAGCGAAAAGATATTCCCTTATTTATAGATGTGCGTCCTCTGGTAATTACAGTAAAACAATACTAAGATGTTGATGAACTTTAAAAAGAGCCAAGATGATTGTTAAAAATTACATCAAGTGCGAACATCTGTGATTGAAACGTCCACTTTTTACAGAGTTTCTATATAATATATGTTTTTGGGTATATATCACTATATATATATATGCATACGTAAGATACGGTATATACTCTTTTCAATAATTGAAGTGGTATTGAGCTCTAGACCTTATGCACATAAACAGACGCTTCATGGCTTATTATTATTTATGATGTTTACTTATATTGCGCTATCATATTCCGCAGCGCTTTACAGACCTCATCATCACTGTTCCCTTTGGGGCTCACAATCTAGATTCCCTATCAGTATGTCTTTGGAGTGTGGGAGAAAACCGGAGAACCCGGAGGAAATCAACGCAAACACGGGGAGAACATACAAACTCCTTGCAGATGTTGTCCTATGTGGGATTCGAACCCAGGACTCCAGCGCTGCAAGGCTGCAGTGCTATCCACTGAGCCACCGTGCTTCCCTGCCCCTTTTAAATTGCTTGCACATTTTAAGCACCAATCCAGTGTTTTGTTTTTTTTTATTTTACCCCTGGAGTGATGCATCTAATCTAAGTTCCCTGTTCCTAGTTTTATACTTACCAGCCATCATATTAATCTTTTAACAGTGTTGCTCCACTCAGTCTTCTGCAGGTTGTGAGCTGCCGGATCGCTCCAGTGTTTGTTGAGTGAGCCGTAAGTCACAACTCATTGTAAGTCTATGTGAACCAGAGCAAGATCAGAATGAGGCTCTCATAGACTTACATTGAGAGCTTGTGACCGTTACCTCTTCCCTTAAATGTGTATATGCATGTAGTGTAATGTGATTGTAGTAATATACTCACCTACAGGTGCTTTCTCCTGTATCCTGCATTGCTCTGCTCCTCTTCTCAATGACTTCAACACTCCGCAGATTCTCTGGGGCACACTTCGCTATGGTTGACCCGAAAGTTGCTCTTACAATGTAAATGTATGGAGCATCAGTAAAAGGCCCCATAAGTTTTCATTGTAAAAGAGATTTCCGGCTTACGCATAGAGTGAGCCCGATAGTCTGCAGTGTGGTGACATCACTGAGAAGAGAAGCAGAACAGCGCTGGATACTGGGAAATACAGCGGTAGGTGAATAGACTAATATTATTATTATTTATTTATTTATATAGCGCCATTAATTCCATGGTGCTGTACATGAGAAGGGGTTACATACAAAGTTATAGATATCGTTTACAGTAAACAAATTTACAATGACAGACTGGTACAGAGGGGAGAGGACCCTGTCCTTGCGGACTTACATTCTATTAATAAATTCACACTACACTAGAAGCACATATACACAGACTTGATTAAAATAAAATCTTAATGAGAATGCTACTTTAAGACTGACTTTTTGTAAACCACCCTTAATGAAGGGAACACTGGAGTAAGACAAACCAAAATCATTAAGAAGTGTACGTCTCTTAGTGAGTTTGGCACATCTTTCAACTGCAATGAGATACCACCAAATATGTTTGCCAACTAGAGGCCAGCATTCATTTCTGCCACAATTTACTCTACTCTTGTGGTGTAAATTATGATGAATTTGCCCATACACCATCGCACCCAAGCACTGCCTACTAACAAAAAACAAAGCAAAAAGCAAATATTGAAAATTTTTTGTACAAACATCAGTTTCATACAATACTATTGGTAAAAAAATGTAAGACAGGTAGTTGACTGAAAGTAAGTGCAGGCCAGCCTGTCTGGGAGCCCTACTACAGGCAACACACCAGATGGAAACCCAGCTTGGAGTCTCCACATTTCAAAAAATTATTGTCACACATCACTAAAGTAGCATCAATTTCCACAGAGTAGAAACAGTATAATAGGCCTCTGATACACCTTCTACTACAGGCAACCCACTTCGAGTCTCCACATTTAAAAAAAGGAGGAGAGGCCCCTTGATGCAGCACTTGCCATCTATTAGAGCACATGCTCTTTCTGGCCTTCATCTACAAGGCGTACCGCTGTGGGGCTACCAAAGAAAGGGAGTGGAGTAGCCTGTCCAGTAACAGGTGTTGTCAGTGGTCTTTGGATAGGACGAGATGGTGTTTTCTCAGTTGAGCTTTCATTAACATTAACACCTAACCCACTTACACGTCGAACACCAAGCCCTTCCACCACGACCTCACTTTTTCCCACTCATGTTATATGTACCCTTCCCCTCTTGTAATCTGCTGTTTCCCAACCTTAGGCCCACATCTGTCAGTCAACTGTCACTAAATGAACAATCACTATTTATTTTCCAAGATTGTGTGCCTGAACAACAGTGTTATACCTAACGATTTCCTCTTAAAAATGTGGCCTTCTGATTTCATACTGCAAACAGTTTTATCCCATATGATTTGGATTAGCAAACTGTGCCTCCTGGCTGCACCCCAATATTTGCCCTAATGATTTTTAAGTGGAAATCTGGCCATCTGATTTGTCACTGAAACACGATTTTATCACAAACTTTATGGATTAGCAAATGTGACCTCCTGAAACTGCAACACAGTTCTTGCACAGTCTAGTTAGATGGTGGGAGATCGATTTCACACAGGACAGGATCCTATCTAGCTAACTGACAAGTTCACTTGCAGCATTTGGGGCAGACCTTGTGTCATGACTTTATGGATGGTTTCTGTGCCTTGATTGGCTGCCGGAATGTACGCACATTCAGTTATTAAAGAAAAAAAAGAAAAAAAAATTACACTCCGCAGCTCCTCTGACCTAGACACATCCCTCCCCCTCATCAAACACGTCCCCCTGCTCATCATAGAGCACCACTATCTTAGCCAAAGTCGTAACAAAAGCATTAGTGGAAACGAGATGATTTACAGATCTGTGACCAAATTTTGTCGACTTTGAGTAATAATGCTTGGGAAACCGAACACGAATCCGAATGTGCTACGTTCATGTCGAATTTGAGATTGGCGAAAGTTTTCCGAACAAGTTCGCTCATCTCTACTTTTAATTGCATGGAAAATACATGCGTGGGAGGGGAGAGAAAAAGAGAGAGGATCCTGCTAACCATAATAATAATAATCTTTATTTATATAGCGCCAACATATTCCGCAGCGCTTTACAGTTTAACAGTTTCAAAACACAAGTCATAAGTAACAGCGCTAACAATACAATAATTAAAGCAAAATAAGACGACCCTGCTCGTGAGAGCTTACAATCTACAATGAGGTGGGGGAGATACAAAGTACAGGTGTGTATATACAATGGTGTATTTACAATGATGGTCCAGCCATCTTGAGGGAGTGAGGGATGGATGGAGATAGTGAATGGGCTACACACGCACCCTTACACATAGAATGACTTTGATTAGTGAATGTGATAGGCCGCTCTGAACAAATGTGTTTTGAGGGAGCGCCTGAAACCATGCAAATTGTGGATAGTCCTAATTTCTTGGGGTAGAGTATTCCAGAGGATTGGCGCGGCGCGGGAGAAGTCTTGGAGTCGGGAGTGGGAGGTACGGATTAGTGCAGAGTTTAGTCGAAAGTCGTTCGCAGAGCGCAGCAGTCGGTTGGGCCGATAGATAGAAATGAGGGAGGAGATGTAGGGGGGTGCTGCACTATGGAGAGCTTTGTGGGTGAGAACAAGTACTTTGAATTGGATCCTATAATGAATGGGCAGCCAGTGTAAGGACTGGCGAAGAGCGGACGCGTCCAAGTACCGATTAGCCAGATGGATGACCCTGGCTGCTGCATTAACGATGGACTGGAGAGGGGATAGTCGAGTAATGGGGAGGCCAAGTAATAGAGCATTGCAGTAGTCTAGGCGGGAGTGGATCAGGGTGACAGTGAGGGTTTTTGTTGTTTCCATGGTGAGAAAAGGGCGGATTCTAGAGATGTTCTTTAGGTGTAGGCGGCAAGAGCGGGCAAGAGATTGTATATGGGAGGTGAAGGAGAGATTGGTGTCAAACATAACACCCATACAGCGAGCCTGCTGCTTGGGTGTTATTATGGTGCCGCCCACGGAGAGGGAAATGTCAAATTTAGGGAGGTTAGTAGACGGCGGGAGCCATAAGAGCTTACACACTTCATAGGCGAGAGAAAGAGAACCCTGTTGTCACTAAGAGCTTACACACTATAAAAGAGAGAAAAGACCCCACTGACCATAAGAGTTTACACACTACAAAAGAGAGAGAAGACCCCACTGACCATAAGAGCTTACATAACTCTACTGGAGAGAAAGAGAGGACCCAATGACCATAAGAGCTTACACTCTACAGGAGAGACAGCAAGAGAGAGAAAGGACCCTGCTGATCATAAGAGCTTACACTCTACTGGAGAGAGAAGACCCCGCTTGCCATAAGACCTTACATACTACAAAAGAGAGAGAAGACCCCACTGACCATAAGAGCTTACACTCTATAGGAGAGAGATACTTGCCCAGTGACCCTGAAGATGGAAAAGGACTTTTTGGCTCAAAAAGATCACACGTTTTGCACAGTGGAGTAAAAATACAGCTAAAATACCTGCCATACATAAACTCATCCAGGGGCTTAGCATTACTGACAGCTTTTGTTACATTTTGAATAGTCATAATTGATGAATCAACCAGAAATATATGGAAAGCCTAAACCATGGACACAGTGGCAAATTAAAAAGAAAAACAGGCAAGGACGTCTAAAATTTTAATAGACTACAAAAAAGTGCAAATGGAAATATGAATATAGCGGCAAACAATAAAAAAGGACACAAAACACTAAAAATGTGACAAAACAGGAGCTAATGCAATAATGAATTGGGCCCAATGTATTTAAATGAAGGTACGGTGTCTAAAACCTCCTCCCTTTGGCAGCATGTGTAGCATTCTTGTATGCTCTAAAAAGCTAGGGTTGGTAAGGTATACTTGACCATAATGGTACAGCTAATATCAACATCTAATAAAATAATATCGGAATGTTAGTGCACTCTTACTACTCACTTGGATTTAGAATTACATTCACATACCATTAGTGACCAAAAGCAGAATTCTGAAAGCAAAGAGTTAATTTTTCTAGTGTAAAATAAATCAAAGAAAGCCCTTATTCCTTTAATAATGAAGGACAATATTTAAGGCACAGCTACATTTCAGGAAAATTAAATACCGTTTGTTTAGACTCATATCTCTCCCAGTGGCTTTAGTTATTCATACTGTAATGGTTGAAATTGTTTCCCTAATCCCAAACGCATACCTTATGCTTAATACAGTATTATTTCTCTCTCCCTGTCTTCTGTTATGGAAATAGATTAAAACAGATATTAACCTTTAAGGAACTGTCAGTCATTCTCTCCGAGCTCCTATCTTGTGCGTTTTTGTCTCCCGAGACCACTAGATCGACATGAAAATATTTGTGTTTCGATATTACCCATTTATCCAGGAGAGATTCATTTTAGATGAACATTGCGCCTCTGTATGCAAGAGGTTTTGTAACGTGGTAATGTGTCGTGCATAGAGCATGTTCTGTGCCGGAATCTATTGCATGGTTATCTTGTACTGACGAAATTCCCAAGATAAACTGGGGTTATAGTAGGGCAAGAAGATCTTAATTGCACAATCCACTGCATTCAGCAAAGAAGCACACAAAATAATTCTAATACTAAACTCATTTTGACATAACACAGACTATGACTATTGTGTGTTATTCACTATCTAAATACCGTAATTATTCTTAGCACATAAATCACAGAGCTTCCGTCTGCAAAATGTCTGTTGAAGGAGGAACATGTGAACAGACTGGTCCAGTATCCTCCAATTGAAAAATGCTATATATGGTGTAGCAAAGTCGGGAAGCACTGGATTAAATCCTAGCACTTCAGGTCCACCTAAGAACCAGGGTCTGTGTTCACTAGGGGTGTCAGTCTGCTGGATGTTGCACAAAGTTGAATGTGCTGCTGGTGAGTGGCCAGCCAAAATGTGAGCTATAGTTGAGAGAAAGCCAGGCCAGGGTCTCTCTCTGAATTAAGAATGCATGGGTCAGCTAGGAAACTGAGCAGTCTCTGTGTTGGAACTGCAGAGAACCGTGTGAAATCTGCAGCCTGTTCAGTGTGAATTCTGCCCAAAGTAGAACACTTCTGTTTAGCGCTGGATGCTGCTGGAGCTCGGGTTGTAGGGGATACTGAGACAGGCGGGATCTTGCCTCTTCTGTGTATGAAGTCTGCTTAGGGAGAAAGGACTGTAATCTTTTCAAGTGAGCCTGCACTGTCATGTATGCCCTGCTAAACTAAGTGTTTATTTACTGTGACATCTTTGTGCCCAGAAGAAACTGTTTTTGGTTTTGAATCCCTTGGAGTTTTATGAAAGCAATAAAACTGCATCTGTTTGAATCAAACAGCATTACCTGTGTGAAGGTTACCTAATTCCTACCCTGAGAACACGAATCCTTACAATGGAAAATATAGTATTCAATTGGATACTATTGTATTCAAGTGGCCAATCTCTTTAATGACAGCCATTCCTGAGGACCTCAATAATATCCTAATTTTCAAAGCATGTCTTGATAGCCTATGAAATAGCAATAGAAGCTTTTGTGTCAGAACAGCTCTTCTACGGGCTGTCTAAATTCTAATATCCTTACACTCTTAGATCACCATAGATCACCTCAGTCATGAGTGGTGCAATAAGCCACTTAGCCTCAGCCACAGTTTTTAAACTAGGGTAGTGAACTGAACCTGACCTTTTGAGGGCAGAGCCTAGTTGCTACAGATGAGCAGATATCCTAATATTCAAATTCACCAAATTGAACTGATTTTACCAGGAAAGTCAATTTGTATCAAAGTTATTCTCCTTAATTTGAATGCTTCATACTATGCTAAAAAAGTTAACATGTAAAAAATAAAGAAAATAAATAGTACTCACCTCACCATTCACCTGTCCCGACAGCCCCACTGTCTGCTACCTGCCATACGGTTCTCAAGCCTCTTAATTCTGCAGTCACAAGCCAGGGTCTTCACTCTAAAACAGGACTTTAGGCCATAACCAGGTCTCAATGGCCATGGCATGTCGTGGTGTTTGAGGACTAGTCACTGCCGGAAGTCCTGTTTTAGAGTGACAATAGCATGTGACTGTGGAATTAAGAGGCCCTCAACATCAGGCACCAGAGGCAGCGGGGTGCCATCCTTCTACAGTTGAGAAAAATGGTGGCCACAGATGATCATCATTTTGCCGAATTTGATGGGAGCAAATTCCAAGAAATCTGTATTTTAGATAATACAGAATCTTGGAAAATTGACATAGAATTCTATTCTACTTGAATACATTTGCCCATTTCTACTAGCTATGGCTCTGCTTTAGAGGCCCTGAAATTCTGGAAGGGTAGAAGTTTCAGTGTTTCTTTTTTTCAGCATTTTACCATTAACATGCTCATCCTCTTTTGCCTTAACCTCTCGCATACATGTCCCTGGTTTCAACAATACTGAAGATGTAATGAGCAACAACCTTCTCATCCATTCTCACACTATGGTGTCTTGTACCGGTAACTTGGCTTGAGCGCATTTGGAACATGAACTTCTCTCCCAAATGGAGTTTTTACCTTCACTGCACTGCAACAATAGAAGACAATGAGCAGCTCACGATGACAATCTATTAAAAACAAACAAACAACTTTTGTGTTTAACACAATGTCTCCAAGAGTAATGCAAACTTTAGTTTCTTTTTCCTAGCTTGTAAGTTAGTTCCAGCATCTACGTATATATCCAAGGTATGAGCCAAGAGGAGGTCGCATCTGGAACTGAAAATGGCAGAGGCATGAATTCAGATTGCATAAGAGAGACTACTAATCCCCTGCTGTATTTTATTGAATTCATTTCACAATAAAGTGCAGGAAGAGCACCTCACTTTTCAGGACATGTGTGCACTGTGGAGAATGAACAACTGTAAGAATGCAGTAAATTGATCATGTACTGGACTTCTGCAGGGTATTCTTTGGATATTATCATTCAAGGTTGTAAAATTTAGGAACCAATTAGGACTTGTAATTTACTCTTCACAACATTAAAATTGCAACTCTAAGAAGGAAAAATTGTAGAATTGTAAAAATTGCAGAATCAATAGACATTTTACTGATATGCAAATCATGAAAAAATTAAAACAAAATTTTTAAAACATCTCAATTTATTCATTTTTGAGTACGAACGCCATGTGCAGAAATCCCCTCATTTACAGTCTTGCCTGCTATCATGGCGGTTGTTAATGGTTGTCTGAGGAATGTTATGGCACACTGAATGCAATTGGGCATGCGAATAATCTCAATCCACTGTCGTGAACGATCTTCACAATTGACGACCAATGATGTCCCAGTTATGCTTGATGGGAGATAAATTCACTGGACAAGATAGCATGTTTAGGCCACCAAGGCTGCTCGCAGAAAGTCAAGAAATGTGTGGCTTGATGTTATATTGAAAACAACTCCAGGGAACCTTGGAAGAATGGTCATACCCCCTGACTCCATGACCAAATCATTGTAACACTAAGCTGTTAGGGTACTTCCAATGAAGACTAGAGGTGTCTGGCTAATCTACATTTTACCACCTCACACCATGATCCCAGGAGTTGGACCAATGTGAAACGTGAAGTTCTTTTAATAGTGTTGCCCACGTGGTCTCACCAGATATGAAGAATAGCACATAGTGATCCATTCTGTATTAGAGGTGACATTATACATTGCATACCAAACTACACAAACTATCAGAAGACATTTGCATGACAATGGAATACAAGCCAGATATCAGCTACAGATGTTCCACTGACCTCACACCACCACTGTCAAATGCTTTAGCGGTGCAGAGTACTATGACAATGTCGGCTGGATTGGAGGTCTATGCTCTACCTGCGATAAGTCCCGCTTTAGTCTTGGACGCAATAATAGTCATAGATTGGTCTGGAGACCCCTTGGGCAATGTCATGAAGAGGTCTTCACAAGGGAACATGAAAGTGTCCCAGGATCCTTTTTTCAATATGACAATGCCAGGTCGCATGTTGCCCATGTTGCAGCCTGGCACAAGATTTGTTGGAAATTGCACAGGGAGCTGCCAGCAGTGGATCTTGATGATTTACTCAAGTTTATTCAGGATGGCAGAATATTCATCAGACAACCATTAATAACCTCACTGATAGCAGCAAAAGTGCGTAAGTGTGGGGATTTCTGTGCATGGTGCTTTTACCCAATAATGAATAAATTGACGGTTTCAAAATATGTTTTCCATTTTTTCATCTTGTCAGCATATCATTAACATGTCCATAATTCCTGTGATTTCCAAAACTCTACAACTTTTCCTCCCTGATGTTGCAATTTCAATGATGAAGAGTGTAAGTATAACAGAGGTGGAGAGGATGAACGTGCTCTTCAATTTATAAAGTGATGCTTCTGTTACAGTGATAGTGTGGACTCTTGTCGATAATGTGTTACCCACAAAGAGCAAATATTAGGCTGGTATCTGTGCGCGTTTCATCCACATAGATCCGCATGCGTCATGTGTACATATCTTAAACATGGTGCATGCTGGGACATGCGTTTGTATGCGTTCGCATGCGTTTGCGTACTCATGTGTCGTTTCGCGGTGTGCAGCGGTGTCCAGCGAACGCAACATGTCACATTTTTTGAAGCGTCAAAAATCTGTCAAATATGCGCTGTTATGCGCATGCAGATGAGTGCGTCAAAACAACGCTTTACTGTCTATGCAAATGCATTGGTATGCAAGGACATGCGCACGCGGACTTCAGACTGCGCATGTCCATTAACTGATTACAGCACCTGGAAATATCGAACACATGTGCATAAATAATGCAAACGCATGCCAAAATGCAGAATTTATTTGGCGTCATGCATTAGCTGATGCGGACAAAAAACACTGCGTTAGCATGCGTTTTGGCATGCATTTGCGTATGCAGATGATACGCTGCGCACATATACGCAAATGTGAACTTAACCTTAGACAGAGGTCTAGTCTGCCTTTGTCCCCTTCCTTCAGATGTCAGGTCTCAACCAGTGCAAGAAGGGAGTGTGAGTTTGTTTTTTAATGGCTGATAAACTGTTACGGAATTATCTGTAATGTGGTCATCTGTGGCTGGCAATGCACATCATAAATATTTTACATTGCAAACCAATGATGATGTTGTTAGATGGGAGGTGTCTTACTACTTTTTAGTTTCTAAATGTTGGCGGGTTATGATTATTCTTGCATCAACTTCGTTAAATAAGTTGTGAGACAGTGAGGGTATGTGTGTTGAATGGGGTGTACATTTCACCTAGGTACTTTGCTGTATGGTATAAGGGAAATGTGTGGCTTTGTAAAACTAGTGGTGGAGATAGGTCACTACACCTTCTATTCATTACACACTTGCAGCTCAAACCTGAAATCACTCAGCTGTTAATTAGGAGACCAGAAGTAGGTGTCTGCGAACACAGTCAGAGAGCTCGCTTAGTCTGGACACAGGAGGGGTCCAGGCACAGAAGGTGTCTCCAGGAGTTTGAGCTATCTCAGTCTGGGTGCTCGATGTACCCCGGACACAGGAGTAGTCTCTGTGAGAATCCATGCGGATAGCTGCTGAAAAGGAGGGGAGCTCGCTTAGTCTGGACACAGGAGGGGTCCAGGCACAGAAGGTGTCTCCAGGAGTATGAGCTGTCTCAGTCTGGGTGCTCGATGTACCCCGGACACAGGAGTAGTCTCTGTGAGAATCCATGCGGATAGCTGCTGAATAGGAGGGGAGCTCTCTCAAGTCTGGACGTTGAAGGTGCCTTCAGACACAAGGAGGAGACTCTGTGAACCTCCATGCTGGTAAATGGCTGGTAAATGCTGAACATATGTGTTGTTTTGGCCCCGGCTGTTAGAGTCGGGACCTGGATAGATAGGGAAATCTATCTAAGTGTAGTAAGTGGCTAGACAAGCCCAGGTCTTCTGTTTATGATTTGTTTTATGTCTTGTTTGCTTTTGACTTTAAATAAAACTGGTTGCGGCCAGTTGCACCAGTACTGCTGTGAATGAACTGTTTCCGTGCCACTCTGTCTACCCAGACGGCGATCCCAGAGCTATATCCCCTGGAAATGTTACAATTGGCAGAGAATGCTGGGGCAGCACAGTGGCTGATACAATTGGTGCTGGAATGTGCGTGCAGCACAGTGGCTTAGAGACAGCAATAAAGGTGAAGTCTGTTGAAGCAGCAGCAGAGAAAAAAAAAAAGTGTGTCAGCAAAAGAAACGTCTGTTGGAGCAGTCTTAAAGAGACAGTAGCCCTAATAGACTTTGCAAAGAAAAAAAAAAAAAAAAAGTGTCTGCACAGCAAAGCTGAATTTTTCTGTGGAAAAGACTGTGGAGTGTGTATGTCTTGAGTGAAAACTGCCGTTGTTAAGACAGAGAAGTCTGACAGCATGGAAGACGAGTGTGGATACAAGCATCTTGCTGTGACTCAGTGGGGTCACGAAGGCATCTTGCTGTGACTCGGTGGGGGTTACGAAGATTGTCGTCGCACTCAAATCCAGTTTTGCTGTGGCTCGGCGGGGCCACGAAGATTTTTTCAAGGGAAAGCGGTGAAGTTCTGGTGTGAACAGTGCTCCGCGATGGCTGTGAACGGAACAACGAATGGGTCTGACGAGTCGGACCGCATATTTGAGAAATGTCTACTGGACATGCAACTGGACATGGTGCGGGAGCTGTGGGTACCGTATAGAATGGCGGCAGTGGACCATTCTATGGACTCTCCGGGGGTGCCAGTGTTGTCACAGAGTGCCCGGGGAGGTGGTAAGAGATGTTGTGAACTGAGTCCTAAGACTACTGCTGATTTTTTGTGTAAAAATTACCCTGCCGGTGTGGTTGTTAAAAAGGGGGCGGAGTCTAAAAAAGGGGCGGATTTTCACAAGAGTGTAGAGTGTGGAAAACTGAAAATTGTTACTAGTTGTGGGTTGGTACCTCCTAAAAATGACAATGTGACTGTTGATAACGGGGTAGCTCCAGTAGAAGGGGGTGACGTCAAAGTGGGAGGTGACCTGTTAGTCCACAACACCATGGGGAGTGACACAGACCCCGTAGCTGACTGGGACACTATGAAAGTAAAAAGTGAGTTCAGTCAGGAGAGGCTAGACGAGGGAAGAGAGTCCTCCTCTCGTCGTCGACGGCGCAAGGGCCACAAAAAGGTTGTTCCGGTAGTACTCGCTGAAAATGAAAATGAAGAGAATGTAGTACTGTCTGCCTATGCTTCAAGTGTGGATTCTCCTTTAGAGGTAGAAGAGGAGGGGGCCAGTCATGGCCAAGAGCTGGAACCTATTCGGCTGCAGTATCAGAGTGACATGCTGCAATTATGTGAAAACCTGGAGGACGTGTCCTCAGACCAGCGAGATCTAGAAGGAAGCAACGAGGAAGTTACCCTGTGGAAAGAGATGTTCCACGCCATTAAAGAGGACCGCCGCAAAATCAAGGAAGAGGTTTTGCAGTTGAAGCGTGAGAAGGAGGCGCTGCAGGATGGAGTTTCTGGAAGTGAACAAATCCTAGAACGACTGCGTGAACAGCTCAACCAGGAGCTGTGTGACTCCAAGAAGGAGTGTGGTGAACACAGTAGGGAACTGCAACAGATGAAGAGAGATTATGTGGATCTCCTCAGGGTCAAAGAAAAACTAGAAGAGGATAAGATGGATGCAGAGCAAATGCGCCAGGTGGTTGAGACCACTCTGCAGGACACCCGTGATGAAAATGGTGATCTGCGCCTAAAGACCCTAGGTCTGGAAGCTCAGGTGAAGGAGCTACAGATGTCCTGTGATACTCTCCAGAAGGCGGAGATGTGCCTTAAGGAAAAGCTCAGACAGATGGAAGCTGAGCGGGAAAAGATGAAGGAGTCCATCAGAGAAGCTACAGACCAGGGCCAGGAGTTGGCCACTGGAGATGGGAGGTGTAAAGCAGATACTTCCTCGAGTGATGTGAGTTCGGATGATTCGTTGGATGTCGGTGCCGAGATCAAGGAGCTCAAGGAGTGGTTACAAGCCCAGTGGACGCAAGAGAAACTTCAGAGACGGGCAGCTGAGAGGCGAATGGCGGAACTAGAGGAAGAAGTTCTCAGGCTTAAAAGTCGCCTGATACAGTGTCACTCGGTGAACAAGGCCTCCTTGGAGAAAGAAAAGGGCAAACACGTTGCACTCGCTCCCTTTTGCCAGGAGAAGGTAGACCTGAGGAGAGCTAAGAGGGTGGTAACGGAAGATAAATGTGAAATGGAAGTGGTCAGGACGGAAATTCACGAATTTGTAGCTGTGAGTCAGCTCAGAGGAAGTGTAAAGGGGCAAGAAGCTGAAAGTCAGTTGTCCCTGAACCCTGAGCTGATTGATCGTCTGGAAACCACTGGTGAGACCGAAACGTGTCGGTACAAGTGCCTCGTAGATGTACCCGAGGACTTGAGAGAAGAATGCACCCGTGAGTCTGTGCATGAAGCGTTTAGGAAGGCCGTGGGAGCCTGTAAGGTGTACTCGACCTCAGGAGCTAAACAGCTGGTGGTCTTGTCCACGACTGAAGTTACAGTGAAGAGGGTGGCAATCCTAAGTGACATGCACTGGCGATGTATTCGCACAAAGCGGTTTCTCCGGTTGAAGACAGAACAAGCCGTTAGACAACTGAAGCTTATGAGAAGTGCTCACAGTCTGCGGGAAAAGGTCATCCGGGTGCCTCATGTTCTGGTGAGAAAGCTGATTGGGAGAAATGGCCGAGCCATGCAGATGATGGTGAAGAGGTCTGGTGTGGTGAAAGTAAGCAGTCCACGTGATCATCGGGACTGGATACCAGATGAAGACGGCATGGTGTCATTCTACGCTATAGGAACGGAAGAAAGTCTGGAATATGTGCGCATGCTGGTGGCGTACCGTGTGACCTACCTGCGAGAGGTAGAACAATTGAATCTTGCTAGACAGCGAGTAGATAGACAGCATCATCTGAGCAGCAGAAGATGGCAGCCGTCTACTGAGGGTAGTGGGCGTGGGTTTAGAGGTAGTGAGACCTCCAGTAACTCAGGTTTGAGAGGCCCATACAGACGACCCGATAGAGTACGGGACAGTACGAAGTCTAACCGGACCTTAGATACCCAGGCAAGACCTGACAAGGTTACGATTGACCACTGGGAGCGAAGGGGAGACCTGACAAGGTTACGACCCAGAAATGTGACTGGACGAAGTCTGTGACAATGACAGACGGTAGGTCCCTAAGGAATGAGCGAATGTCATTGACTAATATTCCGGGGGGGCTGAACAGAGCAATGGACAAGTACATGGTCTCTGTGTGAACTGTGGGTTGAGGTGATTGGATGTATTTTGTGTTCAACCCTACAAGTTTGAAAAAAGGGGGGGAATAGGTAATGTAGCCCTTGGCTGGCGTTCCGGTAATGGCTCAGTGTGTGTGTTTTGACTGTCCATGTTCCCTCCCCCCAGCTGACTAGTCACATGACTGTGACATCACACAGGTCCTTTTACACACACACAAGTCTAAACACATGACTATGACATCAGCTCAGGTCCTGTGTGTGTGTGTGGGTGTGTGTAAGGGTATATAAACCCTGCTTAATTGGAGACAGATGAGGCCTGTTTCCTGTTCCCCTGGTGTAGGGGACACCGTTTGTGTGAGACCGAGTGAAGCCTGAGTGCCTGAAAGGTCAGAGACTGGATCCTGTGTGGATGCTAGGGGCCTTCGAAGCTAATGATGGCCAGGCTTCAGATGAAGATGAAGTTGATGATGACTATGACTGGTCCGGAGTTCACTGTCTCTTTAGGATTGTTGACCAGCCCTCCGGTCTGGATGACCAGCCCTCCGGTCTGGAGAAGAGGGGGGGGGATATGTGAGACAGTGAGGGTATGTGTGTTGAATGGGGTGTACATTTCACCTAGGTACTTTGCTGTATGGTATAAGGGAAATGTGTGGCTTTGTAAAACTAGTGGTGGAGATAGGTCACTACACCTTCTATTCATTACACACTTGCAGCTCAAACCTGAAATCACTCAGCTGTTAATTAAGAGACCAGAAGTAGGTGTCTGCGAACACAGTCAGAGAGCTCGCTTAGTCTGGACACAGGAGGGGTCCAGGCACAGAAGGTGTCTCCAGGAGTTTGAGCTATCTCAGTCTGGGTGCTCGATGTACCCCGGACACAGGAGTAGTCTCTGTGAGAATCCATGCGGATAGCTGCTGAAAAGGAGGGGAGCTCGCTTAGTCTGGACACAGGAGGGGTCCAGGCACAGAAGGTGTCTCCAGGAGTATGAGCTGTCTCAGTCTGGGTGCTCGATGTACCCCGGACACAGGAGTAGTCTCTGTGAGAATCCATGCGGATAGCTGCTGAATAGGAGGGGAGCTCTCTCAAGTCTGGACGTTGAAGGTGCCTTCAGACACAAGGAGGAGACTCTGTGAACCTCCATGCTGGTAAATGCTGGTAAATGCTGGTAAATGCTGAACATATGTGTTGTTTTGGCCCCAGCTGTTAGAGTCGGGACCCGGATAGATAGGGAAATCTATCTAAGTGTAGTAAGTAGCTAGACAAGCCCAGGTCTTCTGTTTATGATTTGTTTTATGTCTTGTTTGCTTTTGACTTTAAATAGAACTGGTTGCGGCCAGTTGCACCAGTACTGCTGTGAATGAACTGTTTCCGTGCCACTCTGTCTACCCAGACGGCGATCCCAGAGCTATATCTCTGAAAAGCTTACAATGTATATAAGGGGACAATACAAATATCTCTACGAGGATCTGTTTATACCAAGGAAGGTGACGGTCACAAGGGGGCATTCTCTGCGTCTGGAGGAGAGAAGGTTTTTCCACCAACATAGAAGAGGATTCTTTACTGTTAGGGCAGTGAGAATCTGGAATTCCTTGCCTGAGGAGGTGGTGATGGAGAGCTCAGTCGAGGGGTTCAAGAGAGGCCTGGATGTCTTCCTGGAGCGTAACATTATTGTGTCTTACAGTTATTAGGCTCTTTAGAAGGATGTAGATCTGGGGATTTATTCTGACAGAATATAGGCTGAACTGGATGGACAAATGTCTTTTTTCGGCCTTGCTAACTATGTTACTATGTTGCTATGTATGTAAATGGAATCGGTCACTCTGATTCTGGAACTGTATTACTTTTTTCCTTCATTCTTTAAATTCCCTTGTTATCTGATATAATGCAAAAAGCTGATGATGAGCCCACTCAATGATGTACACACAACAAAGAATCCTCTAAATTCAAAAGCTGTGGTGTCATGGAAATATATATGTATTCCATATATTCAAAGTATATTCACATATATGTATTCACAGTTCACAGTTAGATAGATCTCACTTGCTAAAAAACCCTGTGCTCACATATTTCTAGGCCAGCTATAATCAGTAGTTTTAAAGAAATCTGGCCTTCATGAGGCCTTCATAAGGAACGTACAAAAAGTCTTATTAGATATCTGTTGTTTACATTATAGTTATGCAAGACAACTAGGTCACAAGAATATAAAACAATAATTCTGCAACTTCAGCTCTTTTGCCATGATTATCATAATTATCATATTTACACTAGAACAGCCAATAATCTAGCAGCTTTTAATTGTATGTTAATTGACTAACCAGCCCCTTTTTGTAAACGTATAAAACCTTGAATGAATAATAAATGTATGTCTTTGACGAACTGTTATACTGACACTTGCGTTGTGGACAGTTTTCATTTCGTTCTGAGCGCTCAAAGAAGACATTATATAGAGATTTGGACATGGCAAGCAGCAAACACTGAAGGATATTTTTATCCTAATTAAATTTCCATATCAGTTGGCGCCTGCACTGTCACGCGGTCTTATGATATGTGTACGATGTCAGTAAACTATTCTTAAAAGAACAACACTCTATACAACATATAGATTAGCAACATCAGCATGTAAATATAGAATAGATTTACCTGACACGATATCCGTTGAACTCAGGGTTAATCTTGAGGACTTGATACACTGTCACAGGAAAGAGGAGGACCGGGGGTCTAACCTGACCCTAAACTGGGGTCCTAACTAATCCCTCACCTTGGAGGTACTGATAATGGTTCAGAGGTCCAAGTCTCCAGCCTAACCCTGTCTCCTATCAGTCCCTGAACCCTGTAATCAGTCCTAAGAAGGATTCTGATTACCACCAAAGGGATATGGGCTGATCTCTGCTAAATACACAGATTAGACATATAAGACAGACTGGAGAAAACACAGACTTGCATACACACTCAAACACAGAAGGAACATAAATGATCTGGGATATTAAACTCTAAGCAAGGTGAGCTTAAAACAACTAAGGAGCTCTTTAACTTAAGTCTATACAGATACAATCCTATCTGTGGTCTGCATGAAGAATATCACTGGCAACTCCCAACACAGACAACCAGAGATTTAAAGGAAACCAATCAACAAATAATTAATTGCAGCCGGGAGAAAACTGCACCCAGTCCCAGAACTGAGCACAGACAGAATTAACTCCCTAACTGCCAAACACAAAGAAACAGCAACTCAGCTGTGAGAAGTCAGAATGTGCAACCGCGACGATCTTCGTGGCGATGCACACATGACAGTACCCCCCCTTCTACGAGGGGCCTCCGGACCCTCAGGGCCAGGTTTTCCCGGGTGAGTTCTGTGGAAGGTCCGCACCAAACGATCTGCGTTAATGTCAGACGCAGGAACCCACGTCCTCTCCTCTGGACCATACCCCTTCCAATGCACCAAGTACTGAAGGGACCGGCGATTCAGACGTGAGTCAATGATCTTTGACACTTGAAACTCCAAGTTACCATTGACCACCACTGGAGGAGGAGGTAGAGGTGATGGTATGACTGGTGCCACGTACCTCTTAAGTAATGACTTGTGGAACACATTATGAATTTTAAACGTAGGAGGGAGGTCCAGACGAAATGCCACAGGATTAATTATGGAACTGATCCTGTACGGCCCGATGAATCTGGGGCCCAGCTTCCAGGAGGGAACTTTAAGTTTTATATTCCTGGTAGACAACCATACCAGATCGTTCACATTAAGATCTGGACCAGAAACTCTCCTCCTATCAGCCATACGTTTATAACGGTTCCCCATAGCACTCAGATTATTCAATACACCTCTCCACACTGAAGCAAGTGACGACGAGAAACGCTCCTCCTCAGGAACCCCAGAAGGGCCCCCCCCCATTGAATGTACAAAACTGGGGATGAAAACCATATGCCCCAAAAAACGGGGACTTACCAGTGGACTCGCTCCGCCTGTTGTTAAGAGCGAACTCTGCCAGAGGCAAGAAAGAAGACCAGTCCTCCTGGTTCTCTGAGACAAAACACCGAAGATAAGTCTCTAGGCTTTGATTCAGACGCTCTGTCTGACCATTGGTCTGCGGATGAAAAGCCGAGGAAAATGACAATTGCATCCCCCGACGTAAACAAAATGCCCTCCAAAACTTGGACACAAACTGAGACCCCCTATCTGACACCACATCAGAAGGCAACCCATGAAGTCTCACAATCTCCCCAATGAACACCTGCGCCAGAGTTTTAGCATTAGGGAGGGCAGGAAGAGCAATGAAATGTGCCATCTTACTGAACCTGTCAACAACCACCAGTATGACAGTCTTCCCTGACGACTGAGGAAGGTCCGTGATGAAGTCCATAGACAAATGAGTCCATGGACGCTCCGGAAGTTTCAAGGGTAAGAGGGTCCCAGACGGACGGGTATGAGGGGTCTTAGAGCGAGCACAAACCCCACAGGACGCGACAAAAGTTAAAACATCTTTATTAACGTTAGGCCACCAAAACCGGCGAGAAAGGAGATCTAAAGTAGCCTTACTCCCTGGATGTCCTGCTAAAGCAGAATTATGATGTGCCTCAATAACCTTTTGTCTCAACTGATTTGGGACAAACAGTCTCCCTGGAGGTCCCGCAGGGGCGTCCCCCTGAGCCTCTAACACCTCCTCCTCAAGCTCAGAACATACAGCCGACACTACCACCCCCTCCTGAAGGATAGGAATCGGGTCATCCATTTTCCCGGCCCCTGGGAAACTGCGAGACAAGGCATCCGCCTTAACATTCTTAGATCCAGGGCGATAAGTGACAACAAAATTAAACCTGGTAAAAAACAACGACCATCGAGCTTGTCTGGAATTCAGACGCTTAGCAGATTCCAAATACAGCAGGTTCTTGTGATCAGTAATGACGGTGACCGGGTGGACTGCCCCCTCCAAAAAGTGACGCCATTCTTCAAAAGCCAACTTAATGGCCAAAAGTTCCCTATTGCCGATATCATAATTCATTTCGGCGGACGACAATTTTTTAGAAAAGAAAGCGCACGGATGCCATTTACCAGGGGACGGACCCTGGGACAATATTGCACCCACCCCTACGTCAGACGCATCCACCTCCACAACGAACGGCTGTGATGCATCTGGTTGGATGAGAACGGGTGCCGAAGCAAAACATTTTTTCAAAGAGGAAAAAGCTTGGCAAGCTTTGTCCGACCATTTAGAAAAATCCGTCCCTTTTCTTGTCATGTCAGTGAGAGGTTTGACAACAGATGAGAAATTACAAATAAATTTCCGGTAGTAGTTAGCAAACCCCAGAAAACGCTGCAGAGCCTTAAGATCCTCTGGCTGATCCCATTCAAGCACTGCTCTCACCTTTTCAGGGTCCATACGGAAACCGGAGGCTGACACCAAGAAACCCAAAAACTGAAGTTCCTGTACGGCGAATACACACTTTTCCAGTTTGGCGTATAGTTTATTGTCTCGCAAGATCTGCAACACCTGTCTCACATGCTCCTGGTGAGACACAAGATCTGGTGAGTAAATTAAAATGTCATCCAAATATACGACCACAAACAGCCCCACCAGATGACGAAAAATGTCATTAACAAAATGTTGGAATACTGCTGGTGCAGTAGTCAGACCAAAAGGCATGACAAGGTTCTCATAATGTCCCTCCGGCGTGTTAAACGCCGTTTTCCACTCATCCCCCTCTTTTATCCTAATCAGATTATACGCCCCCCTGAGATCCAATTTAGAGAACCATTTGGCGCCAACAATTTGATTGAAGAGATCAGGAATCAGAGGGAGTGGATACGGATCTCGAACAGTAATCCGATTAAGTTCGCGGAAATCCAAGCAAGGGCGTAGGCCTCCATCTTTTTTCTTCACAAAGAAGAACCCCGCGGCCACTGGGGAAGATGAAGGTCTAATATGCCCTTTGGCCAGACTTTCCGAAATATAATCTTTCATAGCCTGCCTCTCAGGACCAGAAAGGTTATATAACCTAGCTTTAGGTAACTTAGCATCAGGAAGTAAATTAATAGAGCAGTCATACACGCGATGAGGAGGCAACTCCTGACACCCCTCCTCAGAGAACACATCCCCAAAGTCCTCCAAAAAAGGAGGCAAAGTACTAGGCACGACCGCACTGATGACTGTGTTCATGCAGTTACTTTTGCAAAACTCCCCCCATTGGCTTATATCTCTGGACTGCCAATTAATCACAGGGTTATGTTTAACCAACCAAGGAAGTCCCAACACAATAGGAGTAGGTAGACCCTCCAACACATAACAAGATAATAGTTCCCTATGTATTGCCCCTACCCGAAGGTCAATGTTATGAACCTCATGAACAAAGCTACCTTGGCCGAGAGGCCTGGCGTCAATGGAGAATATAGGGATCGGTTTGACCAATACACTCAGATGCATACCTTGAGCCTGAGCAAACTGAGCGTCAACCAGATTAGCCCCGGACCCACTATCAAGAAGAACAGAAAATCTCTCCACTCTCGTACCAACCACCACCTCCACTGGTACAAGGAACTGAGAAGAACTAGCGGACGAAATACATACTCCCAGGTTGTCGTCCACCACACAACCTGGGATTAACAGTTTTCCGGCGACTTTTTGCTCAACAAGGCACGGGATGGACATCCCCCAACAAAATGTCCCTCTTTCCCGCAGAAGAAACAACCTTCTAGTCCTGCGGCGTACCGCCAATCCCCTCCTACGAAATGATGTCCCTCCCAACTGCATAGGCTCCTCCGAACAGACAAGGGGAACCTCAACATAAGGGACTTTAGTAGTAGGTGGAGTAACAACAGGGGGCGGAGTTACCTCGCACCTCTCCCGGAGCCGTCTATCAGTACGGATAGCTAGGGCCATAGCAGCCTCCAGTGATGGAGGAGAATCATACTGAGCCAAAACGTCCTTTAATTTGTCAGAAAGCCCATGACAAAACTGGCTCCTAAGAGCTGGGTCATTCCACTGAGTATCTGTGGCCCATCTACGGAACTCAGAAGCAAATTCCTCCGCCGGACGATCTCCCTGCTGTATCTTAGTAATTTTGTCTCAGCAAGAGAGACCCGATCTGGGTCATCATATACCAAACCCAGGGCAGTAAAAAATCGATCTACTGACTGTAGAGCCGGGGATCCCGGAGGAAGGGAGAAGGCCCAGGATTGAGGGTCCCCTTGTAGGAGCGAGATAACAATTCCCACTCTCTGCTCTTCACTCCCTGATGATCGAGGCCGAAGCCGAAAATACAATTTACATGCTTCCCTGAAGGTAAAAAATTTGTCTCGCCCACCAGTGAACCTGTCCGGGAGAGCTACTTTAGGTTCAAATCTGGTTTGCTCCGAGGGAGACAAAACTTTGGACTTAATGTCCGTCAGCTCCATGGATAATCCCTGCAACTGCAGAGCCAGCTGGGCTACTGGATCCATGGCAACTGGGAATAATTTTATGGGCCAGTGAAAATGTCACGCGGTCTTATGATATGTGTACGATGTCAGTAAACTATTCTTAAAAGAACAACACTCTATACAACATATAGATTAGCAACATCAGCATGTAAATATAGAATAGATTTACCTGACACGATATCCGTTGAACTCAGGGTTAATCTTGAGGACTTGATACACTGTCACAGGAAAGAGGAGGACCGGGGGTCTAACCTGACCCTAAACTGGGGTCCTAACTAATCCCTCACCTTGGAGGTACTGATAATGGTTCAGAGGTCCAAGTCTCCAGCCTAACCCTGTCTCCTATCAGTCCCTGAACCCTGTAATCAGTCCTAAGAAGGATTCTGATTACCACCAAAGGGATATGGGCTGATCTCTGCTAAATACACAGATTAGACATATAAGACAGACTGGAGAAAACACAGACTTGCATACACACTCAAACACAGAAGGAACATAAATGATCTGGGATATTAAACTCTAAACAAGGTGAGCTTAAAACAACTAAGGAGCTCTTTAACTTAAGTCTATACAGATACAATCCTATCTGTGGTCTGCATGAAGAATATCACTGGCAACTCCCAACACAGACAACCAGAGATTTAAAGGAAACCAATCAACAAATAATTAATTGCAGCCGGGAGAAAACTGCACCCAGTCCCAGAACTGAGCACAGACAGAATTAACTCCCTAACTGCCAAACACAAAGAAACAGCAACTCAGCTGTGAGAAGTCAGAATGTGCAACCGCGACGATCTTCGTGGCGATGCACACATGACATGCACGCGGGGTATTGGACGAAACGCACGAGGACCCGGCCGACCGGAGAGACGGGGGTGTTGGCCCTGGCCTTGGCACACGGGACGGAGACTGCAGCTCCATCAGTAAGGTAAGAAAACTTTGTCATCTTACCTGAATGTTCCCTGTGCCTAGTCCTAGCCTACACTTCCAGTCGGTCGGACGTGGTCATCACCGCATTCCCAGGTTGTGTAAAAAGTCCATACCCTTATCCAAAAGCCCTGGGATATAAGCCGAGTTGTTTGCTGCTGTGCTGTATATGTTTCATGTTTTATGTGAACCGGGAGAAAGTTGGAACAGTGACTGTGTTTTTGCTTGCTGATTTCTGTGGCTGTATAGCAAAAGACAAATTGCTGCATAAGTTCCCGCAGTAAACTTTCACGCACCGGGAGGCCATCCCAGTCAAATCAGACGTGGAGGGCGGGAGCTTTGTTTTGGATAAGTCCACGCAGATATTCTTCACATATTGGAGGGAAGTTATACCAAAAAAAAAAAATCCAGTTGTGGAAGCGAGGGCTTTGTTCGGTTAAGTTTCTGCAGTAAACTTTCACGCACTGGGAGGCCATCCCAGTCAAATCAGACGTGAAGGGCAGAAGCTTTGTTTGGATAAGTTCTCACAATAATCGTCCACGCACCGGGAGGCCATCCCAGTCAAATCAGACGTGGATAGTGAGAATTTTGATGAAGGCTATTGCAGAGTATTGTGACCGGCGCACCAGCCAGGGCGTACGGTACAGAGAGCGATAGAACCTTGAGCCTCACCGCGCTCAGTGCAATTGGTGAGTTATCAGTTACCAGAGCAGCTTGTATGTGTCACAGATCATCAAAAGAGGGATTCGTATTCTCCCGGGTGTCTGTCTCATTTGTACGTGTCAACTGTCTGTATCAGGTACTGTCGCTTTAAATCACATCTCCGTGCGCTCTGTCAGTATCTCATTCAGAGCAGTGTGCTGGCTGCAGCAGCGAGAAAACCCCTTTGACCCCCCTCCTCTGCTAATCACGTTGTCACATCTGTTTCTTGGCTTTGATTTTTATTTTTTTAAGCTAGTTTTTTGCCTACAGGTTTTAACGTGAAAATTATCAGGCATTCAGACTGAACTATATTCATTTTTTTGCTATTCTGAGGAATAATAATAATTTTTTTTTGTTACGTGATTTCAGTGTCTGGAGAGACAGCAAGCAGAGATAGAAGGGAGGGGGGAAGTGCTGGCAGCAGCCAGCTGACATTCCAGAGAGCGGTAGGAAAAAAAAAAACAAACCTACGCTACCAGACAGAAGTTTTAAAGCACTTTTCTTTTTGTTTTTATCATTTTACAATCAGTTTTTTTTTCCACCTCTTTTCTGTTGTTTTTTTTTGATTAGCTGTTTTAGTAACAAGGGTTGTTTTTCAGAGTTTTATGAGTAATACGTTTTTTTTTTTTTTTTCTCTTTTCTCCCCTTTTTGGTGAATTTATTTTTTGTTTCCTTTTTCTAGAGGTTTTTTTTTACTAAATCTAACTTTTGTTTTTAAAATTTTTCTTTTAAGTACATTTTTAAATGATTTTGGAGAGATTTTTTTTTCTCTAAGCAATTTATTTAGAGTTTTATTTCTCCAGTCATTTTCTTTTTTTTTTTTTTTTTTTCTACCAGCCTGCTTTAGACCAAGGTCACATAGATAAGGAAAATTACAGGCTGAGGGAGAGAGCAGACACAAACTACGCAGCGGTTTGAGTAGCCCCTCCCGTCGGGCATTCGGCGTTGACAAACAGAACCAGAGTGCAGCAGTTTTCAGATTTTTAAATCACCTTTGTTGAATAGGTTTTTGGAATAGACACAGTACGTGAGAAGCAAATAGACAGGCAGCCTTTACGCTGCATAATGAAATGTTTTTTTTCTTGTTTTTTGTTATTTGAAAGGTAACGGGAAAATTTGTTAATAGATTACCATCTGCTATAAAAGAGCAGCGGTGCATCGTGTAAAAGATACAGCAAGTTAATTTGAACGGACCAGGAAGTGATTTTTTTTATGTGAATAAGTTTGAAAAGGTGTTAAATCATCTGTGAGAAAAAGATCACTGACATGTCACAAGAGCAGAATTCAGAGTCACACACATCACATGTCCATCATGTGGAGACACGGGACAAGTGTAGGCTGCTCTCATTGAGTAAGGAGCCTCGTACAGGGAAAAACGCTCCCCGCCTCTCTCCACAGGGAGAAGGCATTTTTGTTTCAACCATCCCCTCTCAAGAGTCACAGGGGGACACCCTCTCCTTTCTCTTCTCCCAGTCCCTTTCTCCTTCTTCTTCAGACTTTTTTCTCTCTCTGTGTCTTCAGCACAGGGCACCCTGTCTATCCCAAGCACAGTACAAACATTGCCAGTCATTATATCAGGAGAAGAAAGTGCAAATCTCCCTACACAAAACGCTACATGTAGCCCCCAGACACAACAGCCCACAGCTAGGGCTTCACAGGGGGGTGGTATAGCTACAGGGCTGCTAGCATGGAACCATGACACTGATCCACCGCAGCCTCAGCAAGGAAGTGGGAAATCCCCATGCAGCAAGACAACTTTAAAGCCCAAATCTCACCCAGTGTATGCACCAAGTACACCATGTCACTTCTTATCTGATGAAGATGAAGATGCAATGTCACACATGCTGCCCAATACTAGGGAAGAAAACACACAAGCACCAATAGAGCAGGGACAGGTAGAGGCACCATCCTATGAGCCCTTCATCCCAAGCCAGGTGATCAGTATGCTGCCAGACCCAGGGATACACCCCATGCCATTTTGCCAAAAAATGCAGCAGATCCAGCAGAAAGCAGCCTGGATTGATCTCTGGACCGAAATGGAAATAAAAGCAGGTGATGCATTCTGGTCAATTATGAGAGAACACTTCAAGCTTCCAGCAGAGTTAGATGCGTATGTCTGGGAGACAGGACCAAAGCTAATTGAGCAACTCAGAGAATGGGCCAAAAGCAGACTGACAGGACAAGCTCTCAGCCTACATGTCACGAGTCAAGACAAGACAGAGTCTGTGGAGAAGTTCCATGACAGAGTAATGCAAGTGTTTCAAGATTTGGGCCTCATTACCCATGATCAGACACACAGACGGATGTTGGCACAGGCCTTTGTGCATGGACTGAGAGAACCAATCAGAAAGCCACTGATAGTAGCTAGGCCTGAGTACAGGTCAATAGCAATGGACACCCTGCTCACAGCCGCAAAAGGGATAGAATCCCAGCCAGGAGTGCGCAAAACAGCTCCTCTGATGGTGGTCTCAGAGCCAGATGGCCAACCACGTTTTAAAGACAGAAGAAATGTCAAGTGTTACAACTGTGGCAAGCTTGGCCATTACCGGAACCGCTGCAGAGAACCCCTACGACCCACCACTTTGTCTAGAGAAGCAAGCCAAGGAGAAAACAAAGAAAGCAGTGAAGAACCCCGTCCATAGGACAAGAGCACACCAAGTCCACAGGGAACCCCACCAGTGGGACCAATTTCCTAAGAGTGGATGGTGTAGTCAGATCTTTTCTTGTGGAACTCCGCAACCTCACCTACCTATCAGAATCTTCTGCTTCCTGCATGGGAATTGATGGTCAAGTCAGATATTTCCAGATTATGAAGCCCCTGAGCGTGTGGACTCAGCCAGAACACTCCATCATGTCCCAGTTTGTTGTGTAAAAAACCTGCACCCTCAACCTATTGGGAGTGGACCTACTGCAGAAGCTGAAAGCGACCAGAGTGTTCCAGGAAGATGGGACCATGACACTTTCTTCACCCCTGACCCAAGAAGAAACAGGAACCTCAAACAACCACACTGCAGACCTATCACAGGAGGTGCTGGACATAGTACCAGAAAAGCCACTCCATCACCCAGAGTCAAGATGTCTCTGACCAACTGAAGGTCTAAGTGAACTCGCCTAAGAAGACGGCCTGAGAACTTTGACATTGGCCAGGATATTTCAACTCAAGAAGGACCCTACTCGCTTCATGGAATGGCAACACCTCATCCAGCTCTAACGCCAGAGGTTCATCTTTTGCAAGCACCAGGAGGTGCCCCCTGCAATCAACCAGTTCACCCAGGCCCTAGACCGGAAAAAGGCCACTCAGCTCTTCAAACTTGTGCACAAATACTGACCTGAGACCGAGCTGGAGAAAAAGAATCTACAGATGGCCCGTGCTGAGAGAAAAGCAGCCGTTTAAGGAGACGTCCCAACAAGAAAACCCCCTGTGACCAGAGCAGGTGCTAACACAGTGTTACGCGGTCTTATGATATGTGTACGATGTCAGTAAACTATTCTTAAAAGAACAACACTCTATACAACATATAGATTAGCAACATCAGCATGTAAATATAGAATAGATTTACCTGACACGATATCCGTTGAACTCAGGGTTAATCTTGAGGACTTGATACACTGTCACAGGAAAGAGGAGGACCGGGGGTCTAACCTGACCCTAAACTGGGGTCCTAACTAATCCCTCACCTTGGAGGTACTGATAATGGTTCAGAGGTCCAAGTCTCCAGCCTAACCCTGTCTCCTATCAGTCCCTGAACCCTGTAATCAGTCCTAAGAAGGATACTGATTACCACCAAAGGGATATGGGCTGATCTCTGCTAAATACACAGATTAGACATATAAGACAGACTGGAGAAAACACAGACTTGCATACACACTCAAACACAGAAGGAACATAAATGATCTGGGATATTAAACTCTAAGCAAGGTGAGCTTAAAACAACTAAGGAGCTCTTTAACTTAAGTCTATACAGATACAATCTATCTGTGGTCTGCATGAAGAATTTCACTGGCAACTCCCAACACAGACAACCATAGATTTAAAGGAAACCAATCAACAAATAATTAATTGCAGCCGGGAGAAACTGCACCCAGTCCCAGAACTGAGCACAGACAGAATTAACTCCCTAACTGCCAAACACAAAGAAACAGCAACTCAGCTGTGAGAAGTCAGAATGTGCAACCGCGACGATCTTCGTGGCGATGCACACATGACAGTACCCCCCCTTCTACGAGGGGCCTCCGGACCCTCAGGGCCAGGTTTGCCCGGGTGAGTTCTGTGGAAGGTCCGCACCAAACGATCTGCGTTAATGTCAGACGCAGGAACCCACGTCCTCTCCTCTGGACCATACCCCTTCCAATGCACCAAGTACTGAAGGGACCGGCGATTCAGACGTGAGTCAATGATCTTTGACACTTGAAACTCCAAGTTACCATTGACCACCACTGGAGGAGGAGGTAGAGGTGATGGTATGACTGGTGCCACGTACCTCTTAAGTAATGACTTGTGGAACACATTGTGGATTTTAAACGTAGGAGGGAGGTCCAGACGAAATGCCACAGGATTAATTATGGAACTGATCCTGTACGGCCTGATGAATCTGGGGCCCAGCTTCCAGGAGGGAACTTTAAGTTTTATATTCCTGGTAGACAACCATACCAGATCGTTCACATTAAGATCTGGACCAGAAACTCTCCTCCTATCAGCCATACGTTTATAACGGTTCCCCATAGCACTCAGATTATTCAATACACCTCTCCACACTGAAGCAAGTGACGACGAGAAACGCTCCTCCTCAGGAACCCCAGAAGGGCCCCCCCCCATTGAATGTACAAAACTGGGGATGAAAACCATATGCCCCAAAAAATGGGACTTACCAGTGGACTCGCTCCGCCTGTTGTTAAGAGCGAACTCTGCCAGAGGCAAGAAAGAAGACCAGTCCTCCTGGTTCTCTGAGACAAAACACCGAAGATAAGTCTCTAGGCTTTGATTCAGACGCTCTGTCTGACCATTGCTCTGCGGATGAAAAGCCGAGGAAAATGACAATTGCATCCCCCGACGTAAACAAAATGCCCTCCAAAACTTGGACACAAACTGAGACCCCCTATCTGACACCACATCAGAAGGCAACCCATGAAGTCTCACAATCTCCCCAATGAACACCTGCGCCAGAGTTTTAGCATTAGGGAGGGCAGGAAGAGCAATGAAATGTGCCATCTTACTGAACCTGTCAACAACCACCAGTATGACAGTCTTCCCTGACGACTGAGGAAGGTCCGTGATGAAGTCCATAGACAAATGAGTCCATGGACGCTCCGGAAGTTTCAAGGGTAAGAGGGTCCCAGACGGACGGGTATGAGGGGTCTTAGAGCGAGCACAAACCCCACAGGACGCGACAAAAGTTAAAACATCTTTATTAACGTTAGGCCACCAAAACCGGCGAGAAAGGAGATCTAAAGTAGCCTTACTCCCTGGATGTCCTGCTAAAGCAGAATTATGATGTGCCTCAATAACCTTTTGTCTCAACTGATTTGGGACAAACAGTCTCCCTGGAGGTCCTGCAGGGGCGTCCCCCTGAGCCTCTAACACCTCCTCCTCAAGCTCAGAACATACAGCCGACACTACCACCCCCTCCTGAAGGATAGGAATCGGGTCATCCATTTTCCCGGCCCCTGGGAAACTGCGAGACAAGGCATCCGCCTTAACATTCTTAGATCCAGGGCGATAAGTGACAACAAAATTAAACCTGGTAAAAAACAACGACCATCGAGCTTGTCTGGAATTCAGACGCTTAGCAGATTCCAAATACAGCAGGTTCTTGTGATCAGTAATGACGGTGACCGGGTGGACTGCCCCCTCCAAAAAGTGACGCCATTCTTCAAAAGCCAACTTAATGGCCAAAAGTTCCCTATTGCCGATATCATAATTCCTTTCGGCGACGACAATTTTTTAGAAAAGAAAGCGCACGGATGCCATTTACCAGGGGACGGACCCTGGGACAATATTGCACCCACCCCTACGTCAGACGCGTCCACCTCCACAACGAACGGCTGTGATGCATCTGGTTGGATGAGAACGGGTGCCGAAGCAAAACATTTTTTCAAAGAGGAAAAAGCTTGGCAAGCTTTGTCCGACCATTTAGAAAAATCCGTCCCTTTTCTTGTCATGTCAGTGAGAGGTTTGACAACAGATGAGAAATTACAAATACATTTCCGGTAGTAGTTAGCAAACCCCAGAAAACGCTGCAGAGCCTTAAGATCCTCTGGCTGATCCCATTCAAGCACTGCTCTCACCTTTTCAGGGTCCATACGGAAACCGGAGGCTGACACCAAGAAACCCAAAAACTGAAGTTCCTGTACGGCGAATACACACTTTTCCAGTTTGGCGTATAGTTTATTGTCTCGCAAGATCTGCAACACCTGTCTCACATGCTCCTGGTGAGACACAAGATCTGGTGAGTAAATTAAAATGTCATCCAAATATACGACCACAAACAGCCCCACCAGATGACGAAAAATGTCATTAACAAAATGTTGGAATACTGCTGGTGCAGTAGTCAGACCAAAAGGCATGACAAGGTTCTCATAATGTCCCTCCGGCGTGTTAAACGCCGTTTTCCACTCATCCCCCTCTTTTATCCTAATCAGATTATACGCCCCCCTGAGATCCAATTTAGAGAACCATTTGGCGCCAACAATTTGATTGAAGAGATCAGGAATCAGAGGGAGTGGATACGGATCTCGAACAGTAATCCGATTAAGTTCGCGGAAATCCAAGCAAGGGCGTAGGCCTCCATCTTTTTTCTTCACAAAGAAGAACCCTGCGGCCACTGGGGAAGATGAAGGTCTAATATGCCCTTTGGCCAGACTTTCCGAAATATAATCTTTCATAGCCTGCCTCTCAGGACCAGAAAGGTTATATAACCTAGCTTTAGGTAACTTAGCATCAGGAAGTAAATTAATAGAGCAGTCATACACGCGATGAGGAGGCAACTCCTGACACCCCTCCTCAGAGAACACATCCCCAAAGTCCTCCAAAAAAGGAGGCAAAGTACTAGGCACGACCGCACTGATGACTGTGTTCATGCAGTTACTTTTGCAAAACTCCCCCCATTGGCTTATATCTCTGGACTGCCAATTAATCACAGGGTTATGTTTAACCAACCAAGGAAGTCCCAACACAATAGGAGTAGGTAGACCCTCCAACACATAACAAGATAATAGTTCCCTATGTATTGCCCCTACCCGAAGGTCAATGTTATGAACCTCATGAACAAAGCTACCTTGGCCGAGAGGCCTGGCGTCAATGGAGAATATAGGGATCGGTTTGACCAATACACTCAGATGCATACCTTGAGCCTGAGCAAACTGAGCGTCAACCAGATTAGCCCCGGACCCACTATCAAGAAGAACAGAAAATCTCTCCACTCTCGTACCAACCACCACCTCCACTGGTACAAGGAACTGAGAAGAACTAGCGGACGAAATACATACTCCCAGGTTGTCGTCCACCACACAACCTGGGATTAACAGTTTTCCGGCGACTTTTTGCTCAACAAGGCACGGGATGGACATCCCCCAACAAAATGTCCCTCTTTCCCGCAGAAGAAACACCTTCTAGTCCTGCGGCGTACCGCCAATCCCCTCCTACGAAATGATGTCCCTCCCAACTGCATAGGCTCCTCCGAACAGACAAGGGAACCTCAACATAAGGGACTTTAGTAGTAGGTGGAGTAACAACAGGGGGCGGAGTTACCTCGCACCTCTCCCGGAGCCGTCTATCAGTACGGATAGCTAGGGCCATAGCAGCCTCCAGTGATGGAGGAGAATCATACTGAGCCAAAACGTCCTTTAATTTGTCAGAAAGCCCATGACAAAACTGGCTCCTAAGAGCTGGGTCATTCCACTGAGTATCTGTGGCCCATCTACGGAACTCAGAAGCAAATTCCTCCGCCGGACGATCTCCCTGCTGTATCTTACGTAATTTTGTCTCAGCAAGAGAGACCCGATCTGGGTCATCATATACCAAACCCAGGGCAGTAAAAAATCGATCTACTGACTGTAGAGCCGGGGATCCCGGAGGAAGGGAGAAGGCCCAGGATTGAGGGTCCCCTTGTAGGAGCGAGATAACAATTCCCACTCTCTGCTCTTCACTCCCTGATGATCGAGGCCGAAGCCGAAAATACAATTTACATGCTTCCCTGAAGGTAAAAAATTTGTCTCGCCCACCAGTGAACCTGTCCGGGAGAGCTACTTTAGGTTCAAATCTGGTTTGCTCTGAGGGAGACAAAACTTTGGACTTAATGTCCGTCAGCTCCATGGATAATCCCTGCAACTGCAGAGCCAGCTGGGCTACTGGATCCATGGCAACTGGGAATAATTTTATTGGCCAGTGAAAATGTCACGCGGTCTTATGATATGTGTACGATGTCAGTAAACTATTCTTAAAAGAACAACACTCTATACAACATATAGATTAGCAACATCAGCATGTAAATATAGAATAGATTTACCTGACACGATATCCGTTGAACTCAGGGTTAATCTTGAGGACTTGATACACTGTCACAGGAAAGAGGAGGACCGGGGGTCTAACCTGACCCTAAACTGGGGTCCTAACTAATCCCTCACCTTGGAGGTACTGATAATGGTTCAGAGGTCCAAGTCTCCAGCCTAACCCTGTCTCCTATCAGTCCCTGAACCCTGTAATCAGTCCTAAGAAGGATACTGATTACCACCAAAGGGATATGGGCTGATCTCTGCTAAATACACAGATTAGACATATAAGACAGACTGGAGAAAACACAGACTTGCATACACACTCAAACACAGAAGGAACATAAATGATCTGGGATATTAAACTCTAAGCAAGGTGAGCTTAAAACAACTAAGGAGCTCTTTAACTTAAGTCTATACAGATACAATCCTATCTGTGGTCTGCATGAAGAATTTCACTGGCAACTCCCAACACAGACAACCAGAGATTTAAAGGAAACCAATCAACAAATAATTAATTGCAGCCGGGAGAAACTGCACCCAGTCCCAGAACTGAGCACAGACAGAATTAACTCCCTAACTGCCAAACACAAAGAAACAGCAACTCAGCTGTGAGAAGTCAGAATGTGCAACCGCGACGATCTTCGTGGCGATGCACACATGACACACAGTGACTGTCTTGGTGGAGAACAAGAATGCCAGTTGGTCGTCATCTCTCATGATGTGGATCCTAGTAGATGGCTTGTTTTCCCGCCAGCTCTGCACCAGCAGATGGGAGTCCCCTGCCGCATACTGAAGGACAAGGCCAAACTGGGCTGCCTCGGCCATCGGAATCAATCCCAGCTTTCCACAGTGAAGAAAAAGACTGTAAACCCCACTGAGTTCAGGATGGTGCAAGGCCTGGAGGCCGCGAAAGAGGCTACGATATTTGAAACCCCAACAGTGCTGAACCATCACACTCTGTCTCAAGAGTCCCAGTCACCGCAACAGTATTCACGGTGATCAACCTGGCCAGTACCTTCTTCAGTGTTTCCCCTCCACCTGGAGGCCTGCTTTCACGCACCAGTGCAGTGCATATGGACAGTGTTGTCTCAAGGTGCTGAAAACAAGCCCTTCAAGTTTCACCAAGACAATGTCCTCCATCCTCGTCAACTGGATTGCAGAATATGCAAGAGTCACTCTTCTACAACACGTGGATGACTTTCTCTTTTGTGTGGTTGACATCGACACCTGCACAGTCTATTCCTTATCTCTCCTACTCTACCTGGAAGAACAGCAACGCAAGGTCTGGAAGAACAAAGTCCAGTGATGCCAGAAGCAAGTTACATCCCTGGGACACTGTATTGCCCACCAGACGAAACACATGTCAAAAGACTGGGAGACCACTATGGAGAAGATGGCTCCCCCAACAACTCCAAGAATGCTGCAGGCCTTCCCTGGTCTAGTGTCATATTGCAGAACCTGGATCCCTGATGCCTCAGTCCTAATGCAGCCTCTGTGCGCTTGCATCAACGCAACCCCGCTCCTTCTATCAGACGCAGCCTTCAACCCATTCAGGAGATTGGAAGAACTCCACAGTCTCAGCGCCAATACCAGGCCTACCTGACTATGAAAAGTCTTTCCGTCTACCTGATGGAAGAAAGAAGGTCATGCTACTGGAGTCCTGGCACGGATTCACGGGGGAAAACAGAGACTTTTAGGCTGCCTCTCAGCCCGCTTGGATCCAGTTGCAAGAAGAGCACCCTCCTGCCTGATGGCAGTATCTGCAGCACACACCCTCCTGGACAAGGTTGCTGAAATCACTCTTGGACAGCCACTGGAAACTCTCACTCCACATGACATCTTGGCAATCTTCAATCAAGCTCAACCAACAGTAATCTCCCCGCCGCCAGGCATCTTTGTGGCGCCTCTATTGCCTTTGTCTCATAGTGTCACCGTCTCCAGACCTACAGTCCTCAGCCCGGCCACTCTACTCCCACTCCCAAGGGGGGATACTTGGATGGCTCAAGATTTGCAGATGATGAAGAAGTTTCAACACAGGAAGTGCAGTGACCAGCAATCAAGAAATCCTGTGGTCCAGAAGTCTGTCACCTAGCCTGCCAGCCCAGGAAGCAGAATTGATAGCGCTGACGAAGGCCTGCCAGATGGCAGAAGGCAAGACTGCAAACATCTACATGGACTACAGGTACTCGCATGGCATAGCACACGACTTTAGACCCATCTGGGCTACAAGGGACTTCATCACAGCAAACGGGACAACCGTGAAGCATCATGGAGCCTTCAGGGACCTACTGGGTATACTCCAACTTCCAAAATGGTGGCAATTTGAAAAATCAAAGTGCATGGAAAACTGAGAACAGAAGAGGCGTGAGGCAATAACATGGCGGACATGGCAGCCAAAGAAGCAGCCAAAGGAAGACAACATGGAGAAGTGGGAGAGGTCGTAGAGCCGGACGGCTACTACATGACAACTGAAGACAAGAAACCTGACAAAGAGACGTCCTGGAATCTGCTCAAGAAGTTACAAGACCAAGCTCCAAAAGGAGAAGAAGAGCTGAATGCGAAAAAAGCAACACTTGAAGAAAGAAGGCTATCAATAATAGACTTCAAACTCTGCCCACCACAAAGTATGCACCAATGGGTACATGGACCCACATCCACATATCAAAGACACAGATGAATGATCTGATTGGTGCTTACTGGTTCGCTTCAGGGATCTCCACCCTAACAGCCAAATTCACCAGCAGCTGTCTGACCTGCGGCAAATGCAAGCCTGGACGTATGGAAGAAAGTCCCCTCACCTCATCTGGAAAGACCACTCTACCAGCTTAAAAGGATCCAGATAGACCACATCCAGATATCGCCAAGTGAAGGATTCAAATACGCCATTGTGGTCAAAAGAAGTATTTTCAAGATGAACAGAAGCTTTCCAAATCAGCAAAGACTACTGCAACGAAGCTACTTTAGGAAAATAGTGTGCAGATACGGGGCTCCAGAAATGATAGAAAGTGATCAGGGACCCGCATTCACAGCAAATCTGACACACAAGACCCGATTAGCAGTAGGGTCAGATTTAGGCCTACACACTCCTTACCACCCCCAGAGCAGCAGGAAGGTAGAAAAACTGAACGAAACACTTAAGAATAGAATGCTGAAAAATTGCCCAAGAGACACGCAAACCATGGCATGACACACTCCCAATTGCACTGTTTAGCGTAAGGCACACTCCCAGAGACCCAGAAAAGCTGTTTCGTGCCTGCATCTTCTGCTAACAGATAAGACATTTTCTTCTTTTAGTTTTTTGGTGCTTGCAGTTTAGTTCAGCCACTGTTGTTTGTTCATTTGCCTTTTCCAGTTTTTTCAGTCGTTGCTGTTTAGTTTTTGTTACACCAGAGAACTAATTTAGGTGGTAGAGGTCGTGTGATCTCAGGTGTTTTTGTAATTAGTAGAGTTGGTACTTTTCAGGGTTTTTTGGGATTGTAGTAAGTGCCTTTCCGATCCTTTTCTATCTAGACAGATTGGGCCCCAGCGTTTGCTCATTCTATTTTCTGTCTGTGTCTGTATTTCCTCTTGTCTAACCGCCATTACATGTTTGGGGGCTTCCTATGTTCTTTGGGGATCTGCTCCGGGGCAGATAGCTTTCCTTTTTCTATCTTTAGGTGTAGTTAGCTTCTCAGGCTGTGACGAGGCGTCTAGGACCAACGTAGGAACGCTCCACGGCTGCCTTTAGTTGTGGTGGTTAGTCAGGGTACTGCAATCCCATAGATTCCAACCTCTCTGGTGTATTGCCTTTTTTGCCTGCTCTTCTCAGCTACCAAATCATAACACTTATGTAATTGAATTGGTCAAAAACTAATGTCCATTCTCGAGTTTTTCTCCTCACTGCCAGATTTGATGATCCTGTCCAAGAGCCCCAGATGACACCAACCTCTGTGTAACTAGAGGGAAAGCCTGTTTGGATCCACGTATCGCATTCAAGGAAGCTCCCGTACCAGGAGAGACACCTAAGCCATGAAGGATGTCGTGGATGCTCTGACTGACCAGACAGATGACCTACTTGATGAGTTCAAGGCCAGAGACCAAGTTAAAGCAGGATTTGAGTCACTATTGCCACTAGTAACTATAAACAAAAAAAAAATGTTGATTGGATAAATTACATCTATTATAACCAGCAGAGATTTGTTAACTTCACCATAGATGCTGTAAAAAGGTTTGGCAGCACAGTTAGGCCCCACTTCCATTATGGCATTCCAGAATAGAATGGCTTTGGATATGATTCTAGCTGAGAAAGGAGGTGTTTGCAAAATGATCAAAGACACCTGTTGCACGTACATCCCAGACAACACTGGCCCAAATGGTAAAGTCACAATGGCAATACAGAAACTTACTGAGTTATCAGAGGAACTGAAACAGAACTCAGGTGTCACTGACCCATGGGATCGATACTTTGGGTGGATGAGTGGGTGGCAGAAAATGTTGGCACAGGTTGGGACAGCTATTATGGGAGTTCTCATTTTTGCATTAATTACTGGTTGCTGTGTAATTCCTTGTATCCGCAGGAAAATGGAAAAAACTGTTCAGGAGACAACCAATTTGATGCCACTCACCATCTTGGACCTCGCACCAGTCCGAATGGAACTGCCTGGCTTGACCAGATCTCCTAACTACCTCCAGACTGAGAATACACATCCTTGATGAAACATCCTATCAACTATGAGATTATGATTGCAAACACATAAACCCCCGACAGGGACAGTCCTCCTGACCGCCCATTTGCGAAAAGTCTGTATTCGGTGGGGGAGACATGCGCTAGGCATATTCTCAACCCGCCGGCAGCACAAAAGAGTTGCAGCGCTTTGGGCCAGGAGCAGGTTTTTAGGGCAAGTGGTATCTAAGGGGGGACTGTCATGGAAATATATATGTATTCCATATATTCAAAGTATATTCACATATATGTATTCACAGTTCACAGTTAGATAGATCTCACTTGCTAAAAAACCCTGTGCTCACATATTTCTAGGCCAGCTATAATCAGTCGTTTTAAAGAAATCTGGCCTTCATAAGGCCTTCATAAGGAACGTACAAAAAGTCTTATTAGATATCTGTTGTTTAAATTATAGTTATGCAAGACAACTAGGTCACAAGAATATAAAACAATAATTCTGCAACTTCAGCTCTTTTGCCATGATTATCATAATTATCATATTTACACTAGAACAGCCAATAATCTAGCAGCTTTTAATTGTATGTTAATTGACTAACCAGCCCCTTTTTGTAAACGTATAAAACCTTGAATGAATAATAAATGTATGTCTTTGACGAACTGTTATACTGACACTTGCGTTGTGGACAGTTTTCATTTCGTTCTGAGCGCTCAAAAAGACATTATATAGAGATTTGGACATGGCAAGCAGCAAACACTGAAGGATATTTTTATCCTAATTAAATTTCCATATCAGTGGTTCCTTCGCCTACCAAATATTAGCAACAGTCAATCAGTGGAAGGAGCCTGAATAGAAGGCCTCAATCACTTCATTAGAGATTTTATGAAAAAATCTATAGATTTATAAGAAAACAGGGCATAATAATAAATCTAGTGAATGATTACCTTTTAATGCTATTGTCAGTTTTGACATGCAAAAAATGATTTTACATATTAGTGATTATCTTTACTTAATGAAATTGCACCAAGTTTCAGTCTGTAATCTGTATTCCTTAATTATTTTTTAGCCCTCTATATTTAGTTTTCATCTTGATCCTAGTTCAAGATTTTTTTTCTGATGGGAGTGTCCCTCCCAATAACATACTGTAAGCTGGTTTTGAGGTCTTTGTGTATGCACCATGCTGCTCTGCAATAGCTCATACCATTTACGGTACTTATTTGCACTTTGCCTTCCTACTTATCTATAGCCTGTTTTCTCTGATCTCCCTACTGATTGTACATGCTCTCTTCCCTCTCCACAATGTGGAGATCTGTGCACAACTCCATCTCTCCCACTGCAATCTCTTACACTGAAAGAAAGAAGTAGGAGAGCAGTGAGATCTGTCAGAACCAGGAGCAGGAACTCTAACAGATTTCTCACATTTTTTGCAGAGTACTCAGCTAGCTAAGTCTGCATAAGCAAAACTGTAGACAATATTTATTAAAGACTGTATATAAAGATGCTTCATTTTGAACTTAGGAAGTAAATAAAAAACGTGTGCAAAGGTGTATATAGCCTTTAACATCAGCAAGCTAATAAAGACCGAACTGAGACATTTTCAATCAAGGGAGCATATTATTCTCCAAATAGTTCATGCACAGCAAATAAGTATATAAAAGAGTTTAGTAAAACTATGGAGGTTCAATTTTCTATATCTCAGTCAAAAAGGATTATGTCAAAACAACAGATACAGATTAATTTAGAAGCACCGAAGAGCGCTCTTCAAAAAGATGTCTTTAAAAGAGAAAGTTCAAAACTGTTGTAATTTCATGGCTGTTTATAGATATGAATGCTAGAAAATGAAGATTCATGACAAGAAATCATTCCTTCCTGCCTTTTGATGTTGGTTAAGGCTTTTAAGTACTGTATATCATTGAAGGCTATGAAAGCTAACAAGTGAACATACTATCCCCAGAGACATTAAATTGGCCCTGGCCGCGCTCATGTGCATTGCCACTCCAATTCATGCCCTCCTCACTGTGACTGTGCAAAAAAGGGAAAAAAGGCTCAAAACTCCCCTCTATGGACCCTTCAAATTAGCCTTTTAATTACCCTCCTTTGGGTAGCTGATACATCTCCTATGTGACAGATCCCCTTCAGTTATGGGAATACTGGGAGGTGAGGAGTTTGATTTCCCTTTTGTGTGTTGGAGATTTGTTTATGAGTAGTATAACAGCCACCACTTAGGCTCCTTATGCTTTTTATAGATGTCCTCCAGGCTTCCAACTTATTTTGTCTCAAACATAATTAGTAAAAAAAACAGTATCATGAAGAGGGATTAGACAAGCTCTGGACACAGCGTTGCCAAAATACTAAACAATTGAGCATACTGCCAACTTGCCAGATATCTGACCCAACCCAACTTTCCAATAAACTCTACTTACCATGTGACCTCACTGCTAACTTACCGTACAACTGAACAACTAGGAATAATATCAACAACAACATTACTTTCTTTATGTCTTATGTGTAACCCGGTGGGGGACCAGATATGTACCTTCTTTCAAATTTGGTTTATTCTTGCTACACATTAGTCCTTGGTTTTGTCTTCTCAGGGTTTTGTCCTTCTTAGGTTCTAGAACTTTGGCCTGCATGGAGGTACTGTAGCATTGCTTCACACTTCTGAAGAAGCCACCTCCTGAGGAGATACGCATGGTTAAAGGGTGAGTTACTTTTTTATACTTTGATACTGTATTATTAAGTATGATTGTCTCTACATGTACATTACACCTCTCGTCATTATTAATACTATTTGACATCCCTTTAGGAGTAGTCCTATTTATATTTTTTCATATATTCCTTAAATCCACATGGCTCTATTGTTTAACATGCAGCTTTTGGTTGTAACCCGTTACAAA
>JARQOD010000001.1:469307637-469383470 GCA_033576555.1 Oophaga sylvatica
CATGTATTTTCTTTACAGGTACCTTGCAGTGCAGAAGAGCAGGAGCAGTCAAGTGGAAATGAAGCTTCCCAGGGTCGTCGGCCTCAAGTTGCTGAGGAGGAAAGACAGGGTGTAAGTAGCCTTTATCAGAGTTGTAATTTAATTTGTTTTCAGTTTTACTTACAAATTCTTTCTTTGTATTCCATCTGTAGGTTCCACAACGTGAGGAAGGACAGCGTGACAGATAACGACCTATTTATTCAAGCTGTGCGAGAGCGAGCAGCGTTGACTTAGCCTTGATCCGACGACTCTGGGAAGAAGTGGCCAGATCGTTGCTGGTTGATTGGGACCGTGCCACGCCACATGCCAGAAAGGATTTTGGTAAGTATTACAATGTGGTCTGACGTGGCAGTGAACCTGTAGGTGCATTGCTTTACAATAAATTTTTTCCTTTTTCTCCCTTCACAGTGAAGAGAATTAAAGTCCACTGCTGCTCGATGAAGGATCGCTTCAATAAGGACATGAGAGAAGACATTCGGGTTCGAAGTGGTGCTGCTCGAGAAATCAAAAAATATAAGTACATCAGCAGCTTTCTTTTTTTGAAGCCTGCGGTTGCTCAGCGAACGTGAGTATCTTTTGTGTTGTCTTACTATGATTTAAACTTTTTTTTTTTTTTACTAATGTTTTTCATTTATTTTCCACACAGAACCTGGATCGTCCTCAGTTGAAGCGGCCCTTCATCGACCAGCCAACGAACCGGCACAAGCGATGTAGCAACCAGGCAGGCTTCACAGGCTGGTAAACAGGCAGCCGGTCCAGCAGGTTTTCCCCTCTCCCAGCCCTCTACCTCTACTTGGATCTACTCGCCAGCGGCAGAGGTCCTGGGAGAGATCACTCATGCCCAAATTTATTCACTTAAGCTCGACTTTCCAGGATGGGATGACAGCGGTTTTAGAAAGAATGGACAGTGGGTTCACTCAGGTGAACACACTCTTACAAGATTTCCACAGATGCCTTGACCGCCTGGAAGCCGACCTTAATAGGCCGCCGCAACATTTTTTTTCCTCAATAGAGCGATGCGTGATGGAAAACCTACCGCCTGATCTCCAGCTGAACGTGATGTAGGCCTGCCAGGCTGGTTACAGCCAGGCATTGCTGCAGTCCCGATATCAGCAGCAGGCACAAAGTTCTTTCCATACAGGTCAACAAACCCCAGCACAGTATCAGTGGCAGAATCAGCCAGCACCTTTCCCAACATAACAAGGACTTGGATACCAGTCTGTTCACCAAGTGACCTATCCACCACCACAACCACCGCTGGACATTAGGACTGTTCCAGCAGTACCCAGCTACACTATGCAGCTGAGTGCAGCAGCCCAGCCTTCCACTTCCACCACGCAGCCGAGTGCGGCAGCCCAACCTTCAACTTGCACCATGCAGCTGAGTTCAGCATCCTAGGAACAGGAAAAAATGCAAAGGAACCAGCAAAATGAAGGCCAGGAAAAGAAAAGTAGCGACGAAACATTACCCATCCCCTCCACCCTCCCCTCTGAATGTGTCTCTGTTTCCAAGTATCTCCCCAGTCCCACCTTCTCTTGGTTCTATCCCATCCAATGTGTCAATCCCTTCCAACTTGTTTTCCACTCCTAATGTGTCCTCTTCCCCAATGTTTCTTCTCTCTTCTGCCAATGTTTCTGACCCAATCCTCCAATTCACTGCCACTTCCCCTGTAACAACTTCCCCTACCACTCCTATCCTACCTTCACAGCCCGACACCCCCAGGTCCACAATGTAACTCCCTCCCGCAGATCTCAAAAGTAAAGCCCCTTTTTTATTTTATTTTTTGTTATTTATTTGTCAAATTTCCTCTTGAGGTTATGTTTGTTAATAAAATTTATTTTGGTTCACAATACCTGTCTCCCTGTGTTTTCTCTATCTCTTTATTTAAACATGTGTGTATTGTTGAGTGAAGTATTAACGGTTGTTACAGTAAATGTGTTTATTATTAAAGTTACAGTCAAGGTGTTAGTATTAAAGTCAGCAAACATTACAGGTACATTTTACTTAGCGGCTTAAACAATTTTGTCTTGCCATGCCACACATCCAATATCCGAGACAACGTAGGCAGCAAATTTATCCCTCATTTGGGCAACTTCCACTGTAGTCTGTGATCTTGGTGATCCTACAATGTGGTATTAACTGGTTTGTCAAGTTCTAATTGTTATTGCTCTTTCATCAGGATGTAATTGTGCAGAACAACACACGCTTTCACAACCTCAACAATTGTTTCAATTTTTAGATTATTGGTGTGAGGGATCTCACAGGAGAAGGGGGGTCGACTTCGCTCACCTCGGGGAGAGGGGAGAGAAGGACCTAGCAGGGGTTGGCTCTCTTGTGCCACCACTTGCCCCAGATCAGTCAGGGAGCTGCACTGAGTGCAAATAGTCACCGGAAAGGCTTCCCTTATAGGTATGAGTTAGTGAGGCGCTCCCAGTGAGGGGGGATATATATAACCAATCCAGGCTGGGTAATATATATAAACCTCCTGGCCGTCACTGCCAGAGTTCCTCACTAAAACAATACAGTATTCTGCCACCAGTTCCTCATTTGAAATAAGCTCCGTCCGACAACAGACTTATATTGGGTCAGGAACCAACCCAGTAGCGTATCATATAACCAACCGAGCGTGCGGACGTGGGGATTCGTGGATAGAGATAAAAGAGCAGCCCAAGATTAATTTTATATTTAATCGACTAAAAGGCGCTCTATAAATATATAAGCATATATTTACAGAACAATATACAGGTATGCAGTCAGGAGTGTAGTACAAAGGATAGGGTATAGATAGGTTGCAATTACCATGTTATGTAGCATGTGACCACAGGGAGGTCCAAATCTTAGTTATTGGCTTTCCTGGCTCTGTCTGATAACGGGTTCTCCGGCCAGAAGAAAACAGAGCTCTAAGTGAGGAACTGACACTTATCTCCTTCCACACTCTGCGCCCACCCCTGGGCATGTGCAGCCTCTCTCCTCCCATCTCCGAGAGTATGAGTTTCTGTCCAGAACCATGAATGGCCCACAACTTTCCGCCCGAAGCTCTGAATGGAATGGCAGCAGCGCCACTGGATTTGGTTGGATTTTATCTGCATGTCAAGTCCAAATATGCCTATTGTATGTAATTCCTGGTGGCTAAGCGTTATAACTCTATAGCACAGAGTGCTACAATTGGCTTTCGGACACGGGCGTATGGGGGAACGCCGATTCGGATGATGTGCTCGACTAGGCTCAGAGATATTGCATTCAGCTATTATAGTTCATTTTCCAGATTCAATACATCAGAGTCTGCTGTGATTTGTTGTACGACGATGAAATATCCGTGTGCTTAGTCACACAAAAGGGCCAGCTGGCTTGCAGCTGCAGAAGTTTTCACACCTTGGTGTTATGAGCTTCAAAGGCTTTGTTCTTGGTTTTTAATTAAATATAAACACTGCATGGCTTTTTTTGGCCTTGGGGAATGCTAGTGTGGGGGCACATTTCAGGAGGGCAGAGACCTGCATGCCATCCCTCACAGATTGCTGTTCCCAAAATACGCCATTTAGATACCAGCAATCCAAAGGCACACTCCACAGTTCTTTGTGCCCTTGTCAGTCGGTAGTTGTAAATCCTTTTGGTGTGATTCAAGTCCCGACTTGACTATGGTTTGATGAGGTTGGCACACATTTGAAACGCCTCATCCCCAACCACAGCAAACGGCATTGGCGGTCCTTCAGTGTTCGGAAGAGCTCGTGGCTGTGGAAAATTGAAATTATTCCCATTCAAACGTTGGCCCATGTTAGAGTTTTTGAAAGTCTGTAAGTCATTTCCTCGTCCAAATGATCCAATGTCCAAGGCGACAAATCGACAGTCAGCATCTGCAATCACCATGAGAACAATGGAAAAGTATTTTTTGTAATTGAAATACTCAGATCCGCTTTCAGCAGGTTTCATAATCCGAATGTGTTTGCCGTCCACAGCCCCCAGTTAGAAAAATTACAAATGTCCTGGAATTTTTCAGCATTTTCCAGCCAGAATTCAGTTGTAGGTTGGGCGAGGAATTCTTCATGCAGAATGTCACATATAGCACGGCAGGTGTCTCCAACAATCCCAGAAAGCGTAGACACTCCAATCCGAAATTGAAAAGGTAGAGATGATAAGATCTCTCTGGTAGCCAGGAATCTGCGGAACAGAAAATGGAAAAATAATTAAGTACATGGCTTTTATAACAATAATACTAATGACATGTGTTTGTTTTTCAAAATTACGTACCTCAGGGTCACCAGCAGATGGTCCTCAGGAGGAATTGCTCGACGCAGCTGTGTGTCCTGCCTGGTGATGGATCCTCGGACACGTAGCAACAAGTCATTGAAGCTCTGTTCCGACATTCTCGTGTACTCGAAAAACTTCTCCAGATTTTCACACAGATTTTCACAAGAAAAAGGAAAGGCCAATTTCAATGACAAATCAAAATGAAGAAGGAAGCTCTCCACGCTAAGATCCATCTTGAAGCTGGATACAGCAGCAAAAGATGAGAATTTCATCTGTGCTGTGTGTCTATGTACTGTATAGAAATCCCATGAGACATGCCCATTGTGTGTCTGGTGTCAAGGAAATTCTACTGAAAAAGCATTGGAAATATCGAACTCATGCACATAAACAATGCAAATGCATGCAAAAACGCATACAAAAGCAGCATTTTTTTCCATCATGCGTAAGATGATGTGGATAAAAAACGCTGCATAAACATGTGCTTTGCATGCGTTTTTGCATGCGTTTGCGCATGCGGATGATATGCTGCAGACTTAAACGCTAATGTGAACCTAGCCTAATCTGGATCCAAGTCTTGTTCAGTAGACTGTGAAAAGTCTGGATATTTTGGTCATAACATAGAGGTCATAATGTAAAACTGTTCAGTCTGTCCAGAAAATTTTTTTACTAAACGCTGGTGACGAGTAAAAGAGTAACAATGTTTTGAACTTTTGACTTTCTGCTTTGAACGTGAGACTACCATCATTTTATAGACAATCATCTTGGCTATCTCATACATAAATTTGACTTGCAACTATTTTATATATGATTACACTGTGTGCAGAATTATTAGGCAAATTAGTATTTTGATCCTTTTTATACATGTTGTCCTACTCCAAGCTGTATAGGCTTGAAAGCCAACTGTCAATTATGTTAATCAGGTGATTTGCATCACTGTAATGAGGAGGGGTGTGGTCTAATGACATCAACACCCTATATAAGGTGTGCTTAATTATTAGGCATCTTCCTTTCCTTTGGCAAAATGGGTCAGAAGAGAGATTTGACAGACTCTGAAAATTCAAAAAATGTGAGATGTCTTGCAGAGGGATGCAGCAGTCTTGAAATTGTCAAACTTTTGAAGCGTGATCACTAGAGTTGAGCGATACTTTCCGATATCCAAAAGTATCGGAATCGGAATGGTATCGCCGATACCATTAAAATATCGGCGATACCCGATACCGATACCGGAAGTCCCATGTAAGTCTATGGGAACAAAATATCGTAACTAAAAAAACCCCATTCTTTCCTTGTAAACACTAAATATACACACATAGAATACATATATATATATATATACATGTCATTGTGACATATATATACATATATGTATAGTTTATACACTTCTACAAAGTAAAATATCCTCTGATTCAATTGCCGGGTAAAGCCGGTTTCTGTGAAAAGACAGAAGCACCCGACATGAAATGACACTTGGTGTACATAGGGTTAACCATGTCTTTTCATGTCCTTTGCTATCTGATTTGCACAAACAATTAAATCAGTCTATGTTTGCAAAATTTCACACCTGTAGGGGTTAATTAAAGGTGTAAATTCGTTGTAAAAAAACCGGACTTTTTTGCTACGAATTTACACCTTTAATTAACCCCTACAGGTGTGAAATTTTGCACACATAGACTGATTTAATTGTTTGTGCAAATCAGATAGCAAAGGACATGGTTAACCCTATGTACACCAAGTGTCATTTCATGTCGGGTTCTGCATTTTCACAAAAGCCGGCAATTGAATTAGCGGCTATTATACTATGTAGAAGTGTATGAACTATAAATATATATATATATTATATATATTATAATATGTGTCACAAACTCAATGACATGTATATATATATATGAGGTGTAAAATTGCTGAAAAAAAATGCGTGGGCTCCCGCCTTATTTTCGCAACCAGACAGACAAAGCCAGTGAGTGGGGGCAGATAATAATAGCCCAGAGAGGGACCATTATTTTTGCCCCCCCCCCGGCTACTAACATCTTCCCCCAGACACCCCAGAAAGGGCAAATCTCTAATTAGATTTGCCCTTTCTGGCACTTTGCCCGTCTATTCCCATTGCCCTGTAGCGGTGGCGAATGGGTTAATAAGGGGTTAAAATGACCTTGCAATTGAAAGGTCACTTTAAGCCAGGTTAATAATTGAGAGCTGTCAATTAGACAACTATCAATTATTAATCCTATTGTATGAAAGAAAAATCAAACACACACACTTTAATAAAAAAGAAGTTTAATGAAATAATCACACAGTTTTTGACCATATTTTATTTACCTGCTAAAACCATTTCCTGTAATAAAAATAAAATAATAAAGCAAAATTATTCTTACCAATCCGATGCACAGTCAGGTCCCACGGTGTAATCCTTCAGAAAGGGTTAATGTTTACTGCAGGGACCGCAGCTAATGCTGCAGCCTCACAGTAAACCTCCAAATGAATGAGTTCCTCTCCTGGCTGACAGGAGAGGAAGTGGAAAGCTTAATTGATTGCTTTCCACTTTCACTTCAGGTCAGCCAGGGACACCATCAGTGACGTCAGAGGGAACTGATTAACAAAAATAGGGGTTCCCTTCGAAAAAAAAATGGCGTGGGGTCCCCCTATTTTTGTTAACCAGCCAGATGAAGCAGACCGCTGAGGCCTGTTTTTTCAGGTTGATAAGGATCCAATATCCATGGACCTTGCCAGCCTGATAATACCAGGCCACAGCAGTCTGCTTAGCTTGGCTGGTTAACAGAAATAGGGGATCCCCTCGAAAAAAAAAACGGCGTGGGGATCCCCCCTATTTTTGTTAACCAGCCAAGTAAAATGCAGACTGCTGAGGCCTGGTTTTAAAAGACTGTCAAGGCCCATGGATTTTGGCCCTCAACAGCCTGATAATACCAGGCTACAGCAGCCCCACATTTGGCGCATCAAAAGATGTGCCAATTGTGGCACTTTACCCGGCTCTTCCCACTTGCCCTGTAGCGGTGGCAAGCGGGGTAATAAGGGGTTATTGTCACCGTTGATTGCACGGTGACAATAAGCCCGGTTAATAATGGAGAGGTGTCAATAAGACACCGATCCATTATTAATCCCAAAGTTTTTAAATGTTTAAAAAAAAGACACAGCAAGAAAAAAGTCTTTTAATGAAATAAAAGAGACAACACAGTTTTCATTTTTTTTATTACTCTCTCATTCCTGCGACGCCATCGATCTCCTGTAAAAAAATAAAAAAAAAAAACCAACAGTATACCACCTGTCCGACGCAGTCCATAGTAACGATTGTCCCACGACGATCCAGCTCTGCTACATCGGAATGACAGGCAGAGCCTGACATCCCGGCGCAGCACAGCTGCTTACCAGCTTCCCCGGCGGTGACGTCATCGGACTGCTTTACGGCCGCGATTACCCAGCACTCACTGCAGTTATCGCGAGATACTGCATGTGACCGCCGGGGAGAAGAGGATGGCGGCCATTAAGCAGCCCGGGATGTGACCGCCGGAGATCTTCTGCCGGGTAAGTGCCGCTGACTCCTGACAGACCCGACCGACGGACATGACAGTGACAGTGACATTCCGATTCCGGTATCCGATATGACGAAAATATCGGAACTCGGAATCGGAATTCCGATACAGCCAATATCGGCCGATACCCGATACTTGCGGTATCGGAATGCTCAACCCTAGTGATCACCGAACAATCAAGCGTTTAATAGCCAACAGGGTCGCAAGAAGCGTGTTGATAAAAAAGGGTCAAAATAACTGCCCATGAATTGAGGAAAATTAAGTGTGTAACTGCCAAGATGCCATTTGCCACCAGTTTTGCCATATTTCAGAGCTGCAACGTTACTGGAGTATCAAAAAGCACAAGGTGTGCCATACTCAGGGACACGGTCAAGGTAAGGAAGGCAGAAAATCGACCACCTTTGAACAAGAAACATAGGACAAAACGTCAAGACTGGGCCAATAAATATCTTAAGACTGATTTTTCTAAGGTTTTATGGTCTGATTAAATGAGAGTGAATTTTGATGGGCCAGATGGATGGGCCAGAGGCTGGATCAGTAAAGGGCAGAGAGCTCCACTCTGACTCAGACGCCAGCAAGGTGGAGGTGGGGTACTAGTATGGGCTGGTATCATCAAAGATTAACTTGTGGGACCTTTTCGGGTGGAGGATGGAGTGAAGCTCAACTCCCAGACCTACTGGCAGTTTCTTGAAGACACCTTCTTCAAGCAGTGGTACAGGAAGAAGTCGGTATCGTTCTAGAAAAACATGATTTTCAGGCAGGACAATGCTCCATCATATGCATCCAAATACTCCACAGCATGGCTGGCCAGTAAAGGTCTAAAAGAAGAAAAAATAATGACATGGCCCCCTTGTTCACCTGATCTAAACCCCATAGAGAACCTGTGGTCCCTCATAAAATGTGAGATTTACAGGGATGGAAAACATTACACCTCTCGGAACAGTGTCTGGGAGACTGTGGTGGCTGCTGCACACAATGTTGTTCGTAAACAGATCAAGCAACTGACAATCTATGGATGGAAGGTTTTTGAGTGTCATCGTAAAGAAAGGTGGCTATATTGGTCACTGATTTTTTTTATTTTTGAATGTCAGAAATATTTATTTCTAAATAGCCAAATCTAAAAAAAACCCACTCCAACTTCCAAAATTATTAAGCTTTGATATTTATGAGTCTTTTGGGTTGATTGAGAACATAGTTGTTGTTCAATAATAAAAAGAATCATCTCAAATACAACGTGCCTAATAATTCTGCACACAGTGTAGTTATGCAGATTCTTGTCATGTCACTGCATTGTAATTGCTTTGCTCCTGGTGGTGGAAAAATCTTTTTCTTCCTGTACACTACAAATTAGAACCTGATCACACATTCCCTAATAGCTCAGGGTGTTATTAAGTTGATTCCCAAGCAAAAGGACATTGGTTTGAATCAAGGAGCAGCCATGAAGAAGATTTCCCATCAAAGAGAAACAGCATCATCCAGCTCATCGATAGCGGTCTCTTGGCCAAAAAAATTGCGAAACTGTATCATGTGAGTGCAATGACAGTTGAAAGAATGCAAAATGAAATCTGTCCATCCATTCAAAAGCCAAGACGTGTACATACAGGCAAAATATCATAGGTCAACAAGTTGGCTCATCACAAGGTCTATCAGTTTTGGTGTGACAAACATGGCAGTGAAGGTGGGTCATATGCTTCATAATAGTGAGATCCCAAACATCCATGCAAGGACCATGCAATGCACGTTATACAAGTTTGGAATGGTGGTCTGAAAAAAGATGAAGAAGCCTCAACTTCAATATCGTCATGAAAAGCCTCAGCTCGAATTTGCAGAAAATTACGAAAAGTGGACAGTAGAAGATTGGAAAGGGGCGATTTGGAGCGATGAAATGAAAGTCAATAGCCAAGGCTCTGATGGGTGCCAATAGATCTGGAAGAAACAAGGAAAAAAGGGGTTAACAGATCAAGAAATTGAAGGGACTGTCAAGTTTCGTGGAGGAAACCTGATGATATGGGGTTGTTTCACATTCAAACGTTTGAATACTTGACCAGGATCCATGTTGGTCTCAGTGCTGAGCTATATGTGAGTGTCCTACACGACGAGTTACTTCGTACACTCGAGTACTATGGGTATGAAGGATGACATAGTGTTCCAGCAGGACAATGAAGCACACGTCGACATTGGCGAAGAAATGGTTCAATGACAATGAAGTAGAAGTGCTGCATTGGCCCCACAGTCCCCAGACCTTAAACCAATCGAACACTTGTGGGTATAGTTGAAGAAAAAGCTGTATACAAACCAAAGTGAGAGCAGTATGCAGTAACACTGGGAACGTGTAGAAGAGACCTGGGATCAGGTTTTGGTAGAGACCTGCTTGAATCTGATCGAGAGCAGCGCAGAAGGATTCAGGCAGTGTTGAAAGCTAAGGGCGGATTTACAAAATACTAACAAAAGTAATAAAAATAAAAATTTTGATTTTTAAGAGCAAAACAGTAGCAATGCAGTGACAAAACAAGAATCTGCATAACTAATCATATGCTACATAGTTGCATTTCAAATGTATGTATGAAATAGCCAAGATGATTTTCTATAAACTGACAGTCTCACATTTGAAGCAGAAGTGGATATTGAGATATGGAGCCTGAAAGTCAAAAGTTCAAAACATTGTTACCCTTTTGCTCTTCACTGTGTATTTGTAAGGTGGCCAGGGTGGTAGTCGTGGCAACGAGCTGCAGCGTTCCCAAACTCTGGCGCCCCACAGATGAAAAAAAAAGTCTTTTCTGTTGTGTGTGCTATGTGTGCAGCAGAGTACTCACTTCAGTTGCTGGAGTCCCCTCGGTCTCTGTCACTCCAGCTTCGTGGTTCCTGGTTCCATAAAATACTGCAGAGTCACAGTCCTTTTCAAACAGTTCAAATGTACTGCACAGCAGTACTTTCATCACATAGGCTGCACACGGCAAGCACAGAGTCATCTTCATATCTGTCCCTGCCATCCTGACAGGCTCTATCTTCTCTATCAGCTTTCCTTTCCCGGCAAGCTCAACTATATCCCTGGACAGTCCGTGTCCCATCTATAACCTTGGAAATCCGTGTCCCACCTGTTTCCTTGGACAATCCGTGTCCCATTCATATCTTTCCACAATCCGTGTTCCATCTGTGCCTCTCGTGTTCCCAGCTTAGACCCCAGATCCTGCCTGGGGATGTTCCTGTCCAGCTGGTGCCCGTTGGCACTATTCTCCAGTCTGGGGCCCCTTACTGCCATACGCAGACTTATCCCCACAGCCTGAAACACTCTACTTCACTAATGCTCACACTACCTGCCCTTGGGCAGGTTGCCCGGGATTCTGCATATAATCAGGAAGTATCCTGATCATACTTCCCTGCTCCATGCTGATGTGGCACCCCAGAGTCCGGTTGCCATGGTGACATTGCCTCCCTCTCCAGGTGGTGATGTCATGCCTGGAAGCAGGAAGAGGTCCCCATACGAGGTAATACACAGCATCCAACACTTGCTCTAATTCCAGACCAAAAGGGGAGGAGCTTAAGGGAAGAGAGAGGAGCGGAGAGAAAAGATCTAGGAATTTCAGCTGTGTCAGAGCTGATCCCGGAGCGGAGCGCTGATAAAAAGGACGCCAGAGTACTGGGCTGTGCAGGTGCTGTACGTCCCGACAGCCGAATCCGGAGGGCAGGGGACTGCAAGCTACCTGACCACACTGAACACATGGAGGCGTCGCAGCAGACCAAGAGCCCGGGGCTGCCAGTGAACAGACAGTGCCTGTGATTGGCTCACGCTGTTTGCCATACAGGTTAAAACCAACACGCAGGAAAGGGTCGCAGCTTAGCTACAGGCAGCAGAGACAAGAAAAGAGAGGCAGCAGGAAGGCCTCCAACCCCACCTAGCAGGGTGGATCCCCTGAATGCTTCCAGGCAAACCGGACTCCTACTACCATCTGTAACTAATTCCCCAGATTGCATCTTAATTTACCAAGAAGTAAAAGGAAGAAAACTGCACTTTTCTGTGTCCCTTGCTTATTCTCTGCTCATCAACGTTCACCATCACCTGAACAGACTGCCATATCTGCCCTGGGGCCCCGACCTACCTGTGGGGAGCAGTAACATCTCTGCTGCGTCACTATCTGCCCAGTGGACCTGAACCGCAGCGTCAGCCATATATAGCCAAACACCACGGGTGGCGTCACAAACTAATTCCCCTACAAACTGCCTCCACCATCATCTTTGACAATTTTATTGGATGCCCAGGGCCACGGACCGGGTCACTGCTGCTGTGACTTCCACTTTAAGAACCACCAGGCCCGGTACCGAGTGCCCCGCTGCCCTGGGGGTTGCTCCACTGCCCCTCCCATTCACTTAACCCCTGTGCTCCCTATCTCCTACTCTATTCTATGCTATTCCCTATCACTAATGTGCCCCCCTCTATTCTATACTACACTATGTCCTATTTTAGCCCTAAACCTATAAACAGTACATTCACATTACAATACATAATATCACAGTATATGAACATTAATAAACAGTGAGGAGCCGCAGGTGAATGTGCGAACAATGTTAAGGAGAGAGGAGGCACTTGAGGTTCCCCGTCACCTCCTTACATATACTTTATATTATAGAATTGTCAACAGATGCCAACGAAATCAATCAACAGGATCTGCACAATCTATAATGTTTAGAACAGCTCAGATTTTTTCTAATAAGCAGCAACAAAAAATGGGCTCCAGAACTTCATTCATTTTATTTGGAACTTCAATGTAAGATATTGAATATTGTTGAACATACAAATGCTTCCTTGCTTGAGGTGGCTGAGAAACATAGTGGAAACTTCAAGCTTAAACTGTCAGTAGTATCAACCTTCCAATGCCGCCTATATGGCATGTACAGTACAGACCAAAAGTGTGGACACACCTTCTCATTCAAAGATTTTTCTGTATTTTCATGACTATGAAAATTATAAATTCACACTGAAGGCATCAAAATTATGAATTAACACATATACTTAACAAAAAAGTGTGTAACAACTGAAATTATGTCTTATATTCTAGGTTCTTCAAAGTAGCCACCTTTTGCTTTGATGACTGCTTTGCACACTCTTGCCATTCTCTTGATGAGCTTCAAGAGGTAGTCACCGGAAATGGTTTTCACTTCACAGGTGTGCCCTGTCAGGTTTAATAAGTGGGATTTCTTTCCTTATAAATGGGGTTGGGACCATCAGTTGTGTTGTGCAGAAGTCTGGTGGATACACAGCTGAATAGACTGTTTGAATTTGTATTATGGCAAGAAAAAAGCAGCTAAGTAAAAAAAACGAGTGGCCATCATTACTTTAAGAAATGAAGGTCAGTCAGTCCGAAAAATTGGGAAAACTTTGAAAGTGTCCCCAAGTGCAGTTGCAAAAACCATCAAGCGCTACAAAGAAACTGACTCACATGAGGACCGCCCCAGGAAAGGAAGACCAAGAGTCACCTCTGCTTCTGAGGATAAGTTTATCCGAGTCACCAGCCTCAGAAATCACAGGTTAACAGCAGCTCAGATTAGAGACCAGGTCAATGCCACACAGAGTTCTAGCAGCAGACACATCTCTACAACAACTGTTAAGAAGAGACTTTGTGCAGCAGGTCTTCATGGTAAAATAGCCGCTAGGAAACCACTGCTAAGGACAGGCAACAAGCAGAAGAGACTTATTTGGGCTAAAGAACACAAGGAATGGACATTAGACCAGTGGAAATCTGTGCTTTGGTCTGATGAGTCCAAATTTGAGATCTTTGGTTCCAACCACCGTGTCTTTGTGCGACGCAGAAAAGGTGAACGGTGCTGGTGACACTGTTGGGGATTTATTCAAAATTGAAGGCATACTGAAGCAGCATGCCTTCAATCTTTAACATTGGGTACGCAGGGACATGCATTGTATGCGGATGCGTCCGCATGCATCGATTTGATGTGTGCGCGACCGCACAGAAATGCAAAATTTTGTGTTTTCGTGCAGTCACTGCACACGTCAAATTGCCGCATGTGGACACATCCGCATACAATGCATGTCCCGCGTACCCAATGTTAAAGATAGGTACACAGGGAAACGCAGAACGCTTACAGAAGTAGGCGGAGCTTCAGGAAGGAAGAAAGGAGGAAGTAGGCAGCCATCCGCAGCCCTTCTAAACGCAAATGTGAACCTAGCCTAAGTAAAACTAGTGAAAATGCAGGATAGGAAGATATATTGGCCCCAAATAGTGTTATTCATTCCATTCATACATGACACAGCTTATTGTGAAAACTTACTTACCAAACAGCTGGATTCAGATCTGCACTGCTCAGTACGGATATATAATTTCTTCCATCCTTATTCTGAAAACTTACATGAAAGTACAGTTACCCTTGTAAAGAACAGATATGGTTCCATAAATATGCAATGTGGTATCCTGATGTCTTGGATCATCTTCTATTAATCTCAGCTAGCCAACACCCAGATATAACCTGCTTTTCCTTCCACATTTCATTTTTCACTGACTGTTTGAAAGCTTAGTTCATTGTCCAGGCAGCACCTTGCGACAAATCTACAACATTCATGTTCTTCAGTTGTGCATAACATACAAGTCTGAGCACATATCTCACCAGGAGCTAGGGTCGGTTTTGTAAGGCATGTTCCTTTAGGGTGAGTTTACACGGTCAGGATACGCTGCGTGTTTGGCGCTGTGCGCTGGCGCAGCGCCAAACACGCAGCGTCCAGATGTTACAGCATAGTGGAGGGGATTTCAAGAAATCCCGTCTCCACTATGCGTAACAATACGCAGGTGGAAAACCTGCGTAAACGGACATGCGGCGCGTCTTTTTAGACCGCAGCATGTCCTCGCGTATTGCGGCGACGGTGCGTCGCCGCAACAGAATATTACACAGGGCTATGTAGCCCTGCGCTCTTTCCGGAGGTGTTCCGGAGGTGTCCTGAACACCTCCGGAAAGATCGCGCGTCATAAAGGGGGCGGGGCTTAGACGAGCGGAATTTCCGCTCCGTCCAAAGCGCTGTGGTTCCGGACCGTGGAACCACAGCCTTAGACCTTTGACTTAATATTAAGGCTGTGGTTCCACGGTACGGAACCACAGCGCTTTGGACGGAGCGGAAATTCCGCTCCGTCTAAGCCCCGCCCCCTTTATGACGCGCGATCTTTCCGGAGGTGTTCAGGACACCTCCGAACACCGAAAGAGCGCAGGGCTACATAGCCCTGTGTTAATTCTGTTGCGGCGACGCACCGTCGCCGCAATACGCGAGGACATGCTGCGGTCTAAAAAGACGCGCCGCATGTCCGTTTACGCAGGTTTGCCACCTGCGTATTGTTACGCATAGTGGAGACGGGATTTCTTGAAATCCCCTCCACTATGCTGTAACATCTGGACGCTGCGTGTTTGGCGCTGCGCCAGCGCACAGCGCCAAACACGCAGCGTATCCTGACCGTGGAAACTCACCCTAACAATTCAGTAATTCCCATGCAGTGTTAGTTTATTCATCTATAGTTTGAACTTTATTGATACTCCAATCATGGTAGTAAAGGACATTAATGCTAAGTGGTTAATTTATCAAAATATTATTGTTGGTGGGGCCAGTGTCTATTATAAGCTGTTGTTGTTAAAGGTATGACCACAGTGTGGATGAATGACAGATGGAGCCAAGCAGTCACTCTTCTCTAAATTTAGCTATGGTAGGGTGGGAATTTCACACACTATTTTGGAAGCCTGAAATATTTTAATGTTGATCCAAAAGGGAACAGAAGCCAGAACAAGTTCAGGGGACTATTTTGTCAACAGATGAAAAGAGAATTTGACCCGTGAGCTTTGGAACATGTGTGTCCTGCTAACAGATAAAATTCTGATTCATTTCCTTCTTAACCATCTGTGGAGCTCAGGGCCACATGCCCCAATAAGTCTGCATGCTCATAGTTTCCTGGAGTACTCTGTGGCTTGCACGCTCAGGTGAAGAATCTGTCTTGGTGGCATCTAAACAATTTCATAGGTCAATACTGAAACAATGAATCTTGGAAACTTGGGCCTGAACTATTAAGTTTAGCCAACCTTTTGTAGACTGTATTAAAATGAAACAGTCATGATATCAGAAAAAGCTGTTTTTCTTCACTGAAGTTAATTTTAGACCTATCTGTTTTAAACAGAGGACACCCAATTGGACGATTAGATACTTATAGAAAAACAATGTGTTAAGAAAACTGAAAAAAATAGTGCTGGGAAAATCTGTATTAATATGTTATCTTCAAAGTGAAATTTTTCAGTTTCAACAAAATGCTTAGAAAATACCTAAACATAATAACAGCTTGTGGCACCTACATATAAGTTTACAGAACAGCATTCCCACAGGTTAGACTTTCCATTTCAGCTAAATGTGGATTTCTTGGCTCTGATCAGCTGTCACGCACAGTGTGGGAAGACTAAGTGCAACACGAGGGGAAGAGGGGAAGGAAGCCCAAACGCTAGGGAAAGGGGGAGTGGAGACCCCTAGGCAGATCTAATACCACCCTGCCACGCCTACCATCACTATATTGTTTCCACGCCAATTGCCGTGTATCCCTAGAGCTAGGCCTAGAATAGGGAAATCGTAGTCCCCACTGTACACTAAAGAGAAGAAGGGAGACAGCCAAGTTGGAAGCATCTTCGCTTGAGCAGACTTAGAGAGGTAACCAAACGTCCTCCAACAGCACCAAAGAGAAAGAAAGTTGACTGCTACAGCTCCAAGCTTTCACAAGGGAAAATGTGAATATCACCGGCGACTCCCTGAAGCAGACTGAGAGTCCATAAACACCCAAAGTCCAGGTGCGTCAATTAGAGATGGAGGGAGGTTGCCACTTGGTCCAAATGTCAGAAGGATTAAGAAGGTGTCTGCAATGCCAAACTCAGAGACCTTTTGCAGCCAGATGCAGAGCACTTGTCTGTGTCATCTGACACTCCCGTGACACCAGCTCTACACCAAAGGACCATAAATATGTTAAGTCTGCTAAGACTTTAGTCTGCAGTGTGTATTTCAGAAGTGTGTATTTTAAAAGTGTGAGATATGAATTAAGCCAGAATTGAACCAGAAGGGAACAGAAGGTAACTGGATACAATCATTGTAAGCAATGTTTCTGATCACTTACACTCTGACCCCTATAATCCTTCACTTTCTGCTAACCCCCCTAATCCCTACACCAAAAAAAGAACTGTTGTTCATCTCTTCTTCAATCCTTCCAATCCATCTCACCTCTTCCTCAGATCTGTTTCTCAACATACAATCCTCTGTCTCCAAACACAGACAGCCCCCTCATGCCCTCTCCTTCTCCCACCTGCTAACACTTTATCTGCTCCTTCTCACTGCTGGCGATATCTCTCCAAATCCTGGTCCTCCTCACCACATCCCCACAGTCATTTCTACTTCCCATCCACGCTCTATTACACATTTCCGTAACCTCTCCAACCTTATACCCATTTGCCCGGCCCCAGCTTCCCCAGTCCCACTAACAGGAGCTCTGTGGAACGCTCGCTCTGTCTGCAATAAACTTTCCTTCATCCATGATCTTTTTACTAATAACAAACTATCCTTCCTCGCCATCACTGAGACCTGGCTCACCCCCTCTGACATAGCCTCTCTGCTGCACTCTCCTATGGTCGATTCCACCTTTCCCACACTCCCTGCCCCAGCAGCAAGCATGGTGGAGGAGTTGGTTTTCTCATGTCAGATAACTGCTCCTTCTCCCACATCCCACTGCCACCCTCTGTTACCCTCCCTTCCTTTGAGGTGCACTCTGTACGCATCTACTCCCCCTCCAACCTTCAACTAGCTGTCATTTACCGCCCCCCAGGACCAGCCACCACCTTCTTTGACCACTTCACCACCTGGCTACTTCATTTCCTTTCCACCGACATCCCCACTATCATCTTGGGGACTTCAACATCCCCATCGACACTTCCCTCTCTGCTGCCACTAAACTTCTATCCCTCACTTCCTCCTTCAGCCTCACTCAGTGGTCTTCTGCAGCCACTCACAAAGATAGCCACACACTAGACCTCATCTTCACCCGCCTCTGCTCCCTATCTAACCTCTCTAACTCACCTCTTCCTCTTTCTGACCACAAACTACCTACATTCTCTTCCCTCTCCTCTCCAGGTCCACAATCCCCACCCCACAAACTTGCACACCCTCGCAGAAACCTTAAACAACTCGATCTACACTCACTGTCCTAATCCCTCCTCCCTCTTACAGACATAAGTTCCCTACACAATGCGGATGCCGCTGCCGCTCTATATAACACCACAATAGCTGCAGCTCTGGAATCGGTCGCCCCTCTCTCACATACCAAAGCTCGCAAAATCAACAGACAGCCCTAGCACACCAGCCTGACCAAAGAACTGAGGCGAGCTTCCAGGGCTGCTGAGCGGAGATGGAAAAGATCGCACTCCAATGAGGACTTCATCACATTCAAACAGTCCCTCACTACTTTCAAGACCACACTCGCTGCAGCTAAACAAACCTACTTCTCATCTCTCATATCCTCTCTGTCTCACAACCCCAAACAGTTATTCAACACCTTCAATTCTCTCCTCCGCCCCCCAGTACCTCCTCCCTCCCCCCTCATCTCAGCCGAAGACTTTGCCTCATTTTTCAAGGAGAAGATTGATAATATCAGACACAGTTTTGGTCAACAACCCCCAGAGCCCTTCCTCGTAACTGCCCTGCCCTCCTCCTCCAAAACCAACTTCTCCACCATTACAGAAGACCGACTCTCCACCCTACTCTCAAGATCACATCTCACTACCTGTGCACTTGACCCAATCCCATCCCACTTCATCCCAAACCTCACCACAGTGTTCATCCCAACCCTAACCCATCTCTTCAACCTATCACTAACAACTGTGTTTTCCCCTCAAGCTTTAACCCCTTAAAGACCAATCCATTTTGTAGGTTAAAGACCAGGCCAATTTTTACAATTCTGACCACTGTCTCTTTATGAGGTTATAACTCTGGAACGCTTCAACGGATTGTTTTCTCGAGACATATTGTACTTCATGATAGTGGTAAAATTTCTTCAATATAACTTGCGTTTATTTATGAAAAAAACGGAAATATGGCAAAAATTTTGAAAATTTTGCAATTTTCAAACTTTTAATTTTTATGCCATTAAATCAGAGAGATATGTCACAAAAATTAGTTAATAAATAACATTTCCCACATGTCTACTTTACATCAGCACAATTTTGGAACCAAAATTTTTTTTTGTTAGGAAGTTATAAGTTAAAAGTTGACCAGCAATTTCTCATTTTTCCAACAAAATTTACAAAACCATTTTTTTAGGGACCACCTCACATTTGAAGTGAATTTGAGGGGTCAATATGACAGAAAATACCCAAAAGTGACACCATTCTAAAAACTGCACCCCTCAACGTGTTCAAAGCCACATTCAAGAAGTTTATTAACCCTTTAGGTACTTCACAAGAATTGAAGCAATGTGGAAGGAAAAAATTAACATTTAACTTTTTTTCCCAAAATTTTTCTTTCGACACAATTTTTTAAAATTTTGTCAAGGGTATCAGTAGAAAATGAACCACAATATTTGTTGTACAATTTCTCCTGAGTACAGCGATACCCCATGTGTGGGGGTAAACCACTATTTGGGCGCATGGCAGAGCTCGGAAGGGAAGCAGCGCCATTTGACTTTTTTGGCTGGAATTGAGATTGGACGCCATGTCGCATTTGGAGAGTCCCTGTGTGCCTAAACAGTGGAAACCCCCCACAAGTGACCCCATTTTGGAAACTAGACCCCTCAAGTAACTTATCTAAATGTGTAGTGAGAGCTTTGAACCCCCAAGGGCTTCACAGAAGGTTATAACGTAGAGCCGTAAAATTAAAAAATCATATTTTTTCCACAAAAATGATCTTTTCATCCCAATTTTTATTTCCAAAGGATAAAAGGACCCCAAAAGTTATTGTGCAATTAGTCCTGAGTACGCTGATACCCCATATGTGGGGGTAAACCACTATTTGGGTGCATGGCAGAGCTCGGAAGGGAAGCAGCGCCATTTGACTTTTTTGGCTGGAATTGAGATTGGACGCCATGTCCCATTTGGAGAGCCCCTGTGTGCCTAAACAGTGGAAACCCCCCACAAGTAACCCCATTTTGGAAACTAGACCCCCCAAGGAACTTATCTAGATGTGTGGTGAGAGCTTTGAACCCCCAAGGGCTTCACAGAAGGTTATAACGTAGAGCTGTAAAATTAAAAAATCATATCTTTTCCACTAAAATGATCTTTCCACCCCCAATTTTTATTTTCCAAAGGGTAAAAGGACCCCAAAAGTTATTGTGCAATTTGTCCTGAGTACGCTTATACCCCATATGTGGGGGTAAACCACTATTTGGGCGCATGGCAGAGCTTGGAAGGGAAGCAGCGCCATTTGACTTTTTTGGCTGGAATTGAGATTGGAAGCCATGTCGCATTTGGAGAGTCCCTGTGTGCCTAAACAGTGGAAACCCCCCACAAGTGACCCCATTTTGGAAACTAGACCCCCCAAGGAACTTATCTAGATGTGTGGTGAGCACTTTGAACCCCCAAGTGCTTCACAGAAGTTTATAACGTAGAGCAGTAAAATTAAAAAATCATATCTTTTCCACAAAAATGATCTTTCCACCCCCAATTGTTATTTTCCAAAGGGTAACAGGACCCCAAAAGTTATTGTGCAAATAAACCACTATTTTGACGCATGGCAGAGCTGGAAAGGGAAGATTTTAATCATTTGATGGAATGGTCTGCGGGTGTCATGTCACGTTTGGAAAGCCCCTGATGTGCCTAAACAGTAGAAACCCCCCACAAGGACTCCATTTTGGAAACTAGACCCCCCAAGGAACTTATCTAGATGTGTGGTGAGCACTTTGAACCCCCAAGTGCTTCACAGAAGTTTATAACGTAGAGCCGTGAAAATAAAAATATCATATTTTTTTCCACAAAAATAATCTTTTTGCCCCCAAATTTTTATTTTTATAAGGGTAACAGGAGAAATAGGACCCCAAAAGCTATTGTGCAATTTGTCCTGAGTACGGTGATATCCCATATGTGGGGGGGAACCACTATTTTGACGCATGGCAGAGCTCGGAAGGGAAGGAGCACCGTTTTTAAATGCAGACTTTGATGAATGGTCTGCGGGTGTCATGTCACGTTTGGAAAGCCCCTGATGTGCCTAAACAGTAGAAACCCCCACAAATGACTCCATTTTGGAAACTAGACCCCCCAAGAACTTATCTAGATGTGTGGTGAGCACTTTGAACCCCCAAGTGCTTCACAGAAGTTTATAACGTAGAGCCGTGAAAATAAAAATATCATATTTTTTTCCACAAAAATAATCTTTTTGCCCCAAATTTTTATTTTTCTAAGGGTAACAGGAGAAATAGGACCCCAAAAGCTATTGTGCATTTTGTCCTGAGTACGCTGATACCCCATATGTGGGGGGGAACCACTGTGATCGCCTTACTGCGATCTTTGGGAGGCACAATGAACAAATCCACAAAAGGTGAAGAATTGGTTTTCTTTTTTGCGCCGTTCCTCGTGCGGTATTAGTGATTAGGCGACTTTATTCCTCGGATCGGTGCGATTACAGCGATACCAGATTTATACTCTTTTTTCATGTTTAGCTTCTGTCACACACTAAAAGATGCTTTTTTTTGGAATAATTTTTTGTAAGAAATTTTTGCATCGCCGTATTTTGAGAGCTATAATTTTTCCATATTTCGGCCGACAGAGTTATCTATGGGCTTATTTTTTGCGGGATGAGCTGACGTTTTTATTGGTACCATATTCAGGCAATAACGTTTTTTGATCGTTTCCTATTCCGATTTTTGTGGAATCAGAATGAATAAAAACCAGCAATTCAGGAATTGTTTTTTTTTTTTTTTTTCCTCCGTTCCGTGTGTGGTAAAATTGATAAAGCAGCTTTATTCTTCGGGTCACTACGGTTACGGCGATTCCTCATTTATATATTTTTTTTATGTTTTGGCGTTTTTTACACAATAAAAAATTTTATAGAAAAAATAATTATTTTTGCATCAGTTTATTCCGTGAGCTATAACTTTTTTATTTTTCGCTGATGATGCTGTATAGCGGCTTGTTTTTTGCGGGACAAGATGACGTTTTCAGCGGTACCATGATTATTTATATCTGACTTTTTGATCGCGTGTTATTGCACTTTTTCCAAGCGGTATAATGATACCGCTTGGAAAAAGTATAATTTACTACTTTTTTGTGTTTTTTTTTTTACGGCTTTCACTGAAGGGGTTAACTAGGGTTACGCTTTTATAGATGGGATTTTTACGGACGTGGCAATACCAAACATGTGTATGTTTTTTGTTTTTTATTTTTTTTTATTACATAAAAATGTGTATTTTTTAGGGGATTTTTTTAAAATTATTTTTTAATATTTTTTTTACAATTTTTTTTTAAAAAATGAATTTTTTTCACTTGTCCCTTTATGGGACTTTCACTTTTTTTACTTTTTATTGCAGTTACAATGCATTGCAATGCTCTGGCATTGCAATGCATTGCAACTATAGTGGAAGCTGCTGTGACATGATCACAGCAGCTTTCCGTAGCTAGATGACCCGGAGGTTGTCATGACAACCCCCGGGTCATCAAGGCAGAGATCGGCCCCTGCAAATACATTGCAGGGTGCTGATCTGAGGCAGAGGGAGCTCCCGACCCTCTGCTTCCCCCCCTGAGCTCTGCGATCGCGCTCGATCGCAGCAGTCAGGGGGTTAACAGCCAGGGGCGGTGGGGGCTCCGCTCCTGGCTGTCAGTGCAGGAAGCCTGGCCACTGCAGCGCCGGCTCCTGCACTGATCGCGCTGGGGAAGCTGAAATTTCAGCTTCTCCTGTGCGATCTCTGCTGTGTTTGGTCAGTCAGATTGACTGACCAAGCACAGCGTTGTAGGTGCGGGGACCGACGGCAAAGGTCCCCGCACCGCTTGCCGTGCCTGTCAGCTGTCTGTGACAGCTGTCGGCACTGATCTACCACTGCGTGTTTACACGCAGTGGTAGATCAAAGCCATGACGTGCAGAGTCCGTCCTGGTGCCGGAACTGGCACCTTGCCATGACGGACTCTGCACGTCAGTGGACATTAAGGGGTTATACATGCCTCAATCACACCTATCCTCAAAAAGCCCTCTCTTGACCCATCCTCTGTATCTAGCTATCGCCCTATATCACTTCTCCCCTATGCCTCAAAACTACTGGAACAACAAGTCCATCTTGAACTGTCCTCCCACCTCTCATCTTGCTCCCTCCTCGACCACCTACAATCTGGCTTCCGGCCACACCACTCCACTGAAACTGCCCTAACTAAGGTCACCAATGACCTACTATCTGCCAAGACCAAGCGACACTACTCTGTCCTCCTCCTCCTGGACCTGTCCTCTGCCTTTGACACAGTGGACCATTCCCTATTACTACAGACCCTCTCATCTCTTGGTATCACAGGCTTGGCCCTATCTTGGATCGTGTCATACCTAACAGACCGGACATTCAGCGTCTCCCACTCACACACCACCTCCTCACCGCACCCTCTATCTGTGGGAGTCCCGCAAGGTTCAGTCCTAGGGCCCCTGCTCTTCTCCATCTGCACCTTCGGCCTCGGACAGCTCATAGAATCTCACGGCTTTGAATATCACCTCTATGCTGATGACACACAGATTTACATCTCTGGACCAGATATCACCTCTCTACTAAACAGAATCCCTCAATGTCTGTCCGCTATTTCATCCTGTTTCTCCACTAGATTCCTAAAGCTTAATATGGACAAAACAGAATTCATCATCTTTCCCCCATCTCACACAACCCCTCCAATGGATCTATCAATTAATGTAAACGACTGCCCACTCTCTCCAGTCCCACAAGCTCGCTGCCTCAGGGTTATCCTTGACACTGATCTCTCTTTTAAACCACATATCCAAGCCCTCTCCACCTCCTGCCGACTTCAACTCAAAAATATCTCACGTATCCGTACATTCCTCAACCAAGAATCTGCAAAAACCCTAGTCCATGCCCTCATCATCTCCCGCCTCGACTACTGCAACCTCCTGCTCTGTGGCCTCCCCTCTAACACTCTTGCACCCCTCCAATCTATTCTAAACTCTGCTGCCCGACTAATCCACCTGTCCCCCCGCTATTCCCCGGCCTCTCCCCTCTGTCAATCCCTGCACTGGCTCCCCATTACACAAAGACTCCAGTTCAAAACCCTAATCATGACATACAAAGCCATCCACAACCTGTGTCCTCCATACATCTGTGACCTCGTCTCCCGGTACCTACCTGCACGCAACCTCCGATCCTCACAAGATCTCCTTTTCTACTCCCCTCTTATATCCACTTCCCACAATCGCATACAAGATTTCCCCCACGCATCCCCCCGACTCTGGAACTCTCTACCACAACATATCAGACTCTCGCCTACCATGGAAACCTTCAAAAAGAACCTGAAGACCTACCTCTTCCGACAAGCCTACAACCTGCAGTAACCACAGATCCACCAAACCGCTGCACGACAAGCTCTACCCTCGCCTACTGTATCCTCACCCATCCCTTGTAGATTGTGAGCCCTCACGGGCAGGGTACTCTCTCCTACTGTACCAGTCGTAACTTGTATTGTCTAAGATTACTGTACTTGTATTTATTATGTATACCCCACCTCACATGTAAAGCGCCATGGATTAAATGGCGCTATAATAATAAATAATAATAATAATAATGTTAGATAGCTGTTGACCAAACAATATTTCAGCCAATCGTTTGGACAACAGCCAACTTGGCCAACTCTCCTATACATGATAGTTCTTGCTTAGCTTAGCACTCCTGTGTTCTCTGTCAGAGAACCACCAGCTAGCATGTTGGCCGGTGACTTATCTATGGAAGAAAAATACAATAGTGAATCCAAAATTGGAAAATTGGACTTGCTCGATTTACATCTTCCCTAAAAATCAGCCAATCGGCACCCTCATACACATAAGTCTATCGGTTGAACTTATTGATATTAGTGGGTTAGGCCATCATATGTCTAATGTGTATGGAGACCTTTAGAGTATGGCCGGATCATGCAGTTGTAAAGTACTCATGATGTAGGTGACTGGGGGTGTTTTTTTCTTAAACAAATATGCTTTGACAATGCATTCTTTTGATTGCATGAATCAAATTTAATAGGCTAATTTAATCTATAATAGAACTAAACTAACCAACATGCAATCAAAAACACTTTGCCAAAACTATATTTGGAAATGCAAATACTGCAAGCATGCAGCTATACTGGATTTTTTGTTTTCAATGACTGTATCATGTCCAGGACGTATTGTCCTATCCTCGCTACAGAGTTTTTATACCCAAGTAATAAGGTCGGGAATCTTACCTGTGCTTTCTGAAAACAACCTTAAAAACTGAAGTGGGAAGGAATGGCAGGTCCCACTACTAACTTACTCAATACTCTATAAAAATCCAGTCCTAGAAAAAGACACTAACTCAGTTGAGCTCGGTCATCTTTCCTGGTGCTTTACAAAAACTTTTAGAACTATTTGACATATTACCATAAAGAATTTAATATTACAGTGAGTTTTGTCAAATGATAACATCAGCACATCATCTCTGCATCTCTATGTATGCTCCAGTTTCAATGTGAAAATTTCTGCTTTGCTGCAAAATTGCTTTGTGCTGTTGTGTGGGCTCTTTATGTACCTAGAAGTACTTTCATGTAATTTCTAAGTCCATAATTTACATAAAATATTGCAAATTCCTATTATACTTGGTGCTTTTTGATCTGGCTTTAAAATATTTATTGTATTTTCCGTAATTTCCCCAAAAATTACTAAAAACACATTTCATAGCACAGAAATTACAGTATACATATATCCTTTTTATTAATCTAACAAAATTATTACGAATAAATATTTGTAAAGTGTTGTGTGCTTTAGAATTCTTATATTCTAATTTTTAATATCTAATCGTTAACATGGCAGCTGATACTGTACATGCTGTCCGATCCACGGGAAGCATTTATAAGACGATGGCTGTATGTTGTCAGCCAGGTTTGTTTGATTCTGAAACACTGCAGCGTCTCTTACAGTCTCTTACAATCAGTGTCTGACACATGCTGCCCCTATCAACCGTATCATCCCTTACAGATGATAGATCAATATCTGGTATGGGTCCAATATAGGGGATAAAATACTCTTTTACTACCATTACCTTCTATATCAGGACCATTACTTTCTGATGACATCCTGATATCCATATAAGATTATGAAGGTGTAAGGCGGCCAGGGTGGTAGTCGTGGCAACGAGCTGTAGTGTTCCCACACCCTGGCGCCCTACAGATGAAATACAAAGTACCGTTGTGTGTGTGATGTGTGCAGTAGAGTACTCACTTCAGTTGCTGGAGTCCCTTCGGTCTCAGTCACTCCAGCTTCAGATTTCCAGGTTCCAATAAACACTGCAGATTCACAGTCCTTTTCTAACAGTTCATCTTTACTAATAACATGAGCACACATAACTTTGGCAGCACAATTCACACAGAGCCGAATATCCTGAACTTCCGCTGCCTTCCGGGTAAACTCCATTCTCATTTTATTCCTTCTCACTTTTCTCCCAGCAATCCCTGCTGTCTCCTTGGACAATCTGTGTCCCGTCGGTACTTTCCATGTCACCAGCTTCCTGTCAGCCCCTCATCCAGTTCCATTATGGAAAGGTGCTGGGAATGCCATCTCAGCTGCTGCCGCCCTGGTCTTAGACCCTGAATCCTTCCTGGGGATGAGTCCTTTGGGCTGGTGCACATTTAAGTTATTCTCCAGCCTGGAGCCCCTTACTGCCATCCGCAGACTTATCCCCATGGCTTGCAACTGTCTACTGCATGCGTCCTGCCCTTGGGCAGGCTGCCCAGGCATCTGCTTCTAACCAGGAAGTGCCTTTCCTATATCTTTCTGCTCCATCCTGCTCTGCTATGTGCCCCTCCCATCTACTTAACTCCTATGCTGCCTATAACTTACTACTTCCACATCTATTCTATGCTCTATCTTTAAAGTGCCCCCTCTATTCATAATCCCTCTACAGTCTTACACTACTCCCCAATATATCCCTAAGCCTATGCCCAGTACATGAAAAATACATTTGCATTACAGTGCACACAATAGTAAAACATTAATTAAACGTTAGGGTGCCGCACATGAGATAGGTGAACAGCGTTTGGGAGAGAGAAGGTATGTGAGGGTTCCTGCCACCTCCTTACACTCCTCCTCCTAAAATATGGTTGTACTCAACCATGGCAGCACCTGTCAATGTAAAACTGTTAGAAAACATTTTTTTATATATATTTACAATATAACACAGTCTCTATCTGATGACTTTGTGGTGTCAACCGTGACTTCGGCTCCACTTGGTTGGAGCCCTGGAACAACAGAGTTCAAGTTCTTCCAATGTGGGTCCGCCTGACCCTGGTTCCTGGGACCCAAACACATATACTGTAGTGTCAAACAACAACAATTCAGGCCCATGGGTCAGTCCTTTCCTGCTCCAGGTAGCCAAACATTGGCAGTTACTTTAAACACATGGTCCAGTGGCCCACTCAGCAACAGTCCTTTTAGCCCTAATGCGGCTCGCTCCTAGGTCCTCCTGCTCAGATTCTCCCCCACCCTCCTTTTAGTGGAATACGGGCCCCAAACACAATTGGGCTTGTTTATCAGAGGACAGTTCAAGGTTAAGACAGGTAAAATTCAGGGTTAATGCAGGTAAAATGTAAGGTTAAAACAACACAGTCCTTAAAGCAACTGTACATGCAGTCCAAAGTGATTAACCCTTTCAGGGTTCCAGTCCCGTAATCCAGCAAGGGATGCGCTACGGGTGCAAATAAACTTGGATGAGGAAGAGGGGAAAAACAAAAGTCACTCAACTGGGACCATCCAGGCCACCACTGGCATCCAGTACTCGTGTCATCCAGGGCTCACTGCCCTTCCAGAGACTCAGAACAGTCTCTCAATTGGTGCAACCAGCACAACTCTACTTTTCTTAAAGGGATCCTTCCTATTCAACACAGGGCCACTGACAAGTGTTGTGGGCTGCATTCTGACCCTGGACAATAATAAAAGTATGGCCTGAAGATCCACTGGAGGACGACTCATTACTATTCCTCTGACTTCTTTCCTGGAAAGGTGCTGGGAATGCCATCTCAGCTGCTGCCGCCCTGGTCTTAGACCCTGAATCCTTCCTGGGGATGAGTCCTTTGGGCTGGTGCACATTTAAGTTATTCTCCAGCCTGGAGCCCCTTACTGCCATCCGCAGACTTATCCCCATGGCTTGCAACTGTCTACTGCATGCGTCCTGCCCTTGGGCAGGCTGCCCAGGCATCTGCTTCTAACCAGGAAGTGCCTTTCCTATATCTTTCTGCTCCATCCTGCTCTGCTATGTGCCCCTCCCATCTACTTAACTCCTGTGCTGCCTATACCTTACTACTCCAACATCTATTCTATGCTCTACCTTTAACGTTCCCCCCTCTATTCTAATCCTCCTACAGTCCTACACTATTTCCTTATATATCTCTACGCCTATGAACAATACATGCCATATACATTTGCATTACAGTACACACAATAGTAAAACATTAATTAAACGTTAGGGTGCCACACGTGACACAGGTGAACAGCGTTCAGGAGAGAGAAGTTACGTGAGGGTCCCCACCACCTCATTACAAAGGGACCATTGCCATTTGAGAACATAGTCATACCTACTGCCCAGAGCCTTAGCCCTTTATGGAAACCATTACCATCTGGGAATATATACATGGTTACTTGGTATGTCTTTGTGGAGAGTTTCACCCACATTTAGCGGGGAGTAACACAACACTGCCTTCATTGAGTGCATTGGAACCATCACCTCTTCTCAATCCATTTCTCTGAATATGACCTGGGAGCAATTTTACAGATTTGAAAAGCTATGTAATTGTCAGGCATACCTATTGTAAGGGGACTCTAAGGACAGGAACCCTAGAAGGAAATGAAAATCAACCATATTTATTTAGTGGCATATGGTGGTCTTACATTGTATTTTGGAATGAAGTATTGTAGTGTTTTTTGGGAACTATATATGAGCACTTTAAGAAAATATATTTTTGGACGCTATCTGGTCTCAGTATGTATGCAAAATAGGGTATTATTAACTTGGCTCTATCAGACATCATTATGGGCTGAACTTAGAAGAATAATGGTCTAAAAAGAACATCCAGGGAGACTTATCTTGCATTTTTTTCCCATGCCCCCATGTGCTATAAAACCGGCCCTGATGTGATGTGACCCCAGTTAAGTCAGATTTGTGATAGTATGGATAGTCATAATCTAGGGCCTATAGGTATACATTTGGCTGTAACCAGGGTTGCCAACTTGACTTCTTATTTTTTCTGGACTGCTTATCAAAAAAATCAGACAGACAATGTTTTTTAGCGAACACAATGGAAAACCATATTAAATCACTATGATTATAAGTGATCCATGTCTACTGCCCATAATTCTGATATCCAAACATCAGCTGCATTCATTGTAAACTTTAAAATGTGGATAATTACAGTCAAAATAATTTTTATAAGTTTCTTCAGGTCTAAAAGAAAAATCACAGACACTTAAAACATTTTTTATGGATAAGGCAAAAAAGTGCCCTATTTTTACGGACTGTCCTGGCTTTTTTAGATGGTTGGCAACCCTGGCTGTGAATAATACAATATGTAGTTGTAGCGCCCGCGTCCCTGCCTGCTGCCAGACAGGGACGTCGCTCTCCTCACCTGCGCTCAGCGTCCTCAGTGCTCCCAGCCTCCTCTGCGCCTCTGGCATCCTCGGCGTCCTCCTTCCGCCCTGCTGGTCCCGCGCGCTCCTTCCCTGCTACTGGCCTTAGGGCGCGCGCCCGCACCCTCCCCCGCTCTTAAAGGAGCCGCGCGCATTTTCCAAATCAGTCTCCAGCCAATGCTGGAGGACTCCACCCTATATTAAGGGCTTCCTCCTTAATGTAGGTGCCCGAGCAATGTTGTTTCTGTGCAGTCTAACTCTGCTTCAGCCATCAGCTCCTGTTTCCAGTTGCCTGCCTGTTACCTGTCTGTTTGCCTGTCGGCCATCTGACTGCAGCTCTATCCAGAGGTTCGGACATCATCTGCGGAGATCCCCGGCTATTGCAGAGACTCTTGCCTGCTCTCCTAGGAGTGATCATCTGCCATCCGACTGCAGCTCCATCCGGAAGTTCGGACATCATCTGCGGAGATCCCCGGCTCTTGCCTGCTCACCTGGGAGCGATCATCTGCCATCCGACTGCAGCTCCATCCGGAAGTTCGGACATCATCTGCAGAGATCCACGGCTCTTGCCTGCTCACCTGGGAGCGATCATCTGCCATCCGACTGCAGCCTACCTGGAGGCTCCACCATATCAGGTCGTATATGCCTGCCCTGTTCTAGAGACTGCCTGGTCACTTGCCGTGACAACCTGCCTGTCTAGAGACTGCCTGGTCACTTGCCGTGACAACCTGCCTGTCCAGAGACTGCCTGGTCACTTGCCGTGACAACCTGCCTGTCCAGAGACTGCCTGGTCACTTGCCGTGACAACCTGCCTGTCCCAGAGACTGCCTTGGTCACTTGCCGTGACAACCTGCCTGTCCAGAGACTGCCTGGTCACTTGCCGTGACAACCTGCCTGTCCCAGAGACTGCCTTGGTCACTTGCTGTGACAACCTGCCTGTCCAGATACTGCCTGGTCACTTGCCGTGACAACCTGCCTGTTCCAGATACTGCCTGGTCACTTGCCGTGACAACCTGCCTGCCCAGAGACTTCCTTGGTCACTTGCTGTGACAAACCTGCCTGTCCAGAGACTACCTATATCCCCTGCCGTGATTCCCTGCCCTTTTCCCGGGTGCCACCCGCTCTCTTACAAGTAAACTCTCTTGTATAATAAAGCTTTGTGGTTCCACCAACCTGACCTGTCTCGTCAGTAGTTCCACCCACCAGACCCGTTATAGTTTGCTCGGGCCATGGAACCCGGTGGCACCCAAACCCCTTCACTCCCGGAACTGTGTCATGAGCTGTCTCGCCAGAGGTCTCAACAGGAGGCCATCCTGGGTCACCTGCGGAACGTCAATTCCCGTCTGGACACTCTGAATTCATCACCAGCAACCATCGCTGGAGCCATGACTCATAATCCGTCAGTCCCGCTGATTCCCAATTCCGTGGTTTCCATTCCCGGACCCCGACTGTCAGCTCCTCCTAGGTTTGGAGGCGATCCTGCTCTGGCTCGGGGTTTCATTAATCTGTGCACCCTGCATTTTGAACTCCTGGCACACCAGTTTAACTCTGACCGGGCCAAAATTGCCTTCATCATGTCCCATCTCACCGGAGAGGCCCTGGCCTGGCTTAATCCTCTCTGGGAGAGAGAGGATCCTCTGGTATCTGACCTGCCTGCTTTTCTCTCGGCCTTCCGGAAGGTATTCGACGAACCTGGACGGAAGACTTCCTCTGCATCATCTCTGCTGCGTCTCCGTCAGGAGAGCCTCACCGTTGGTCAATATGCCATACGGTTCCGGACTTTAGCCTCAGAACTAGCTTGGGACAATGAAGCTCTAATTTCGGTCTTCTGGGAGGGTCTGTCCGGCCGTATTAAAGACGAACTTGCCGGTCGGGACGTTCCAACCTCTCTAGATGATTTAATAAATCTTGCCAATCGAATTGATCTACGGTTCCAGGAACGAGCCAAAGAGATCACCCGTAAAGAAAAATTTTCCCATCTTGCACCCTCGTGTCAGATCTATAACCTCTTCCGTTTCTCCTCAGGTGCACACTGCTGAGCCTATGCAGGTCGACCAGACCAAGATGGTCAAAGCCCGTCAGGACTCACGCCGTGCCGAGAAAAGTTGCTTCTACTGCGGCAGTAAGGAGCACTGGATCCAAACCTGTCCGGAGAAGTCGGGAAACGCCTGTGTCTAGGTTCGCTCGGAGAGGTCAATCTAGACAAAAATAAATCCTCTTCATCCCTGCTGCTGTCGGTTTCAATTCTGCTCGGTAAGAACCGCCACTTCGAAATGGCCCAACTTGATTCTGGAGCAGCTGGGAATCTCGTGTCACAGGCTCTAGTAGAGAAGTATCACATTCCCACCAAACCTCTTGTTGAACCTGTATCTGTTGCTGCTGTGGATGGGGGCCTCCTACCTCGTCCCATCCGACTTATTACCGAAGTCATAACCCTGCAGGTGGGAATGTTGCATTCTGAGAGCATCTCGTTTCATGTTTTACCCGGACTCTCTCATGCTTTCTTACTAGGTCTGCCTTGGCTCCAAAAACATGCACCTGTGCTCGACTGGCAGAATGGAGAGGTTCTTCGCTGGGGACAGGACTGTCATAAAACGTGTCTGGTGCCTGTTCATCCTGTCTATTCTTCTCCTACACCTGCTAATCTACCTGGACTCCCGATTCCATATTGGTCATTTGCTGATGTCTTCAATAAAAAGGAAGCAGAGACATTACCCCCGCATAGACCATATGATTGCCCGATTGACCTGTTGCCCGGTACTACGCCTCCCCGTGGGCGTATTTACCCGTTGTCTGCTGCTGAGACCAGGTCGATGTCCGAATATATCGAGGAGAACTTAGCAAAGGGATTCATCCGGAAATCTACCTCCCCAGCGGGAGCAGGTTTCTTCTTCGTTAAAAAGAAAGACGGATCTCTCCGTCCCTGTATTGACTACAGAGGCCTAAATTCGATCACGGTGAAGAATAAGTACCCTCTTCCGCTCATTCCAGAACTGTTTGATCGTCTTAGAGGGGCTAGAGTCTTCACCAAACTGGATCTTCGTGGAGCATACAACCTGGTTCGTATCCGTCGAGGAGATGAATGGAAGACGGCATTCAACACCCGGGACGGCCACTACGAGTACTTGGTGATGCCCTTTGGTCTCTGTAATGCTCCAGCAGTCTTTCAGGAGTTGGTCAATGACATCTTCCGGGACCTCCTCTACTCCTGCGTTGTGGTGTACCTTGACGACATCTTGGTCTTCTCTCCGGATCTTCAGTCTCACCGGAGGGATGTTCGTCAGGTTCTGCTCAGGCTCAGGCAGAATCACCTCTTCACCAAATATGAGAAGTGCCTCTTTGAGCAGACATCGCTTCCGTTTCTGGGCTACATCATTTCTCAGACAGGCCTACGAATGGATCCGGAGAAATTGTCTGCCATCGAGAAGTGGCCCCGACCGGAGGGGTTGAAGGCCATTCAGCGGTTCCTGGGATTTGCCAACTATTACCGTCTCTTCATACCGCACTTCTCTTCCAGGACTGCTCCAATCTCAGCGCTCACTCGCAAGGATGCTAACCCCAAACAGTGGACGACCGAAGCAGAGGAGGCCTTCCTTTCTCTGAAACAGGCCTTCTCTTCCGCTCCAGTGCTGCATCGCCTGGATGGCAACAAGCAGTTCTTCCTGGAGGTGGACGCTTCCTCTGCTGGAGCCGGAGCGGTTCTTACCCAAAAATCGCCATCCGGGAGGATGGTATCCTGCGGTTTCTTCTCCAAACTCTTTTCCTCCTCCGAGCGCAACTACTCCATAGGAGATCGAGAGTTATTGGCCATTAAGTTGGCATTGGAGGAGTGGCGTTACCTACTCGAAGGGGCTCTTCATCCGGTAATCATCTACACGGACCACAAAAATCTGGCATACCTCCAGCAGGCACAGAGACTTAATCCTCGCCAAGCCCGGTGGTCCTTGTTTTTTGCCCGCTTCGATTTTCTTTTGCATTTTCGCCCAGCTGACAAAAACGTCAAGGCGGATGCCTTGTCTCGGTCTTTCCTGGTGTCGGATCTCGAAGATGAGCCTAAACATATCATCGATCCCGCCATAGTGATGCAGGTGGCTCCCGTGAGTCTAAATCGTCTCCCTCCTGGTAAGACGTTCGTATCAGAAACCGATCGGAAGAGAATCCTACATTGGGGTCACTCGTCTAAACTCGCTGGCCACGCTGGTCAAAAAAAGACCCTCCAACTCATTACCCGGCATTATTGGTGGCCTACCCTGCACAAAGACGTAATAGACTTTGTTTCTGCCTGTGTTTCCTGTGCCCGCAACAAAGTTCCGAGACACCTGCCTACCGGCCGTCTTCTTCCGCTTCCTGTACCCGCTGCCCCCTGGCAGCATATAGCCATGGACTTCATTACTGATCTTCCGTCTCTGCTGGTTGTACAGTCATTTGGGTGGTCACTGACCGCTTTTCCAAGATGGCTCACTTCATTCCTCTGCCAGGTCTTCCGTCTGCACCCGAGTTGGCTAAAGACTTTATCCGCCACATCTTCCGTCTTCATGGTCTGCCTCGTCACATTGTGTCGGATCGTGGGGTTCAGTTCACCTCACGTTTCTGGAGAGCCACTTGTAAGTTGCTAGACGTCACCCTGGATTTTTCCTCCGCTTACCACCCACAGTCCAATGGACAAGTTGAACGAATAAATCAGAATTTGACCAGTTATCTTCGACACTTCGTTAATGCCCACCATTCTGACTGGGTGGAGCTCCTGCCTTGGGCCGAATTCTCCTACAATAATCATGAGAGCGAATCTTCCACCAAGTCTCCGTTTTTTGTAGTCTTCGGTCAGCATCCTCGGATCCCTGTCCCTGTTTCCATCTCTGTGGACAATCCAGCTGCGGAATCTCTGGTTAGAGAATTCTCCTCCATCTGGGAGAGTACTCGGTCCGCACTCATTCAGTCATCCGAGCGCATGAAAAGACATGCTGACAAAAAACGTCTGGATCCTCCTCAATTCCGTCCTGGGGACAAAGTCTGGCTTTCGTCCAAATATGTTCGACTCAAAATTCCGTCCTACAAGTTAGGTCCTCGGTTCATCGGTCCTTTTGAGATCATCAGTCAGATCAATCCGGTGTCCTATAAATTGAAACTCCCGGCCAATTTGAGAATTCCTGTGGTTCTTAACTCTTTTTTTAAGTCTACAGGTACACCTCCTGCTCCAGTGTCTGCTGATGATGAATTTGAGGTAGAGAACATTCTGGCCACAAAAAGGGTAGGAAGAAAGAGTTATTTTTTGGTGGATTGGAAGGGGTTTGGTCCTGAGGAGAGAACCTGGGAGCCTCGGGAGAACATCCATGCCCCTCTTATCCTAGCTAAATTTCTTTCTGGCCTAAAGAAGGGGGGGCCTAGAGGGGGGGGTACTGTAGCGCCCGCGTCCCTGCCTGCTGCCAGACAGGGACGTCGCTCTCCTCACCTGCGCTCAGCGTCCTCAGTGCTCCCAGCCTCCTCTGCGCCTCTGGCATCCTCGGCGTCCTCCTTCCGCCCTGCTGGTCCCGCGCGCTCCTTCCCTGCTACTGGCCTTAGGGCGCGCGCCCGCACCCTCCCCCGCTCTTAAAGGAGCCGCGCGCATTTTCCAAATCAGTCTCCAGCCAATGCTGGAGGACTCCACCCTATATTAAGGGCTTCCTCCTTAATGTAGGTGCCCGAGCAATGTTGTTTCTGTGCAGTCTAACTCTGCTTCAGCCATCAGCTCCTGTTTCCAGTTGCCTGCCTGTTACCTGTCTGTTTGCCTGTCGGCCATCTGACTTCAGCTCTATCCAGAGGTTCGGACATCATCTGCGGAGATCCCCGGCTATTGCAGAGACTCTTGCCTGCTCTCCTAGGAGCGATCATCTGCCATCCGACTGCAGCTCCATCCGGAAGTTCGGAATCATCTGCGGAGATCCCCGGCTCTTGCCTGCTCACCTGGGAGCGATCATCTGCCATCCGACTGCAGCTCCATCCGGAAGTTCGGACATCATCTGCAGAGATCCACGGCTCTTGCCTGCTCACCTGGAAGCGATCATCTGCCATCCGACTGCAGCCTACCTGGAGGCTCCACCATATCAGGTCGTATATGCCTGCCCTGTTCTAGAGACTGCCTGGTCACTTGCCGTGACAACCTGCCTGTCTAGAGACTGCCTGGTCACTTGCCGTGACAACCTGCCTGTCCAGAGACTGCCTGGTCACTTGCCGTGACAACCTGCCTGTCCAGAGACTGCCTGGTCACTTGCCGTGACAACCTGCCTGTCCCAGAGACTGCCTTGGTCACTTGCCGTGACAACCTGCCTGTCCAGAGACTGCCTGGTCACTTGCCGTGACAACCTGCCTGTCCCAGAGACTGCCTTGGTCACTTGCTGTGACAACCTGCCTGTCCAGATACTGCCTGGTCACTTGCCGTGACAACCTGCCTGTTCCAGATACTGCCTGGTCACTTGCCGTGACAACCTGCCTGCCCAGAGACTTCCTTGGTCACTTGCTGTGACAAACCTGCCTGTCCAGAGACTACCTATATCCCCTGCCGTGATTCCCTGCCCTTTTCCCGGGTGCCACACGCTCTCTTACAAGTAAACTCTCTTGTATAATAAAGCTTTGTGGTTCCACCAACCTGACCTGTCTCGTCAGTAGTTCCACCCACCAGACCCGTTACAGTAGTATGTATATAGTTGTGGCTTTTCTGATATCTTTTTATTTCTTTGGTTTAAAATATTGGGGAAACCAGCAGTATTTTCAGTTTAGAATAAAATAGAAGCATAAATCAGCATAAAATACAATAAATTTAATGTAATTTACATAAAATATAAAATTCATAACTTGGCCACTGATGCAATGCGAAAACTGCAGTTCATCTTATCAAGAAGGCGTCCTATAAGCAGTATATATTAGCAGCAATAAAGCTAAGGAAAATTATAAAGCGTCAAAGTGATTTACAGATATGCATGTATATATTGTTTAGATGGAGACAGATAAAGTGATCCATACGTAGACATTGCTCTGCATGGTTCTGTGGGACAATGCGATTTAATGCACTTAGTAGAGATTTTCCAAAAAGTGAGCACACATCTTATTTAAAAGCATTTTTGCTAGAAAAAATGGATCATTTGCATGCCAAAAGCACTTTAAAATGTGACATATTTAGCACTGTATTATTTAGAATGAAGGCTGCGCAGAGAGGGCGAATTTTAAAACCTATAAAACGGCATCCTGCAGTGCAGCTTGCGGCACCTCCATGAAATATTCCTGCTCCTGTGATTATTAGAATAATAGACTTGTACATAACTTTTTGCTAAATTAAAGGTATGACATTTGGTTTAGTTGAGCCTTGTAAATTGCACTTTAGAACTTGAAAGAACGGGTTGATATACGAATATGTTCCCCTAAGCAACGGAACAGATTTTTAAAGAAGGGCTTAATGTTTCATTTATTAAATAGACACATCAAACGCAAATCAAGGAAGGTTTAGGAAGGTGTTTGATCCGCTATATCGGGCATAAATGCTAGAGAAAAGCCGAAGAATGAGTTTATGCTCAAAGTTTGATACAGTTTAATGCTGGAAATTACTTTGTACAATTTTGAGTTTACCTTCTATTCTATGGTCGGAGGTTACTCAATGGGGAATGAGAATATTTTTGATAGGAGGAGGATCACTTAGAAAGTATGTTAAATTCATGCAATATTGCTTAATACCAAAAAATGTCACTTCCATGAGAATCAATTTCATGACCATGCATAGGCCACAATAATGTGCCCATTAGCGTTACCCATATAAAACAGAAAAAGAAAAATGTACATATCTGTTCTCCAAAGTCTGGTGCAGCTCATACATCCACTAATTTTTAAAGGGATGCATAGAAGGTGAGGTCCCAGCTGGTTACTTGGTGGGAGGACTGAAGGGAGACAAAGATTCAGCAATTCCAAGCGGAAAACATAAATATAAAACTTCACATGTAATGAAAAAATATTAAAAATATGGTGAAAAAATATTAAAAACATGGTGAAAAAGAGAAAAAGGAAAAAAGAATACTAAAGCATCAAATAGATGGAGCGTTTCGAACCATCATGGTTCTTAATCATAACCTTCCTAGATAAAGACTGCCAAACTTATATATAAGTTAAATGATTAGAAGAACCTAATTCATTGTTCGTTGTTATAGGTCAGTGTATTAGTTTATGCTAATCATGTCCTTTTGCAAAATTGGTTTGTCACTCCCCTGTATTTCATTTCCATTGTATGTATATATTATTATTATTATTATAGATTTTTATAGCGCCATTTATTCCATGGCGCTTTACATGTGAAGAGGGGCAAATATAGACAAGTACAGTAAACATGAGCAATACAAGGCACACACAAGTACAGAAGGAGAGAGAACCCTGCCCACGAGGGCTCACAATCTACAGGGATGGGTGAGGATACACTAGGAGAGGGAAGAGCTGATCGTGCGGTGGTTCAGTAGACTGATGATCACTGCAGGTTGTAGGCTTGTCGGAAGAGGTGGGTCTTCATGTTCTTTTTGAAGGTTTCCATGGTAGGCGCGAGTCTGATGTGTTGGGGTAGAGAGTTCCAGAGTATGGGAGAGGCTCGGGAGAAGCTTTGTATGCGGTTGTGGGAAGAAGAGATAAGAGGTGAGTAGAGGAGGAGATCTTGAGAGGATCGAAGGTTGCGTGTGGGTATGTACCGGGAGACCATGTCACAGATGTATGGAGGAGACAGATTGTGGATGGCTTTGTAGGTCATGGTTAGGGTTTTGAACTGGAGCCTTGGGGTCTTCAGTCTCTCCCCCAACAGATGATGTCAGAAAATAGATCTATTTGGCCTGTTAAATTTTTAGCAACTGATCCTTTTGTTCTTCATAAATCTGGTAGTGGCTCTTTCAAGGAGAACATAGGATTGATTGATTGATTGATTGATTGGTTAAAAAGAGTATTTCTGTGTATGGTGGACTCATGGAAGATAGTTGTTGGCCACTCACTTGGCTGACAGCTATCTATTGTGTATTGTTGTCTTAAGTTGCTGGTGGTGGCTCATCTACCAAGTGTGACACTTTTGTCGGTGTTTGCTCTTTTTGCCTCTGCTTCTGTTACCAGGTGGCACCATGCTTGCAGGCGATGCGAGGCGACTACTTTAGTTTCGTGTTCTTAGGTACTTGTACATCTGTCCATATTGGGTGATCACAAGTTAGTTTTTCAGTGTTTCTTTCCTCCTGTTTGGCCTGGGCAGAGCTTAAAGCTATTTAAGTTGCTGAAACTCTGCAGTCCACTGCCATTTTTAATTTGACTTGCTACTAGAGAACTTCTCAGCATCCTGCTTTTATTCCCAGTTGAAAATCCAGAATTTCTGAGCAAGGGTTGTTTTTGACAACTCTGCTGCCTTGTGATTTTATCCATGTAGTGACCTTCTGGCTATGACCTTTCTACCAGACTATTCTACTTGTCATCTTGCACCACCGAACAGCAGCTCAGTCTGTTGCCCCAGCCTGGGGGTACTTGTGAAGTCCAGATGCCATTAGAAGGTTAAAGGGTGAAGGACAATGCAAACCCCGAAATTTCCCCTTACATCCAGATAACAAAAGAATCTGCATGTTGAAATCCAACAAATTGAGTATTATTTCCTGAGAGGACTCCCTGTAAATATTAGATAGTGTAGCAAAGCCAGGTAGGACTGGGTTTAATCCTAGCTCTGCAGGATTTGATTAGGTGCACCAGCCTAGCTTTTTTACTAGAACCAAGGCCTGTGTTCACTAGGTGTGGCAGGATGGAGAAGAGTCAAGTGTGCTGCTGGTGAGTGACCAACCAAAATGTGAGCTGTAGCTGAGAGACATGCCAGGGTATTTTTCTCAATGGAGACTGCATGGGTCAGCTAGGAAAGCTGCGCAGTCTGCTTGTGAGAGCTGCAGAGAACCGTGTAGAAGCTGCAGCCTGTTCAGTGTGAACTGTGTCCAGAGTTGAACACTTCTGTTTGGCACTGGAAGCTGCTGGAGCTTAAGCTGAAGGGGATACTGCGACTGGTGGGATTGGCCTCTTCTGTGTATGAAGTTTACTTTGGGAGAAAGTACTGTAATGTGTTCAGGTGAGCCTGCACTGACTTATTTGCCCGGCTAAAAGAACTGTTTATTTGTTGTGACACTTTTGTGCTCAGAGGAAGCTTGTTTTGGTTTTGAAGCCCTGCAACTTTTACAAAAGCAATAAAACTGCACCTGTTTGAACCAATCTGCATTGTCTGTGTGAACATTACCTAATGCCTACCTGAGAGCGTGAATCCCTACAATGGTCATTTCACATTAATCTAACGTGTATGGCTGCTTTTAGTGTTTTAAGGCATTACATTGTGAGCTGTTCGGATAGGTGGTGCTAACATGAATAAATACCTTCTGTGTACATAATTAAAGTACATTTTTATAAAATCATGAATTAGCATAACACAATAATACATTTATAATTATTATAAAGCGAGCATTCCTACAGCGGAGTTGTGCTCTTTCAATGACTGCAAGTGTTGTAATATGTGCAAGTCCCTGTGGCTCTAAAGAGCTCAATACGTTGAAACAAAGACACGTGTCATACGGGTTGTTTGGAAATACAGTTCGCTCCATACAATGCTAGTGATACATTAAAAAGAAAAATAATTTGTAAACTGTTTCTCAAATACCCCACATCCCCCAGAAGAAAGGGAGGCAGCTTCTTTTATGAAGGCGAGAGCTGCGGATTTAATTTGAAGCTGATAATTTGCAACTGGAAGCTTTCCATGATTAGTTGTCTCCTTAAAGCGACAGTTTTTGAGGTGGTGTGAATTACCTGCTGTGTCTGTTTTTACCACCTGTTCAAGAAAGAAAATGAGATGAATCCGGGCCCTCAATTAGAGTCTTCGATTAGCACTTCCTAAAGTTTCTTTAAAGTAGGCACGGCCAAAGAAAGAAATTAGTTGCTTGATAATGTTGTAATTGTAAAGTCACCATTGTGAAAATAGCTATCCTTGCCCTCTCTGACTGTGCAATATTGTCATATTCCTTCAATTATTACTTCTATAAATTGGACAGGATTCAAACTGATGGTTGAAATAGAGTCAGGCGAGATAAGAGAGACATATCTCACTTATTATCTATACAGAGCAAATTAAAGCAGATTTGCTCATTTCTTAATATACATGACTAATTAAGGTACTTGTATATATAGAAATATTTTAACATTGTGTTTTCTTTTAAGAAATTGATTATTTCAGGCCGTTTATTCCTTGAAGATAAAAAATATCCGTGAACAATTTAATTTTTAATCATAATTGTATGATTTTTTGTAATTTTATTCCGTAGTGTTACACAATACAGAATGGACTTTTTTTTTTAACAAAACACGAGATTTTGCGTTTGAGTTTTGAGATTATCCTTATGACCTTCGGGGAGCTCTTATGGAAGATGTGAATTGAATTGGATTATTGGATGATACTATAACAAAGGATGGCACAGTTCCCCCAAAGAAAGAAAACATTTTAGGAGAATTTTACTGCTTTGTGCAAATTGGATTCAATTCAGTTCTTAGTGTAAAATATATGTCTTCCCACCATGCCCAAGCATTGTCCACAGTAGCTTTATATGCTTTTATCAATGCAGGAAATCTCAGCAATAATTGAAGCACCAATCAACAGTAAGAGGATAAGTTAGGCTATGCTCATATATCCAGTAATCATCCGTTAAATCAGATCCAGCAGAAATCCGTTGACAAAAAAATATCCATTTTTTTTAACATTGAAGTTTACAGAAAGTGTATCCAATAACGCACCAATCATGTTACCTCAACATGGACTGGCATGGACTGACCTCTATAAAAGGTCAGGGAAGTCACTTTGTATGTTTTATGCCTGATGAATGAGTCCTATCAACTCGAAAATGCGTTGCATAAATAAAAAACTGTTATCTATACCTCTGGATGTGCCCATCCTTGGCAGTGCTCCTGACAATGTGGCTTTGGGTTTTTCTTCTTGGTATACTTGTGACGCTAGTCACTACTGACGGACAGACTTTGAGGCAGAAAACTCAGATGTTCTGGGGTCAATACCAAGAGAGCATGTACTGTAGGTAACCAAGGGAAAAGATAAAGGCATAAGTCAGGTCACAGTCCAGGATCAATAACAAGATATAGTGGATCAAAGCCAAAGGACAAGACAAAGGGATGGTCAGAGCACGGTCCAAAGGGTCAGGCAGCAGAAGATCAGAACTCAGAACAACAGAATCAGGCTAAGACTCTTCAGGAAGCACAAACCTTGTCTGGCAGGGATCAGGGGCAGACAGCTCAGTTAAATAGCATGGGCAATCTCCAGAACACAGAACACCTGGAGAAAGACCCACACCTCCCAGTCACAGATTAGACAGCCAAGCTATAAATCAAAGCACAGACAACCCAGCAAGCCTATCACAGGATAGGACAGCCAAGCTGTCAATCACTGAGCGGAGGAACTGTGACAATACTGTTTCCTATTGGTGACCTCAGGAATCTGGGGAGGTAGCTGCAGCTTTGGGGAGGTTAATCCATACATTCAAAATAGTGTGGGGCATCACACGACTGCTGCAGGTGAGTTTGCTGGAATCACCTATCTTTCTACACTGCTTTGGATATTAAACTTCGGAGCACATAAATAGCCATCAGTTTTCTCCCATTTGAACCTGATCAAATGGCAAAAAACTGATTCTTTTCAAATAAAAGTATAATCGATGGCTATTTAACGGATCTGTATTCAATTTTAAAAAAACACAGATCGAGTTGAAATGAGTTTTTTAGACCAACAGACAAGTTGTGTCAGCACAACTTTTTTGTCAATGGATTGCTGCTGGATCCATTCTAATGGATGACTAATGGACATGTGAACTTAACCTTAGGCCAGATTCACACATCCATGTGTTGTGGACTGAGTGTGGACTGCGATGCTTGGACAGTCCATGGGTCTCCTGACCCAAACTTGATAGCCGCATATGTACCTCTATGGATTTTTTAAAGTGGTTGTCCTTTCTAAAATGAAGTCTGCAGTCACTCTGTAACTGCAAACTTATCAATTTAGACTGGACAGCTCATTTAATGCAGCCAATCAATTGCATGAACATGTAATTAGTGATGCACTTACACTATCCAATTTGCAGCATTAAACAACCACCGACTGGCAGCATGTTTGCCAGTTGACTGCTTACACAGGCAGGCTACGCTTCAAATTCTCACTGACCAATCAATAATAGAGCTGCCATTGCAGTAGGACATGAAACTCATAGACTCTGTGTCTTCCAATGTATATTACTATGTTTTTATATGCGGTACATCCCAATTTTAAACTTTCCTCAATAAATGTGAAGTTTTAATCATACTTCTGTCATCGCAGCTGCTTGATTACCCATCATCCCCTAATGCTCATATTCACGTAGGAACTGGCACGGAGTTATCCGTTCACTGCACCTAGTATGGAAATTTTCCTATACCAGTAAGCTGATGACATACAGCTCTGGCAAAAATTAAGAGACCACTGCAAAATTTTCAGTTTGTCTGATTTTTCTCTTTATAGGTATATTTTTTAGTAGAATGTAAATTGCTCTTTTATTCTAAGGTTTAAGGGGTAAGGTTTCTCCTTGTCGAGAGTGAAATACCAGCTCTGGCTTGTTGAGGTAAGGAGGCTTATTCACCGTGCAATGTTCCTCTGGGAAATTTTTAATGCAAATTGCCTCTTCAGAGAAAAAGAGGACTTGAACTCTATAGCTCCACCTGTTGGAAGTAGTGATCCTACAAATCACAATCAACCCTTTAACGAGTCTTGCAATATGACTTAGGATAACTACTGACAGCATGTCTCTGAATTTCCAAGCAATAAGTTTTGCATTTATTTTCAGAAAATGAGAAATGGTCAAAATAACAAAAAAATGCAGTGCTTGTAGATCTCAAATAATGCTAAGAAAACAAGTTCACAATCATTTAGAAACAACAATACTAATGTATTAACTCAGGAAGAGTTCAGAACTCAATATTTTGTGGAATAACCATGATTTTTAATCATAGCTTTCATGTATCTTGACATGCTTTCCACCAGTCTTTCACACTGCTTTTGGGTGACCTTATGCCACTCCTGGTACAAAAATTTAAGCAGTTCTTCTTTGTTTGAATGCTTGTGACTATCCATCTTCCTCTTGATTACATTCCAGAGGTTTTCAATGTGATTCAGGTCTGGAGAGTGGGCTGGCCATGACAGGGATTTGATGTGGTGGTCCTTCATCCACACATTGATTGACCTAGCTGTGTGGCATGGCACATTGTCCTGGTGGAAAAACCAGTCCTCAGAGTTGGGGAATATTGCCTGAGCAGAAGAAATCAACTGTTTTTCCAGTTCATTAACCTGCCCAATTCCAGCCTTGCTGAAGCATCCCCCGATCATCACCGATCCTCCACCAAATTTCACAGTGGGTGCAAGATACTGTGGCTTGTACGCCTCTCCAGGTCTCCAGCTAACCATTAGACAACCAGGTGTTCGGCAAAGCTGAAAATTAGACTCATCAGAGATGATTACCTTATTCCAGTCCTCTATGGTCCAATCCTTATGGTCTTTGGCAAATTTAAGCCTGGCTCTCCTTTGCTTCTCATTGATGAAAGGCTTTTTTCTAGCTTTCCATGACTTGAGCCCTGCCTCTAGGAGTCTGTTATGAACTGTTCTTGCCCTGCACTTCACCTCAGCTGCCATTTGCCATTCCTTTTGTAGGTCACTTGATGTCATCCTGCGGTTGCTGAGTGACATTCGAATAAGATGATGGTCATTCCGGTCAGTGGAGAGTTCTTTTCTCCCTCTGTCGATCTGTAGGTTTGTTGTCCCCAATGTCTGCTGCTTGACCTTGTTGTAATGGACTGTCGTCTTAGAAATTTTAAGGATGGAGGCAACATGACGCTCACTGTATCCCTCTGCTAGTAAAGCCAGAATTGAGCCCTTCTTTTCCTCACTCAAGACTTTTCTTTTCAACTCCTTTGGCATGGTTAAAAGTTATTTTTTTATTCCTATTACTTTTGGGATATTACTAGCACTTGCTTTGCCATCCAGCTTGTCCTATTTCAAGAGGATTGTGAACATCACAGCAGTGTTTTTTATACTTTCCTTCGTTAAATAAGATTTGGTTCAGGTGATCACCTAATCAGAAGCACATTAAGTAGAATGAGATGTACTCTGGTTGGAATTCAACTGACACTGGAATGGAATGGCTGTCAGACATGTAGAGAAGCGGATTTTTATAAAACTGTGCTGGTCTCTTAATTTTTGCCAGAGCTGTATGCTTTTTGTGGTCTTTAAGAACAATGTCTTCAACATCTACCTAATTTTTGTTGTTTGGGAATATTGATTTCTAGTACCTTCCACCTCCGCAGAATACATACCACCATTTATAAAGTTTTCATTTGGTAATATGAAAAGTTATTCAATTTTGCAATTTCATTTTTTAATAAATGCCTCACTTTTTATAAGGCTCTATGCTTGCCATCATTGTCATTATATATTACTTCCCTAAAGTTACACAGTTAAAAAATGACATGTCCATCAAGTTCAACCAAAATAATGGTGAAAATAATTAGAATTTGTGTACTGTAGTGCGGTGCGGTAGTCATGGAAGAGGCACTTGTCTTTTCCTGTGACGCACAGGAGAGCTACATAAAAGAGTGGGTCCTGGCTGGGTGTTGGGGGTGAGTGTCTAGGTGCTGTGAGAGTCTTGCGCCCGTGTAGGACACCTGTATCTGATGGTGTTGGTCAGCCAGGATAATAAGTTTCAAAGTTCAATAAAGGAGACTCTCATTCTAAAACACAGTCTTTATTGAACGGTAACTTGGTAAAGGTTACCGTATTTTCCGGCGTATAAGACGACTGGGCGTATAAGACGACCCCCCCAACTTTTCCAGTCAAAATATAAAATCTTCTTAAAAGTGGGGAGGGGGGTCTTCTTATATGCCTAGTGTCGTCTTATAGGGCGGTGCGGAGGAGTGGTCCCAATGGCAAGGTGAGGGGGACATCCCACAGGGAAGTTGTATATGAAGTACCATTACCTCCTTGCAGTGTTCTGTGCAGCTGTCTGTGCTTGGAGGGGCGGCGGCTCTTGATGAGCATTGGTGGCTCAGCCGGCGGCTCCTTATGCATCGTGGGGGCTCGACCGGCGGCTCCTTATGCAGCGTTGGGGGTCTCCGCCGGCATTTCCTCAGAGCCCGGAGGCCACCACAGCTCCATTGCTACGATGCGGTGGCCTCCGGCAAAATGGCCACTGGTGGGCGGCGCATGCTCAGATACAGATCTCGGCAACGAGATCTCGTCTCGAGATCTCGTCTCCCGAGATCTCGGAACGAGATCTGAATCTGAGCACCAGTGGCCATTTTGCCGGAGGCCACCGCATCGTAGCAATGGAGCTGCGGTGGCCTCCGGGTTCTGAGAAAATGCCGGTGGAGACCCCCAACGCTGCATAAGGAGCCGCCGGCCGAGCCCCCACGATGCAAAAGGAGCCGCCGGCTGAGCCACAAATGCTCATCAAGAGCCGCCGCCGCCCCTCCAAGCACAGACAGCCGCACAGAACACTGCAAGGAGGTAATGGTACTTCATATACACCTTCCCTGTGGGACGCCCCCTCACCTCGTCATTGAGACCACTCCTCCGTACCGCCCTATAAGACGATGTTGAATGCTGCACTATATATTAATGGTATGAACTGCATTCAGTGGAAGCAAACAGCTGAATAGAATCCCCACCTCTTCTATCTGTGTTGAATGCTGCACTATATATTAATGGTATGAACTGCATTCAGTGGAAGCAAACAGCTGAATAGAATCCCCACCTCTGCTATCTGTGTTGAATGCTGCACTATATATTAATGGTATGAACTGCATTCAGTGGAAGCAAACAGCTGAATAGAATCCCCACCTCTGCTATCTGTGTTGAATGCTGCACTATATATTAATGGTATGAACTGCATTCAGTGGAAGCAAACAGCTGAATAGAATCCCCACCTCTGCTATCTGTGTTGAATGCTGCACTATATATTAATGGTATGAACTGCATTCAGTGGAAGCAAACAGCTGAATAGAATCCCCACCTCTGCTATCTGTGTTGAATGCTGCACTATATATTAATGGTATGAACTGCATTCAGTGGAAGCAAACAGCTGAATAGAATCCCCACCTCTGCTATCTGTGTTGAATGCTGCATCATATATTAATGGTGTGCACTCCATACCTCTACTTGCTGCCAAGCACTGCTTTACCATCTTGCAACATAGTTTAATGTGCCTGTTAATAAGGCTTTGGAATAATTCATTTTTGCACTGTGTTTAAAATACTTACTGCTTTATATCCCGGTGACTGGGGCCTCTCTAGATGCTATCAGGTGGAAGGTGCTAAAGCATATAGATGTTGCCAGGTAGCCTTTGATGATCTAACCACCCCCTGGTGTGCTGGCCCCAGCTGGCAAATTATCCCAAAACAGCCCCCACAATCCCACTTTCCTGACCTTGTAGTGTGGACTATATATTTAGGAGTAGTCTAAGGGGCGCACGCAGTAAGGGGGGCGCACGCATCACAGAAAGCAAAGCATCACGAAAGACAAGCATCGAGTAAAAGGCAGTTATCCATGGCAGTTAATCAGGGCAGGAATCAGGTAACCCACACTTTGCTTTCTTTTAAATTATGTTCTCTATCTCTATCCTCCTGTGTTCCCTTGCCATCCACATTCACTGCCCCATCCCCCCTCCATCACGACTCATATACATCAGCCCCTCCATACTTCTCTCTCCCATGTACAGTTCCCATGCACTCCTCACCTTCCTAAGAAAACTTAGCCCATCTTGCCCAAACATATCTCAGAAAAAACCTATTTATAAATCCAACAACTACCTGCTCTTTATCTTCCTACTCCTACTGATTTCAGGGGACATCTCCCCCAACCCTGGTCCATCCCCCAACCTCAATCCCTACCCTACCTCATTTCGAAACCATAATAATCTTGTTAATATTACTTGCACTCCCTCATCTCCTTCTTTCAACTGTGCCCTCTGGAATCCAAGGTCTGCATGCAATAAACTATCTTTCCTGCACAACTACTTTCTGAACAACTCTCTTCATCTGTTGGCCCTCACTGAAACCTGGATTCAGGATTCTGACACGGTCTCCCCTGCTGCCATTTCCTATGGTGGCTTACAGTTCTCCCATTCCCCGAGACCCACAAACAGACATGGTGGTGGAGTTGGCATACTCCTGTCCCCACAATGCACTTTCCAGGTCATCCCCTCAATTCCATCACTCTCATTCCCTTCTTTTGAGGTCCACACCATCAGGCTCTTCCATCCCCTCTCCCTCAGAATAGCGGTCATTTATCGGCCCCCAGGCTCATCCACCCAGTTCCTTGACCACTTCTCAGCCTGGCTGCCGCACTTCATGTCCTCAGAACTACCAACCCTTATCCTTGGAGACTTCAACATCCCCATTAACAGTCCTACTTCCACATCTGCATCTCAGCTTCTATCACTAACCACTTCTCTAGGCCTCTCACAGCTTTCAACCTCTGAGACACACAAGGATGGCAACACCCTTGACCTGGTCTTTGTCCGCCTCTGTTCAATTTCCCACCTAAATAACTCACCGCTTCCACTATCTGACCACAACATTCTCTCCTTCACGCTCACAAATCCTCCACCACCCCAGCGAACTCCTACCTAACGCACATTCAGAAATCTGCAAGCCATTAACCCTCAGACACTTTCAGACTCCCTACACTCTTCGCTGTCCCCAATCTCCTCTTTTTCTTGTCCTAATCTGGCTGTTAAAGCACTACAATGACACTCTTAGAAGCACCCTTGACCAAGTAGCACCGCTCACCCTCAGAACTTCCAAACACACAGTAAAACAGCCCTGGCTCACATCGCAAACTCACCTTCTCCAGCGATGCTCTAGGAGTGCTGAACGCCTATGGAGAAAAACCCGCACACCAGAAGACTTCATCCACTTTAAATTCATGTTAAGAACTTATAATGCTGCCCTTCACCTCGCCAAACAGACCTACTTCACCACACTGATCTCCTCACTAGCCAACAACCCCAAGAAACTTTTTGACACTTTTCACTCCCTCCTCAGGCCAAAAGCACAAGCCCCTATCACAGACATTTGTGCTGATGACCTGGCCTCCCACTTTATAGAAAAAATAGATACTATCCGTCAGGAAATCTGCTCTCAACCACCAAGTGCTGTGACTCCCATCCCACCCTGCATTTCCCCTGGCTCAATTTCCACATTTGATCCCATCACAGAAGAAGAAGTCTCCAGACTCCTCTCTTCCTCTCGTCCGACTACATGCACTACCGACCCCATCCCCTCACATCTCCTCCAGTCTCTTTCTCCTGTTGTCACAACTCACCTAACTACAATCTTCAATCTCTCACTCTCCTCTGGCATTTTCCCATCCTCCTTCAAACACTCCATCATTACTCCACTACTAAAGAAACCCGCTCTTGACCCTTCCTGCACAAACAACTACAGACCGGTCTCCAATCTCCCCTTTATCTCCAAACTTTTGGAGCGCCTAGTCTACTCCCGCCTCACCCGTTACCTCTCCACTCACTCCCTCCTAGACCCTTCACAGTCCGGCTTCCGACCCCTACATTCGACTGAAACTGCACTCATCAAAGTGACCAATGACCTTCTGACAGCAAAACGTAACGGCGACCACTCTCTGCTCATTCTACTCGACCTTTCTGCAGCTTTCGACACGGTTGACCACCGTCTCCTACTGTCCAGGCTCCACTCTCTAGGTATTAAGGACACTGTTCTCTCCTGGTTCTCCTCCTATCTTTCTGACCGCTCCTTCAGTGTTTCGTTCTCTGGCTCCACTTCATCTCCTCTCCCTCTCACTGTCGGTGTACCCCAGGGCTCAGTCCTTGGCCCCCTTCTCTTCTCTCTCTACACCGCCCCAATTGGACAGACCATCAGCAGATTTGGCTTTCAGTACCATCTTTATGCTGATGACACACAATTATACACGTCATCCCCCGACCTTACCCCCGCTGTACTACAGAACGCCACCGACTGTCTGTCCGCAGTCTCCAACATCATGTCTGCTCTCTATCTGAAACTCAACCTCTCCAAAACTGAACTTCTTCTGCTCCCGCCGTCTACTAACCTCCCTAAATCTGACATTTCCCTCTCAGTGGGCGGCACCATAATAACACCCCGGCAGCAGGCTCGCTGTCTGGGTGTTATGTTTGATACCAATCTCTCCTTCACCTCCCATATACAATCTCTTGCCCGCTCTTGCCGCCTACACCTAAAGAACATCTCTAGAATCCGCCCTTTTCTCACCATGGAAACAACAAAAACCCTCACTGTAGCATTGATCCACTCCCGCCTGGACTACTGTAACGCTCTATTACTTGGCCTCCCCATTACTCGACTATCCCCTCTCCAGTCCATCCTTAATGCAGCAGCCAGGGTTATCCATCTGGCTAATCGGTACTCGGACGCGTCCGCTCTTCGCCAGTCCTTACACTGGCTGCCCATTCATTATAGGATCCAATTCAAAGTACTTGTTCTCACCCACAAAGCTCTCCACACTGCAGCACCCCCCTACATCTCCTCCCTCATTTCTATCTATCGGCCTAACCGACTGCTGCGCTCTGCAAACGACTTTCGACTAACCTCTGCACTAATCCGTTCCTCCCACTCCCGACTCCAAGACTTCTCCCGCGCTGCGCCAATCCTCTGGAATGCTCTACCCCAAGAAATTAGGACTATCCACAATTTGCATGGTTTCAGGCGCTCCCTCAAAACACATCTGTTCAGAGCGGCCTATCACATTCACTAATCAAAGTCATTCTATGTGTAAGTGTGTGTGTGTGTGTAGCCCATTCACTATCTCCATCCATCCCTCACTCCCTTAAGATGGCTGGACCATCATTGTAAATGCACCATTGTATATACACACCTGTATTTTGTATCTCCCCCACCTCATTGTAGATTGTAAGCTCTCACGAGCAGGGCCGTCTTATTTTGCTTTAATTACTGTATTGTTAACGTTGTGACTTATGACTTGTGTTTTGAAACTGTTAAACTGTAAAGCGCTGCGGAATATGATGGCGCTATATAAATAAAGATTATTATTATTATTATTATTATTATTACCCGGCGTATAAGACGACCCCCGACTTTCCAGAGGATTTTCTGGGGTTAAAAAGTCATCTTATACGCCGGAAAATACGGTATATACAAGGGGTAGCGGATACAAAGTCTTATGGAAGTTTCTTTCACAGTGTAAAGCATTTTCACACACATATCACTTCCATTATAGTCTATTCCAGGGTTGGTGAATCACACTGTTTTGCCCTACTTCATCAGAGCCTAGCTTGTCATCACAGACCTGATCAGTCCTGCTTAAGTTTGTTACCTTCAGCATTTACCAAGCTCAGGGTGGAAGGCCACTCTGTCTCGTCTTTGGCCAGTGCCAGACTGCGCTACTCCCTTGTCTTTTAGGCCTCTTTCACACATCAGTTTTTTGCTGTCAGGCGCGATCCGGCATTTTTGTAAAAAAACGAATCCGTTTTTTTTAACCGCCGGATCCGTTTTTTATCATTGACATGCATTAGCGCCGGATCGCGCCGCATGTAATTGCGTTTTGTCCGTTTTCTGCCAGATCCGTCCTAGATTTTAATTCCGGCGGCCGGACAGAACGCATCATGTAACGTTTTTTTTTTCTGGCGGAAACGCCTGATAGCGCCTGAAGCGGCGCATCAGGCGGCCGGAAACAATAGAACTCTATGGGACTGGATCAGCCTTTTGTGCCATCTGGTAAAAGACTGATCCGGATTCTGGAAATCAAGGACTACTACTACTACTACTACTACTACTTTTTCCGGGTTAAAAAAAGGTCAGGACGGATCCAGCTAAAAAACGGATCCGGCACATCAGTTTTTTACAATCTACGCCGGATCCGTCTTTTAAACAATTCGCCGGATTGTGCCTGATTGCAAAAAACTGATGTGTGAAAGAGGCCTTAGTTTCCTTTTCTTAGCCATTCACCCAAACGGCAGCACTGCTCACAGACACTTCCTACTACAACTTGAACTTATCCCTATTTGCCTAACTACAGGACAAGAAACACAGTCACATGTTCTTGTGTGCGCCTCTTGAATTTTTTTTTTACTTTATAAACAGCATACAAATCTAGCAACTAAACACTCATAGACAGGAATGGAGTTGTTGCACCAAACATATTCCAACATTACACAACCCAGTTATAATGATTGCCCAGTAGTAGCCATATACTTATGTAGGGTCTTAAATTTAAATTTGTATTCTTTGCATACTAGTCAGTTTGTTTCTTTGGCCTTTACTTATTCTACATACTGATTAAAATTTTGTTTTTGCAGCAAAACACATACATAATTTTGATGTGGCTACATTCAATGTGATAATTTCTACTTTCTTGTGTAGCTTTACACCTATCCATGAAAGGCAGAATAAGAATCAACATCTTCATGGTACTGGAGAAGAATGTTATCAATACCATGGATGGCAAGAAGAGCAAACAAATCAATCCATACATGTCACTCGAAGCAAAGATCACCAAGATACGACTTGCCTATTTTGGAAACATCATACGAAGAGAGCAATCGCTGGAGAAGGACATCATGGTCAGAAGAATAGAAGGAATGAGGTGAAGAGGAAGACCAGCAACCTGATGGCTTGATACTATTGAGATAACAGAGGAGAAGTGGACCTATTTTTGCTTGCACAAGATTGATCTTGATCATTCATCCATCAAGTCGCCGTGGCTCGAAATCGAACCGAAGACAATTAAAAAAATAACAAAAAACAACTTTAATTTCATGTATGACTGTAATGTTAAGATTGGATTGTTTGCCTAACTGAGGTATTAGTTATTAGTATTAGTTGATGAGAAATATATTGGTGCTATGTAATTTATGAATATAAATAATAAGAATATTGTCAAAGGTATAATAATAACGAATGCACAGGCTGCCCTATTGAACTTGACGCTTGAGGGAACCTAATACCCCCACTGCTACATTAGGCAACAACCGTATAATAGATGGCCCATACTTGGAGGAGGACTGTGTTACATATTTTACACTGGGATTTAAGAGTTGTAAGTTATTTTTTTTTTAGATATGGTGATAAATTTAGTTTCGCTCTCTGGCTCCACGTCATCCCCTCTTCCTCTCACTGTCGGTGTACCCCAGGGCTCAGTCCTTGGCCCCCTTCTCTTCTCTCTCTACACGGCCCCAATTGGACAGACCATCAGCAGATTTGACTTTCAGTACCATCTTTATGCTGATGACACACAACTATACACGTCATCCCCCGACCTTACCCCCGCTGTACTAGAGAACGCCACTGAATGTCTGACCGCAGTCTCCAGCATCATGTCCGCTCGCTATCTGAAACTCAACCTCTCCAAAACTGAACTCCTTCTGCTCCCGCCGTCTACTAACCTCCCTAAATTTGACATTTCCCTCTCCATGGGTGGCACCAAAATAACACCCCGGCAGCAGGCTCGCTGTCTGGGTGTTATGCTTGACACCAATCTCTCTTTCACCTCCCATATACAATCTCTTGCCCGCTCTTGCCGCCTACACCTAAAGAACATCTCTAGAATCCGCCCTTTTCTCACCATGGAAACAACAAAAACCCTCACTGTAGCATTGATCCACTCCCGCCTGGACTACTGCAACGCTCTATTACTTGGCCTCCCCATTACTCGACTATCCCCTCTCCAGTCCATCCTTAATGCAGCAGCCAGGGTCATCCATCTGGCTAATCGGTACTCGGACGCGTCCGCTCTTTGCGAGTCCTTACATTGGCTGCCCATTCATTATAGGATCCAATTCAAAGTACTTGTTCTCACCCACAAAGCTCTCCACAGTGCAGCACCCCCCCTACATCTCCTCCCTCATTTCTATCTATCGGCCTTTCCGACTGCTGCGCTCTGCAAACGACTTTCGACTAAACCCTGCACTAATCCGTACCTCCCAGTCCCGACTCCAAGACTTCTCCTGCGCTGCGCCAATCCTCTGGAATACTCTACCCCAAGAAATTAGGACTATCCACAATTTGCATGGTTTCAGGCGCTCCCTCAAAACACATTTGTTCAGAGCGGCCTATCAAGTTCACTAATCAAAGTCATTCTATGTGTAAGTGTGTGTGAGAAGAAAATACTCCAAAAATTCATAATGTTCAAAAGTACATGGTAAATACCAAAAACAGAGAAATGCCTCAAAATTTGAAATAGTGACGACTCACATAAGCATACAGAAGACAAGAGAAAAACGAAGTCCTAACTTATATCAAGTATTTTTATTAGTACAAACAAGACACAAGTGTGTGTGTAGCCCATTCACTATCTCCATCCATCACTCGCTCCCTCAAGTTGGCTGGACCATCATTGTAAATACACCATTGTATATACACACATGTACTTTGTATCTCCCCCACCTCATTGTAGATTGTAAGCTCTCATGAGTAGGGTCATCTTATTTTGCTTTAATTATTGTATTTTTAACGCTGTTACTTATGACTTGTGTTTTGAAACTGTTAAACTGTAAAGCACTGCGGAATATGTTGGCGCTATATAAATAAAGATTATTATTATTATTATAAATTACAGATATAAAACATCTATATCATTTTGAGAATATTTCTATTATGCAAGTCACATCAGGATATTATAAATACCGTATATACTTGAGTATACTGTAAGCCAACCCAAGTATAAGCCGAGGCATATAATTTTACCACAAAAATCTGGGAAAACTTATTGACTTAAGTATAAGCCGGGTATGCATTGTCCCCTCATCCCTGTCCTGGTCTGCATGGCTCCTCATCCTTATCCTGTTTTGAATGGCTCCTCATACCTATCCTGGTCTGCATGGCTCCTCATCCCTATTTTTGTATACATTGCTCCTCATCCCTATCCTGGTATGCATGGCTCCTCATACCTATTCTTACATGCATTGCTCCTCATCACTATCCTGGTATGCATGGCTCTTCATCCCTATTCTGGTATGCATGGCTCCTCATCCCTATCCTGGTATGCATGACTCCTCATCCCTATCCTGGTATGCATGGCTCTTCATCCCTATCTTTGTATGCATGGATCTTCATCCCTATCATTGTCTGCATGGCTCCTCATCCCCATCCTTCTATGAATGGATCCTCATCCCTATCCTGGTCTGCATGGCTCCTCATCACTATCCTTGTATTATTGGCCCCCATCCTCATCCTGGAATGCATGGCCCCCATCAAAAAACCTAAAAAAAAATAAACCATTTTACTTACCTTCCCTGCGCTCCGTAGCAGCGTCCTGTTCTGATGCCAGCAGCTGCTTTATTCTTGCAAGCAGAGCATGGCAGTGACGTCATGCGCTGCTCACAAGCAGAGCACAGCTGCCGGAATACTCACTGCTCCCCACGCCAGAACTATGTGCATAGAGGGCAGTGAGTATTCATTGCTATTAAGTAGCCCACACAGTGTCTGCCACCAGGCAGTCACATGTGCCTGCTACTTAAGAGAAATGAATACTCACCTCTCTTCACTCCCATGGGAGTGGAGAGAGGTGAGTATTCATTTCTCTTAAGTAGCAGGCACACATGATCGCTTGGCCGCTGCAATAGCCAGCTGCTGCGGCTGACACTGTGCACGCTATTACAGAAAAATGAATATTCACTGCCAGCAGGCATAAGAGTTAGCCGCAGCAACCTGCTCCTGCCTGCTGTGACCCAATGCTGCTCCCCTCCATGTTCTGGACCCTTAAGGTACTGTCACACTAAACGAGATCGCTAACGAGATCGCTAATGCGTCACTGATTTTATGACGCAGTAGCGATCCCGTTAGCGACGCAGCTGTGTGTGACATGTAGCAGCGATGTGGGCCATGCTGCGATGTCGCTGATCGTTCATAAACGTTCTGAGCCGTTTTTTGGTCGTTGGTGTCCCGCTGGTGAGCCTGAATCGCTGAGTGTGACACCCTTTATGAACGACTTTACCAGCGGCGTAGGTGGGACTAGGTTTTCCCAACGACCGCAGAGGTCGTTATACAGATCGCTGATTTCTGATGAGATCTTTGTGTTTGGAATCTAACTAGCGATCACATAGCGATCGCACCAACGATCTCGCCAGGTCGTGTCGTTGTCGTGATCGCTGGTGCGATCGCTAAGTGTGACAGTGCCTTAACTTAGTATAAGCCGAGGGGGGCATTTTCAACAGAAAAAATGTGCTGAAAAACTCAGCTTATGCTCAAGTATATATGGTATATAATAGTAATATTATTATTACATATTAAGACATGTATTATTAAAATAAATAAATTTGTATTCATTCAAAATAATGAATACATTAATTAAAAAATAATTTTTCTTGTGAATTATATATATTATGTAAAATGTGGAAATCTGCTTTGATTAGAAGTTGAAAGTCAAGTTTAGAATCAAATTTCTATTTTTTCTATTTTTTGTTGTCGCCTATTTTTTCTAGACTTTATAAGCAGGTTACAATTTGACCATCCTACTTGTAATATTTTGTGGATTATTTGTTTGCTTTTAGATTCACCATCAAAGAAAAAAAATGACAGAGGATTGTGAATTTCCCACCCCAACCCCCCTTCAAACACATCTACCCCCGTGTTTTACACAATTAATTACATCAATGCCATGTAAATATAGCACTCTCTTTCCCAACTCCTCCTCCTATCCACAACTGCAAAAATTGCTGGCATATCCTGGGGATATTATGGAAATTTTATTAATGGTCTGGCTTTTCATAGCTATTTAATTTCACTTTAGAACAATAACCTCTTGTAATTTGCATACTTAAGAAGGGTGGGGAATAAGACAAGATTTAAGTCTAGAAATGGAAATTTAACTCACTGAATGCTAGAGTACTCACATAAAATAATCAGATCTCAATATGCAAAATAAATTCGACTATTTTTAAGGCAGTGTTATTCCTTTTTGGGGGGATGCTAAAGAAATATATCACAGTCAGGTTAAATGTTTGGCATTTTAAGAAATATGATTAACATTACATTTTTATATTCTTGTTATCTAAGACAACCAGGAAGCTTTTAGTCATCAACTTCAAGATAAAATGATACAAAGAAATATACAATTTTCAGAGCAATGTGAATTATTTTGTCAGTAGACCCAACTCAATATTTTAAAAAAGTGTTAAAAATACAATGTTTATAAAGTATTCTGTTATATTATAAAAGCACTTGATTTACTAATATCTAATATAAAATGTTGCCCTCTTTTGTGTCTACGAAATAAGGTTACAAGGTTATTAGGTAGTATGGATGTTATAGAAAGGGTCACCTCCTTCTAGGAGTTAGAATTACTAACTGGTTTACTAACTAGTAACAACAAGCAATTCGTTTAGCTTACGTGGCTGCTGCATTGGAGAAAAACAGTTGACTACAGCTTACCCTAGCAGATTTAGCCTTGACTCCTCCAGTGTTGCGAGGAAAAATGGTTAATCTGTTATTAGGACCATCAGACATCATCAGCTCCTGAAATCTAATACTGCTAGACAATGCATCGCCCTCCCTCTGTTCCAATGTCTAGTGCCCTAATAAAACATATATGAAACATGGTTGTCAAAGTTAGACAACCAAAGTGAAGAAATTTGTCAACTTTCTTCTCATTGGAACATCTGCATTAAACTTGTAGGGTCTTCATTTGTTTTCTCTGAGCTTTCCAGTTTCAATTGTCAAAAAAAGTAAAACATGCAAATAGGATTATCATTACTAATAATAATTTGTTTAAACAGCACAACCAAAAATAGTTTAAATAGTGCAAAAATTCTGCCGTAATTTACAATTTAGCTGGTACAAGTACAAACAAAGTCAGACATTATAGAATAATTCATAATTGAATGCCTAGGAGTGGGCACCCTGCTCGCAAACTTACAATCTATGAGGAAGAAGGGGTGTCACAAAAGGTAAAAAAGTGCTTGTATTGTTGGTCCAGCCATCTTTATAATAAATAAGAGTATTCATTTAAAGTTGCGTAAATCGGTCATCAGCGAGTATCTGTAGTACAGGTATGAAGTGCTACTGAGTGCATAGAGAATGTGAGAACAGATGGTAGAAAATACAAAATTCTGAGGAAAAAGTAGGAAAGGACAGTTCATAACAGTTAGATCAGTGAGGTGATGTGAATGGTCAGGTAAAAAAGTGTTAAAAATGTGTGTTAAAACTATGGATGCAGGAAATAAATGGTTTATCTGAGGTTGTGTATTACAGAGAAATACACACGTGGTCAAAATTGTTGGTACCCCTCGTTTAATGACAGAAAAACCCACAATGGTGACAGAAATAACTTGAATCTGACAAAAGTAATAATAAATCAAAAATCTATGAAAATGAACAAATGAAAGTCAGACATTGCTTTTCAACCATGCTTCCACAGAATTTTAAAAAACTTAAACTCATGAAATAGGCCTGGACAGAAATGAAGGTACCCCTGAAAATAATGTGACAAAAGGGACATGTTAAATCAAGGTGTGTCCACTAATTAGCATCATAGATGTCTACAATCTTGGATTCAGTGAGTGGGCCGAAACGCGTTGCTGGTACAGCTGGTAGTGCATACTCTCCGCTTTTTGCATTTGGAGGACACCGTTATGTGACGATTTTATTTTTGGATTGAATAAAGAATTGCACTTTCTACAGAAGCTGGACTGCTCCCTTCATTTTCTCTACAGTTACTCACTGTGCTGTTTGGTGACATGGTGTGTATCACACTCAACATGGACCAGAGGAAGCGAAAGAAAAGCGTTGTCTCAGGAGATTAGAAAGAAAATTATACACAAACATGTTAAAGGTAAAATTTATAAGACCATCTCCAAGCAGCTTGACGTTCCTGTGACTACAGTTGCACATATTATTTAGAAATTTAAGTTCCATGGGACTGTAACCAACCTCCCTGGACGTGGCCAAAGGAGGAAAATTGATGACAAATCAAAGAGATGGATAATACGAATGGTAACAAAAGAGCCCAGAAAAACTTCTAAACAGATTAAAGGTGAACTTCAAGCTCAAGAAACATCAGTGTCAGATCGCACCATTCGTCTTTGTATGAGCCAAAGTGGAATTCATGGGAGACGACCAAGGAGGACACCATTGTTGAAAAAAAAATCATAAAAAAGCCAGACTGGAATTTGCCAAACTACTTGTTGACAAGCCACCAAGCTTCTGGGAGAATGTCCTATGGACAGATGAGACAAAAATTGAACTTTTTGGCAAGGCACACCAGCTCTATGCTCACAGATGAAAAAATGAAGCATATCAAGTAAAGAACGCTGTCCTTACTGTGAAACATGGAGGAGGCTCTGTTATGTTCTGGGCTGCTTTGCTAGAATCTGTGTAGGGTACAATGAAATCTCAAGACTATCAAGGGATTCTAGAGAGAAATGTGCTGCCCAGTGTTAGAAAGTTTGGTCTCAGTCGCACAGCTAAAAACACCTAAGAATGGCTTAAGAGGAAAACATTGGACTATTCTGAAGTAGCCTTCTATGAGCCCTGACCTAAATCCTATTGAGCATCTTTGGAAAGAGCTGAAACATGCTGTTTGGAAAAGTCAACTTTCAAACACAAGACAACAGGAGCAGTTTGCTCTTGAGGAGTGGGCCAAAATACCTGTTGAGAGGTGCAGAAGTCTCATTGACAATTACAGGAATTGTTTGATTGCAGTGATTGCCTCGAAAAGTTGTGAAACAACATATTAAGTTAAGGGTACCATTATTTCTATCCAGGCCTATTTCATGAGTTTTATATTTTTTTTAAATTCTGTGGAAGAATGGATGAAAAGCAATGTCTGACTTTCATTTGTTCATTTTTATAGATTTTTGATTTATTATTACTTTTGTCAGATTCTAATCATTTCTGTCACCATTGTGGGTTTTCCTGTCATTAAACGAGGGGTGCCAACAATTTTGACCACGTGTGTAGTGCAGAATGAGGAAAGTCTTGGATACAGAAGTGGGAGATTCGGATTATGGAGGATGTTAGTCTTAGATCATTACAAAATGGAGAAAATGGGTTGGGTGATAGACAGAGATGAGGGAGGAGATGTAAGTAGTGTAGTTCTGTGGAGAGAATGAGTAGGACGGTAGGCAGAAATGAGGGAGACTTGTTTCATTTGTTTCAACACAAATCTCGTGTAAAATACTTTGTTAAGTTACAAAGTTGTTGTGCTACTTGTGCAAGAGTGTTGCAAATTATAGCGTTTTCACCATAAGTTTGCCCAGCTCCTTCAAAATGGGTGGAGCTGGAGCTGGACATGCAGGTGATGGAGGTGTGATGCCACATCTTGTCTAATTCATGGTGGGCAGTAGGTTTCTTTCAACCAGAAATCCACTTTGGTCTCTGACTGCAGTAAGATTTGTGGCAAGGTGCAAGAGCCTCCTAATGAATATGGCATCTTTGACTTCAGCAGATTGATTCAAGATCGATATGAACAATGCAGCTCTTGATTAGTGTTGAGCGATACGATACTGCAAATATCGGATATCGGCCGATATTAGCTGTATCGGGCTTTCGATTCCGAATACCGATATTTTCGTCATATCGAATACCGGAATCGGATTTGTCACTGTCACTGTGAGTGTCCGTCGGTCGGGTCTGTCAGGAGTCAGTGGCACTTACCTGGCAGAAGATCTCCGGCGGTCACGTCCTGGACTGCTTGAGGCCGCCATTATCTTCTCCCTGGCGGTCACATGCAGTTTTTTCGCGATAACTGCAGTGACTGCAGGGTAATCCCGGCCGAAAAACCAGTCCGATGACGTCACCGCCGGGGAAGCAGGTAATCAGCTGTGCTGCGCCGGGATGACAGGCTCTGCCTGTCATTCTGATGTAGCAGAGCTGGATCGTCGTGGGACACTCGTTACTATGGACTGCGTCGGTCAGGTGGTATACTTTTTTTTTTTTTTTTCATTTTTTTACAGGAGATCGATGGCGTCGCAGGATGAGACTGTAATAAAAGTAATGAAAAATGTTTTTTTTTTTTTTTTATTAAATTAAAAAACTTTTTTATGAACATTCACCCGTCCGGGTACATCAACAATTTAACTATTTATCAACAATTTAACTATTTATCAACAATTTAACTATTTACATACAGGGACCCTGTCCGGGTTATTTATACTTCTTTGGCCGGGGTGTTCCAGGTACCACCTGGTACTCTCTGATGCTTGCCAAACATCCGAGGCACCAAGGACCACCAGGACCTGATGACGTTGTGTGGCCTGTACAGTCAAGTCGTGACCCGCTATCTGGGTCTGTGTGGCCACCTCTTTCATCTCCCTCCGGGTCTGGAACCCTATGTCCCGGACTGAACGAACCCCAGGGGGCCTAACAGGCGCCGGTACGGGCCAGCTATAGTTATCATGTCCATAGCTGGGGCTGCTGAGGAGACCACTGAGGGAGGCTGTGGAGATTTACGGCGTGGGGTGGGAACTTTTGCAGAGGCCTGGATGTGGGAGGCTGAAGGCTCCGAGGGTCTCACAGGTTCCTGACACTCTGGGGAGTAGGGGTCGCACCTGGTAACATTTACGGCGTACCACCCATTGTAACCCCAGTGTAAGGTTCTGTGTACATGTTCCTGAAACTCAGTTTTTTCGTCAGCCATTTTACTTTCTGTCTTGCTGCAGCTATCTTGCCCTCAGTCAATATGGAGTTTCCAGCTTGCATGTTCCCGCCCTGATTCTCTCCTCTTGCTTCTTAAGCAGCACAGCTGAGCAATCAGTGCTTCAGAATCAAGCCTGCAGTGAACCTGTGACCTGACTCCTGGAAGCCTTGGACTTGTACTCCAGTTATTTCCTATTGTGGAACTTTGGAACACTCGTGGACTTTGGAACCTTGCTATTTGATAAATCCACGTTTGCATGGACTTACGGTAACAGAGAAGAGATCCTGAACCTGTTGTGGAGAGTGATTGCTGAGCTTAAGTTACTCTGGCCTGCTGTGTCTCCTGCTTTTGTATCTGCAAACTGTGTGACTATTATTGCCACTTGTATGAAGTAATACAAGACCTTCTATATCAAACCTGTGACTCCTGTGTTTTCATCGCACCCAAGCACAAGACACTATATGAACTGTACTACTTACATTACAAGATTCTGAAGCCAAACGTTAGTGTCTGCTGGGTCTGGAAAGGCTGTGTCTGCTGTAACTGTGGATATCGGATGTCCGGTTGTACTTTCTGTGATGACAGTGGTTGTGACTTCTCACAACCATTCCAGGTGAGCAATTCCCTTAAGTTTTTTTTTTTTTTTGCAGTGTTACCACAGGTAAACACTATTGTTTTTTTTTTTTCTTTTCTCTTTTGTGTCTGCTGTAACTGTGGATATCGGATGTCCGGTTGAACTTTCTGTGATGATAGTGGTTGTGACTTCTCACAACCATTCCAGGTGAGCAGTTCCCTTAATTTTTTTTTTCTCTCTGCAGTGTTACCACAGGTAAACACTATTGTTTTTTTTTTTTTTTCTCCTCTCCTCTCCTTCCAGTACTCCTGTCTTAAAAGATCTGGAAAATGGAGGCCCGCATAAAGGAACTTTGCAGAGTGACTGATAATATCCTTGCAGATTTGCAGAATATAAAGACCCGTTTTACAAACTTACAGGACCTCACTAATCACAATTTGCAAGTGTTTGGACAGACTGCCCAGGATTTGCGAGCCAGGATTGAGGTTCTAGAGGGGCGAGTCCAGGCTCCTGCCGTAGCCCCGAGTTCTGGGATTCCCAAGTTGCCCCCTTTTCGTTTTGGCGGTGAACGTGAGAAATTCAGGGGATTTATTAATCAATGCAATCTTTTTTTTTCTGCAAATGCTTCACAATTTCCCACTGAACGATCTAAGGTGCTTACTATAATTATGTTGCTTACCAACAAGGCTTTGATGTGGGCAAACCCTCTGATTGAGACTGAGGATGAATGTTTGGATCATCTTGATGCTTTCATTTCAGCCATGGGGCAGGTGTTTGATGACCCCAATCGAGGTGCAACAGCTGAAGCAGCCATGTTAGCTTTGCGCCAAGGTAAGCACTCGGTAGCTGAATATGCCTTGGATTTCAGGAGATGGGCCCTTGATACCACCTGGGACAGTTCCGCCAAAAAATCTATTTTTCGAAAAGGGTTATCTCCATTTGATTAAGGATGAACTTGCTCGTGCCGACCCTCCCACTGCGTTAGGTGACTTTATTAACTACTGCATCCGTATTGATACTCGTCTGACTGAACGCAGGCAAGAGAGATGGTTCGAAAGCAATCGCACTAACCTTTTCCTACCTTCCTCTCCAGCTAAGGAACCTTTGAGTAGGATTACACGGAACCTGAACCTGAACCCATGCAGGTAGACTCTTTACAACGACGGGTTAGTGATGCACGCAAGGAACATCGTTTTAAGGAGAATCTATGTTTCTATTGTGGTAAGTCAGGGCACTTCATTATAAACTGCCCCAGCCGTTCTCGTAAGACTACTGCAGCACTCATTCACTGTGAGTGTTGCGAGAGGGGATCTGTCAGGTCCGAGCCTCAGGCTCCAGAGAGATCTGCAGCAACAGATCTTGATTTCTCGGACTTAAACTCCGTTACCTCTGAGGACGTTGACTGTGTAAACGCTGCAATTTTTCAAGTTTCCTCAGCGGTGTCCCAGCTGAGTTGTAAGAAAAACAATTCTCATTGCTTTCTTTCCATCAAACTCTGGGTTGACTCAGCTTGGGTGTCTAGCTCTGCTATGATCGACTCAGGGGCAAGTGGAAATTTTATGGATGTCTCCTTTGCTCTGAAACAGGGGATACGTTCAGTGAAGAAGGCTACTCCAGTACAGATGGAAACTGTGGATGGCTCCCTGCTGACCTCTGGACCAGTGGATCAGGAAACAGAGCCTTTGAGGGTTCTTATGGGTAAAGATCATCAAGAGAAACTGTCCTTTATGCTTATCTCTTCTCCCCACTTTCCCATTATTCTAGGGCTACCATGGCTGCAGGCTCAGAATCCTACCATTAACTGGGAGACCAAGGAATTACACTTTCCAGAGAAACAGATGAGTCCAAAAGTTTCAGCTTGCTCTGTTCCTAAAGGAACCATGTCAGTCCCTGAACTACCAGCTGTTTACCAGGACTATGTGGATTTATGTGACAAGAAGAACGCTGACCAGCTTCCTCCTCACCGTCCATATGATTGTCCAATTGAATTATTGCCTGGAGCAGAGATACCTTTTGGTAAGATCTACCCCCTGGCGGGGCCCGAGCTAAAGGCTTTAAAGGATTACATAGACGAAAATCTAGCCAAGGGCTTCATACGCCCCTCTTCATCTCCTGCAGGTGCACCCATCTTCTTTGTAAAGAAGAAAGATGGATCTCTGAGACCCTGCGTAGACTATAGGGAACTCAATAAGGTTACTATTAGAAACCGTTATCCATTGCCTTTAATCCCTGAGTTATTGGAGAGAGTGCGACATGCCAAAATTTTCTCTAAACTAGATCTTCGTGGGGCCTATAACTTAGTCCGTATTAGACCTGGGGATGAATGGAAGACTGCCTTCAGGTCACGCTATGGACACTTTGAATATCTAGTTATGCCTTTTGGTCTGAGTACCGCCCCAGCCACTTTCCAACACTTGGTGAATGACATCTTCAGGGATCTCCTAGATACATTCGTAGTGATTTATTTGGATGATATTCTAATTTTTTCTAACTCCACAGAGGAACATCATGGACATGTGAGAATGGTCTTGGAACGTCTAAGACAAAATCATCTTTACATCAAACTTGAAAAGTGTGAATTCCATAGGACCGAAATTCAATTTCTGGGGTATGTACTGTCTACACAAGGAATTAGTATGGATGGAAGCAAAACCCAAGCCATCAAGGATTGGCCAAGTCCTAGAAATGTGAAGGAGGTACAGCGCTTCATCGGGTTTGCCAATTTCTATAGACGTTTCATTAGGAATTTCTCTGAGGTAGTGTCACCTATCACCCAACTTACCCGGAAAGAGTCTAGGTTCTCCTGGACTCCCCAAGCCCAGGAAGCATTTTCCCGTCTAAAAGATAAATTTACCACTGCACCTATCTTAGTACATCCCAACCCCGAGCTTGCCTTCATAATAGAGGTGGATGCTTCAGACTGTGCCGTTGGAGCTATACTCTCTCAGAGAACAGGTGAGAAGAATGTCTTGCATCCCTGTGCCTTCTTTTCCCAGCAGTTGTCTTCGGCTGAGAGGAACTACGATGTGGGCAATAGAGAGTTGTTGGCCATTATTGCCGCCTTCAAAGAATGGAGACACCTTCTTCAGGGAGCTGCACAGCAAATAGTCGTCCTGACAGACCATCGTAACCTTGAATTTATCAGGTCGGCTAAGTGCCTGACTCCTCGCCAGGCTCGCTGGAATCTTTTCTTAAACCAATTTAATTTTATCATTTCTTATAGACCAGGATCGCGCAATGGAAAGGCTGATGCACTCTCTAGGATTTACTCAGCAGAGACACGTCCAATTACTCCTCCTAAGACTATTCTTCCTGACTCTAGATTCCTGGGAGTGATTCATAATCAAGACCTACTTAAGGACATCAAGGAAGCATACCATGCGGATTCCTTTTTGGCACAACCCCCAAGGGACGTAAGTCTTGTCTTTAAGAATGGTGTGTGGATTCAGGGACAACGCCTGTATATTCCTGAAACAGTCAGATTGAGAGTATTGCAACTCATTCACGATTCCAAGATAGCTGGGCATAGAGGAATTCTAAAGACACAGGAATTTCTTTCTCGTTTCTTTTGGTGGCCCACTTGCAGGAAGGATGTTTTAAACTATGTCACTTCATGTGAAGTCTGTGCTAGATGCAAAACACCTCGCTCCTCACCAGCTGGTCTGTTACAGCCTCTTCTCACCCCGTCCCGCCCGTGGGGATCCATTTCTATGGACTTCATTGTGGAGTTACCAACCTCTCAAGGGAAGAACACCATTCTAGTGGTGGTTGACCGTCTAACAAAGGCAGCTCATTTTATCCCTTGTGTCGGCTTACCCACTGCAAAACAGACATCAGATTTGATGATTAAAGATGTGTTTCGCTTACATGGAGTACCGGATGAGATTATTTCGGATCGAGGGGTGCAATTCACTTCTAGGTTTTGGCAAAATTTCTGTGCAGCATTGGACATTAAAGTAAACCTTTCTTCTGCTTTTCATCCCCAGACTAATGGACAGACCGAACGAACCAATCAAACCCTGGAGCAGTATCTCCGCTGCTTTATCTGCCACCTACAGGATGATTGGGTGGATCTACTTCCATTAGCTGAGTTCTCTTATAACAACTCTCAGAGTGCCTCCACTAAGCAGTCTCCTTTTTACTCTAATCTAGGTTATCATCCTAACATTCTACCACGATTTCCCATAGAAACGCCTTTACCAGCAGTGGCTGAAAGAATCACGTCTTTACAGAAGAATATGGATCTTCTAAAGGAGAATCTGGAATCGGCTCAGGAAAGGTACAAGAAAGCAGCAGATAAATTTCGTAAACCTGCACCAGCTTTCAAGGTAGGAGACCTGGTCTGGCTGTCAACCAGAAATCTTAAGTTAAGGATTCCATCGTCTAAGTTGGGACATAAGTACATTGGACCCTATAAAATCAGTAAAATTATAAGTGCCGTTGCTTGTCGTCTTCAACTGCCCAGAACTATGAGAATCCACCCTGTCTTTCATGTATCCCTACTAAAGGCTGCGACACCCAATACGTTTCCTGGACGTTCTTCTCCTTGCCCTGACCCAGTGCTAGTCGATGGTCAGGAAGAATTTGTGGTGGAAAGGATTTTAGATTCCAGGTTGTATAGAAATCAGTTACAATATCTGATTAAATGGCAGGGCTACCCAGTGGAGGACAACTCATGGGAACCAGTCAATAACGTTAATGCTCCTCGCTTGCTCCGTCAGTTTCATCAGAGGTACCCACACAAGCCTGGTCTGAGGTCATCCGGAGGTTGTCCCTAAGGGGGGAGTAATGTAAGGTTCTGTGTACATGTTCCTGAAACTCAGTTTTTTCGTCAGCCATTTTACTTTCTGTCTTGCTGCAGCTATCTTGCCCTCAGTCAATATGGAGTTTCCAGCTTGCATGTTCCCGCCCTGATTCTCTCCTCTTGCTTCTTAAGCAGCCACAGCTGAGCAATCAGTGCTTCAGAATCAAGCCTGCAGTAAACCTGTGACCTGACTCCTGGAAGCCTTGGACTTGTACTCCAGTTATTTCCTATTGTGGAACTTTGGAACACTCGTGGACTTTGGAACCTTGCTATTTGATAAATCCACGTTTGCATGGACTTGCGGTAACAGAGAAGAGATCCTGAACCTGTTGTGGAGAGTGATTGCTGAGCTTAAGTTACTCTGGCCTGCTGTGTCTCCTGCTTTTGTATCTGCAAACTGTGTGACTATTATTGCCACTTGTATGAAGTAATACAAGACCTTCTATATCAAACCTGTGACTCCTGTGTTTTCATCGCACCCAAGCACAAGACACTATATGAACTGTACTACTTACATTACACCCAGTGTCGGGTGTAAGTCACCAAGTCTCCTGGCAACAGGTCTCTCCCCGGGTGTCCTTCTGGGAGGTGAGTCTCCACGTCCCGCCGGGTCACAAAAACTTCTAAATAAAGTCCAGGCTCCTGGATGAAGCCCCAACCACCTTTCAATTTAAAGCTCCGTACTGCACCCTTACGCCGCGGCTCCCTCAGGGTTCCTTTATCCTTTCTCATCCGGTCCTTATCTGCCCGGTCCTTCTCCAGGTTACGTTGGTGAAGTTTTAGGGTTTCTCGCTGCTCCCTTTGTCGCTCTGCTTCCCGCTCCCAACGTCTCCACTCTTCCTCCTGACGCCGGTTGAAATTCTCCTCCACCAGCAGCTCCATGTCTCCACCACTCCACTGCAGCTTGCAATGTCCGGTTTGCGGCAGCTCTCCTGGCGCCCCCCAGTCCTGGCGGCGCTCCCCTGCGGAGGAAGCAGACGGCTCTAAATCAGATGACAGTCGGGGCTCCGGTACAGGCAGGTAGTGCTCTGGTGCCTGCGCAGCCTCCTCCATGAGGACGGGTGTCGCTTCTTCTGTCTCAGCGACGGGGGCAGACAGCGGGATCTGGGGTGCTGACGGTGCTGCGGTTTTTGCAGGAACGGGTGCCTCCACTGCGACAACGTCAATCGGATCACATTGCAAGGGCTCCTCTACTAGAACGGGTGCCTCACCTTCCGGTACAGACACTTCAGGTAAGAGGGATTGGCGCCGCTCCAAGTTTTTTTTAGGGCACGCCAGCTCGCTTCCATCCTGGCGACCTCCTCTCGGTGCCGGGCCAGGCCTCTTAGGGTATCCTCCGCTTCTTGCAGCGTAGGAGGGTTTACAGGCCGGGTGCCCAACGGTGATTCCGTGGCGATCGGGTCGCTTCCGTGGGGGGAGAGCTCTGACTGCTCCATCCCTTCACACTTCTGCTCGTGTCCATTAGCCATCTCTGCCAAGTCACATGTGTCATTAGCATGTGGAGAGGGCCCCTCTTTTGTAGGGAGGCGGGACCTTCGTGTTAGTTTCTGCACACTGAGGAGGATGAGGAGGCGGAACTCCAGAGCTGTGGGGCACGATCTTACATTGCAGTAACATTTACACTGGTCGCCGGTCGGCCATCGTTTTCACGCCACTGAGTGAGTGTACACCCACGAAGAGCACGCCCTTCTTCTTCACCAGTGCCTCGTCGTGACGCAGATATGGCGGAAAAAATTGGCAAATACATTCTCTGATGATTTTAGCAATTCTCAAGCACAGAGTCTATTTTACTATGTAGAAGTGTATAAACTATAAATATATGTTTATATATATATGTCACAATGACATGTATATATATATATATGTATTCTATGTGTGTATATTTTGTGTTTACAACGAAAGAAAGGGTTTTTTTAGTTGCGATATTTTGTTCCCATAGACTTACATGGGACTTCCGCTATCGGAATCGGATATCGGCGATATTTAGTGATATCGGTTATACCATTCCGATCCGATATTTTTCGATATCGAGCAGTATCGCTCAACACTACTCTTGATCAATCAGGGCCAAAATTTTTCTTATTTCCTGGCAATAGTATATTATCTAAAGGTTCCAGGCGTATGATAGGGTATTGTAGTGACCGGAAAAGAAGGCAATAGGTACACATTGAGTTTAAACTTATTTAATTGATTTTGGTAAGAAGAAATAACATGCAAGATTGGTGAACGGCCATGTTTATGGGGAGTTGGTGCAGTCCAAATATCTTCTATCATACGTAAGGCCAGACATACTTGTACACATACACATATGTCACAGGTCTCAATGGCACTTACAGAGTTTCAAATTCTTCCTATCAAATAGATTCAATTATCAGGTACTTGCCACCCAGCAGTAATATCCATCCTAATTATTCCTTCAGTATTGTTTGTGATTTCTAACTATTTCACAGGTTCTTTCCTGCGAAAAAATGGTGATATGTAGCATTTCCTTTGGTTAGTAATACAGTATGATGCACATACAGAACACAGAATCGTTATTAACATGAATTATTTTCTTACATCAGTCTTGTACCTATTATAAGGTGGCATGTGGTACACAAAATGGGCATCAATTCATCAAAAACCGACATTGTTCTCTACTATCTTAATGATTAAGAAAGAGAGAGCTGGAATCAAAGGTACATCCATGATCTTGATTAAGATTTGTGGCATGAGGAATGTCACAGTTTGTCATAAATTAGACGAATGGGTGTCGCCATGCCCCATCCCAGCTTCATCAATTTTTTTGTAATGGACCAAAACTGGCATGAAAATGTTAAAAGTAGCAACATTGAACAGCCTCAAGTTGTGCAAATGTGACACCCGGGGCACATATAACCCATTACACCATGAGGGTCGAATCCTTTTTGCTGTCACATGTGAAATACAGCTCATGGCTGTGGATGTGTGGGGGTTAACACCAACATTACTGTTCCCTCTCTAGTTGTGGTGGTTGATGGCATTCCCTATGGTGTTAGTGCGGAGGAAGACTGGAAAGTAAGGATCAGTTTAACAGTAGAACAGATGAACTTTTACTTGTACAGAAACCAAGAAAGTACACAGCCAAAGATGGTGTTACATGTTCAGTTGGTGGCAAAGTTCCAAACACAGGCACATGGCGTCATAAGGAGGAAACAGAACATATAATGTGTGATAAGCAGCGAGTGCAGTCAGAGCCTATCCTACTGTCCAGGATGACACAATGCAGTTTTCTCCATGCCACTGTGGGGGTGTTCCCCAGCGGACATCAACATCCCCGCACCCTCTAACCTTCATGGTGTTGTAAAATTCATGGAACTCCATCTTCTGTATGGGGGACTACAATCCAGACCTGTACTCCACCTTCGCTCTCCATGTACTGTTTCATTTCAGACCAGAGAATTCCATCTGCCTCTTGCATGCTAGTCCTCAAGGTATCCTACAGGTTTCTTGGGGTCAGTCCATCACCATATAGCTCATGGAATGAAGGTGAGGTGGTATGGAGTGGTGGATGGAAATAATTCCCTCACACATTTTCTGACTGTCCTTTAGCTTATCTCCCACTAAACACTAACTCTTCTAACAGTTGCAACAATTTTAGTGCACCGACCTTCACCCACCAAACTAGCTCAGTGAGGAGGTTACCTATTTACTACCTGAACCATTGCAATCAATGCTGTCTCACAGTGACTCACATAACCATAACACTAATTTTTACAGGAAATACTGGAAGCCTCCCATATTATAACACAACATTACAGTAATACCCAACTTTGGGACATTATAGAAATGTTTTGCAACTTTTCTGCTCTACGACTTACGGCAAATTTCTGGAGTAAACACCTTGCTGAATTGATGCCATGGTGTTCACTTTTCATCCCACCAACCCAACAAATAAAATAAAGAACTATTGAAGTACGTTGGAAACTGGTCCTACTGTTGAAGACAACATGTGACACAGGTCAATATAAAATTCCACTTCCCGCAATTTTTTGCGCTGCTCATCATTGTAGGAATTTACACAATATGGAATTGGAGAAATCACCTTTTCCATGTTATAGGCACCTTGTTTTACTCCTATGCAGTTGGCAACCAATTGGATGCCACTGTTTTGCTAGCCTTTTAGTAAGAAAGATATATTACTGAGTTCGGTTGTTTTAGAGCTCCATGAATGGCCTGGTATTTTATTTGCTGCAGTAATTCCTCTATTTTTATCATTATCATCATATCTATTCCCCTTAGATGCAGGAACATTTGGAGGATTGTGCATGAAGGACATGAAACTACCGGAATTTCACAAGGCCTCAGTGAAATTCATGGAGAACTGCTGATGTCTGAGGTGAGACAGTATAATGAAAGGCACAAGTCAACAGAGGGCTATAAAGCTGTTTTCTGTTGTGGGCTTTTTTATTACCCTGTTAGTCAGTGCTGAACTCGCTGTCGAACCCTGAAGGCAGTAGGCTTTGTGTAAAATGTAAGACATCAATACATTATCACCTAACGTTTTGCCTATAAAACTTCTGGCAGGTTATATGGTCTGGGGCTGGCACCTCCTAAAATATAGATAGTGTTTGGAAAGCCATTCGGTAGCCAGTGCATTTAACCCTTTTTACTGCCAAGACGCTATCTTTCTGTAGCATGAATTAGTGTTATTTTTTTTATATCTTGAATGTTGCAGCATATTACATTAGTAATTCCAATCTCAGTTCATTCATGGATAGCTTTTCAATATTCTTAAAATATATTTCATAATAAAAAAATGCATGAAATGGAATAACTGATAAAATAATAAAGCGACCTTAAAGTGGTTATCTAGTTAAGACAACCTTATCATCGGCGGGGCCAGCATTACAAATCTATCAGCTGCTCTCCATTCGGTAACCACTTCAATGAAAAAGTAAAATTACGTTCTGGCCATTCAGCTTAATGGTCTATCATGCAACACATAGGCAGACAAAGTGCCCCAAATGAGAGCTGATTATTGTTATTGGGTTATGACTTCCATATTATGTTATAGGACAAATAGAAAGGAGATGTCCTTATGACATGCACAATTTAGACACTAGAATGAAATTAATTTTCTAATTGTCAATAATCTGCTTAGATCTGCTCAATGCTTAGATGCTACCAGCAGTCCGCTCTCAGGAGTGTAGTATGGAACGGTTATGTAGTAGTAGTAGTTAGCAATAGTTATAATAGCAGTAGTAGTTGTCGGAGTAGTAATAGTACTTGTAGTTGTATTAGTAGTTGCTGTTGTAGCAGTAGTTGTATTGGTAGTAGTAGTTGTAGTAGTAGCAGCTGTTTTAGTAGTTGTAGTACTAGGTGTTGAAGTAATTGAATTTGTAGCAGTAGTAGTTGTAGTAGTTGTTGCTGTAGTACTATGTATAGTAGTTATTGTACTAGTTTTGTAGCAGTTGTAGTAGTGGTGTTTGTAGTTGTAGTTGTTGTAGTACTATGTGTAGTAGTAATTGTACTAGTTTTGTAGCTGTAGTAGTTGTAGTAGTTTTAGCAGTACTTGTTGTAGTTGGAGTTGTTGTAGTACTATACATAGTAGTTATTGTTCTAGTATTGTAGCAGTAGTTGTTGTAGTAGTAGTTGTTGTAGTTAGAGTTGCTGTATACTATGTGTAGTAGTAATTGTACTAGTATTGTACCAGTGTTAGTTGTTGTAGTAGTTGTTGTAGTTGTACCAGTAGACAGTAGTAGTAGTTGTAGTTGATCAGTAGTTGCAGAAGTAGTAGTTGTAGTTGTAATGGTAGTACCATAGTAGTTTTTTTTTCATTTGTGCTTACCTACAACTCACATAAAGGCAAACCAACATTTTATATTATGTATTATCATTGTAAACTGTCTTATATTTGCATGGGATTGTAGAACCAAAATTGTTTATGGATAATAAACCACAAGGCAGCATTTGTTTATTAGCAATTAAAGGTTTGCTATCTTTGAAATTTTAGACAGGAACCAACCAAAATTACCATATTTGCTTAAAAAATTTTTTTTATCAATTGTATGATTCTTTGTATGATTTCTTGATGCCAATGATGAACATGGTGAATATTATTTTCCAAGATATTTGCTATTCTTGACTGGTTGAAAATTGCAGCCTGTATTTATATGCAGTCAAACAATTTATCTTATGAACCTTGCATAGCCAGTCTGGCCTCTATATTTCATACCGTTCCTTCAATGACTATATGCCAAAAAGCACACCTATACTTTTATTTTAACTATGGTCAGTGGCAGTTGTATGTCATGAATTGTAAACCTTGTCATTTTACTAAGAACCTCTTCAAATTACTTTAAGAAAAACTTAACTAAAATGGATGTCATTCTATAAGAAATTTCAAAATTATTGATCTAAATCTGTCTTACTTTACATTGTTGTGGCAAATTTTTAGACACTGACCTCTTTTTGAAGGTTGTGATTGTGACATAGAGCCCTTTTTATTGTAGAAATTAATTGTGGCCCTAGATCACAAAACAATTAAATCTTCATACTACATGTATCAATCACATTTCATAAAGTCATTTCCCCTCTTAAGTGCAAAAAAAATTGAAAATGCTTACTATTGTTATTATGTAGAGTTTCATCTGACCAAATGCTTTATAGTTTACTACATAGGTTCACAAGAAATCGAGGCTTTATTTTCCCAATTAGTATCTTGGAAAATGTAATCTCATTTCTTACTAATATTGAAAGTGAATTTCTAATAAAAATTTCCTAAGACAAAAATTAGAACAGAAAATAAAAGGAGGTTCATAATACATATCAAACAGAATTAGATTTTCAATGTCACCCTTAAACATGATGACTGGGTTGTCCAGATGATCCTTAGAAACCAGATTTTTCTTTTTCTTATGCTTTAACATTCTAGAAACTTTAAATACATTGTTTTATCTGGCAATTCTGCCATCTCTTCTGCAGAATCGCAGAACGAGCCTTTTATTCTAGTTTTCCTCTTGACAAGGAAATTATTTGAAAATTAGCCTCTTACACTATTATCAATCTTTTGTTTTGATGCGTGAAAATGTTATTCTTTTAATAGGCCAATTTCTCATTGTCATTTACCTTTCACTGTTCTAAAACTGCTTTCTGTCTAAGAGGTTATTTTTACAACAGGTGTTCATTTCTCCCTCTTCCTGACTGAGAAACCTTTCCATTTCCAATGGTTGTTTTTTTTTTTAAATAAATGATATAAAAGATTGCAGTAGGTTCAGTGCACCGGGAGTAATTTCTGATTTTTATCTGGTTTAGACAATGAGTCAAGTGGAAGTTGAAAGAAGTTTTTACAATGGTCTTTATTAATTCAACTCCAAACCAATGCTTTCACTTGTGCATAGAGCTAAAAAAAGAGAAAAAAAAGAAAAAGAAAAAAGCTTAGTATATACATCAAACAGACATAGTACTAATCATGTGGATTTTGATGCAAATTGAATGCTCCTCCTTTTACCGCTTTGGGTCTCTACAGATCCTATAAGAAAAGTAGGATTAAAAAAAAAATGTTTACTCACTTCACCGCTCACCTGTCCTGCAGCCCATCATCCGCCAGACATGGAATGAAGCAGGTAAGGGGATGCACGCAACATAGAAAAAGAAAAAGAGGCACAGAGGACTGGATGGCAGCCTGTAGAGGTGGCAGGACAGGTGAACTTTGAGGCAAGTATTATTTATTTTTTACCATCTACCTGGCCCTCTATGGTTCAGCAAAATAACTGCTATTTTACTGAATTTGCGGGGAGCAAATTGCAAAAAAAAATCAGCTTTCTCAAGAATATGATTTTTTATAAAATTCAAATAGAGAAATCACCCAAACCTGGTTTGTCACATGGCTGCTATGGAAATGGAACATGGAGAAAAGAGAGGAAAAATTCAGAGTAATAAAAAAGTCAGTTTCCAGAGGAAGTATGACTTACATGCGAAACGGCTGACATTGTCTCCACAATTTCTGTTTTGAATCAAATATAAAGCTTTTTTTTATAATGCCCAGTGGTGCGAGCCCCATTTTCTCCTTACATTACTATTGGAATATTTACAGGTCAGCACCATGTAGACCAGACCCGGGCAAGGGGCGGCCCGCGGGCCGCATCCGGCCCGCCGGCTGTCAGTGACCGGCCCGCGGAGGCGCTCCGGCAGTCTCAGGGCCCCGGCATCAGCTGGCACAATACTTACCTCTCCCTTGCCTCCGCTGCTGCAGCTCCGGGCTCCACCGGCGCTTCCTCTCACAGCCGGCCGCTGAATGACGTCATCATTCAGCGGCCGGCTGTGTCAGAGAGCGGGGACGCTGGACAGGTAAGACGTGTCTCTGTGTGTGTCTGTCTATGTAGTGCGGTGCTTTGTGTGTGTGTGTGTGTGCGTGTGTGCGTGCGTGCGTGCATGCGTGCGTATGTATGTGAGAGAGTGCTTATGTGCTGTCTGTGTGATGATGGGCAGGCATTGCTGATAATGGGGAGGCATTGATGATGATGGGAGAAGATGATGATAATGGGCAGGTATTGATGATAATGGGCAGGCATTGATGATGGGGAGAAGATGATGATGATGATGGGGAGGCATTGATGATGATGGGGAGAAAATGATGATAATGGGCAGGTATTGATGATAATGGCAGGCATTGAAAGGGAGAAGATGATGATGGGCAGGCATTGCTGATAATGGGGAGGCATTGATGATGATGGGGAGAAGATGATGATAATGGGGCAGGCATTGATGATAAAGGGCAGGCATTGATGATGGGAGAAGATGATGATGGGCAGGCATTGCTGATAATGGGGAGGCATAATGATGATGGGAGAAGATGATGATAATGGGCAGGTATGTATATATACAGTATTACAGTATATATATATATATATATATTTGTATATATACAGTATTGGGTAGAACGGAGTTAATTATATTAGTCCGGCCCTCTAAAACCATCCCAATTTCTCATGCGGCCCCCTGGCAAAATTAATTGCCCACCCCTGATGTAGACGGTTAATCAGCTGCTGAATCTAGTTTGTTTCATCATTGGTGTTTTAACTCACCAGTGTGAATTGAACTACATCTAGTCAAGAAAATAAAATCTTCAGTTTTTATTTGGTTAAAAGGTATCCCAAATGGTTCCC
>JARQOD010000001.1:469383570-469417390 GCA_033576555.1 Oophaga sylvatica
CTATCCATGGGAAAGTGCATAATTTCCCAATCTATAGGGGTCTGACCACTAGGGCCCCCACCGATCTTGAGAATTAAGGTTCTGAAGACCCCTAGCTGACTTGAGCCGAGGTTGATCATGCTCACTGCTGCTCCAAACATTCAGTGCCGAAAATCAACCTAAGGGCTCCTTTCCACTTGCGAGAAATACGTCCGATTCTCGCATGTGAAATCCCAGCTCTGGCCCCGACACTCGGGAGTGGAGTGTGCGGCTGCATGTATTTGTATGCAGCTGCTCGCTCCACTCCCGAATGCCGGCCCCAGAGCTCTGATTTCACATGCGAGAATCGGACGTATTTCTCGCAAGTGGAAAGGAGCCCAAATGCTGCACTCGGCAACCTCTGGGGGACCCATTCAGAATGAATGAAGGGGCAGTGTGCATGATTAACCTCCGCTCCATTCATGGCTCTTCAGAACTCTGGTTTCCTTGGATCGGTGGAGGCCTCATCGGCAGAACCCACTGCGATCTGGAAGTTATCCTCTATCCTATGGATATTGGATAATTTTCAAGCTTGAGAATACCCCTTCAAAAAAACACCTTTTCGAAATCATTATTTATTTCCTTTCAGCTTCCTCTTAACCTAACTACACACATTTGGTGAAAACACGTTAGTACAGCAGCTATCTTTTCCAATCCAATGTCAACCTCCATATACATGCACACTTGATTAGGCCAAGCATGTTGGTGTATTGGATGGGGATATGGCAGAAGGCTGCTATTAAATACCTTATTGGCTGAATGGCTTATCTTTCTTGGAACAAACAGATTGGGTGTTGAAATTCAACACTCTTTACTCTAACATATCAGTCTTTGGAGAGATGGTAGACCTCCATTCACAATTAATGGTTAGCCAGTATGTTCAAAATGTATATGGATTGGCAAGCTTTAACTGTGTGTATATACAACATGGGGATGAGAACATGAAAAACAAATTTAAAAAAATGCAGGATCAAGAACGATTCTGCTGCTCATGTAAAGGAAGGGAGTGCAATAAAAGGTGATATGAAATGTTATGCTTCTGGTTGCCACATTGTTAATTTTCTGAGCTGACAAGAAATTCATCCAATTATCCACAGTGGAAAATAGTTTTATTGTGGTCATATAAAGAGAGAAGTTTGGGAACACAGAGATAGCCTGTAAATTTGAGCAAGCTAGATCTCTGATTCATCATTTGCTCTTTTGTAAGTGCAAAAGGACTCTTTTCTTTTTTGCGCTGTTTTTGTGCACACAATTTGGTGAATTTTGAGTAATATCAAAGATGTGTATTAATTTTTTACATTTTACGGCCTTTTCAGAGTAAAATGTCACATGTTGATTTTTATCAGAACGAAAATAAAATTTGACGTATTTTAAGCTCTACTGGGTTATTGGTCTACAATTGTGCACAATATTTGTTATATTTTGAAAAATCGCAAATAATAAATTAGGCAAAGAGAAGAAAACCATGCTCACATCGCCAAACAAAAAAACATGAAGAAACCAATCAAGGTCATGTGCACACATAGAGGCAGATTCATCAAAGCTTTTACGGCAGAAAAGTGTAAAGGCTTTTTCCAAAGTCGCAAAATCTTAATGCAATAGGGAGTTGCACAAAAATGTTACAACTTTTGCTGCCAGTAACTTTCACCCTCGTTTGAGTCAGGTTTGCCGAAATGATACAAAGAAGGGAAAAGGGATGAGGAAAATCAGCTCACTGTACAGTATTGTGATGCACCTTGTCAGGTATGTATAGTTTACATGAAGCCTTCCCAGTCCAGGATGCAAGCAGCAAAAGCAAAGGAAGAAAACGGGGTCTCCAGCGATAAATTGGTGCAAAAGTAGTAGTAATAGAAATGAAAAAACGTATTTTTTAAACGATACAGCCAAGGTAGGTAACCAAAATACAATACACATGTAACAAACAGACACATTTTATCTAGGAGCCAATACACCATGAATAAGGCTCCTTGCTGAAACGCGTCAATTTGCCACATGTGGATTGCCTTTTGGTTACCTACCTTGGCTGTATCGTTTTTAATGAATTAATTAAAAGCTACGTTTTTTTTATATTTTTACTGCATTTGTGCCAATTCATCGCTAGAAACTCCTTTTTCTTACTTTGCTTTAGCTTTGCCGAAATGGGCAAAGCAGGGGAGGGACTAGATGTGTGGGCACGCAAGCCCATCAAAGCCCATTTTGTACTTGAGAAATGCTCCTACACTCCCTGGAGTATTGATGTCCTTTGCTCGGGTAGCCTTTGTTGGGATACTAAAAAACTGGTGACATATTCTAGCCACCAGTTATCATTGCAACTTGTCGGCTTTTAGCGATCACCGGGAAGGATCCCCATTTAAATGCTATTGTCAGTAATTAACAGGGGCATTTAAATGGTTAACAGCAGTGATCAGCACAAACTCTGGTGGTCACTGATGGTAGAGGGAAGTGCCAGTTACAGTAGAGATGACACCTGTCCTGCGTGGAGTGGGCTCAGCTCCTGAGTCCACTCCTGATGCCACACCATGACGTACCAGTACCAAGTGCTGGAAGAGGTTAAAGATCTAATCAATCCACTATTTTGCAATAATATGGAACATTTAGTAAAGGTAGGGGGTGAATACTTATTTACTGTAGAGGAAATACTAGGTTTTGGCTTTACATTGCCTTCATTTGACCATATGACACTCACATCAAAGCACTGCACATAATGCAGACAAGCCTATGAGAATGTGACGTGCGGATTAGCCAAGCTGCTATATGTGGGATAGTCTCTATTGGTTAGTGATATTTCATGGGGTCTAACCACAGCTGACCTGTAGAAATGGCTAGAAGAAATATTTTTCAGTTGTCTTAACAGATAAGTTAAGCAGCAATCACAATATGTTTTTTTGTCCTGGGCGTGTGGCTTTATATAAATACTTACTGATAGAATAAGCACAAAGGCAAATATTCATCTGCCGAGATGTTATGGAGTTTGACCACACATGCATAGAAGATTAGGATTTTAGGATTTTGAACAGCTGTTTCATGTGCTGTTCTGGGCCTGTAATAAATAAAATATCACAATGACTCCAGTCCTAACAGGCAAACTTTTATGCTGTCCGTCATCTTCCTTTATTCTTCTGTGACATCGTTAAGGATTTAATCAGTATGTGGAACCATAAGATAGTGTGTTCAATAGATGTCTGTAAGTGAAAGTTCAACCTAAGGCTATACAAGTGGAATACTCCGAGGTCTCCTCAGACTGTGTCCAACCCCTTTCAAGCTCTTTAGCACAAACACACCCTCAGTAATGTCAAGGTGACCGCACCATAGACACAGATGGTATCCTGGTAGTAACTAACAGCCCATTTAATGTCACAGAGCACTAATAGATTTTTCATGTGTTTTTAAAATGAAAAAAATTGTCCAAAAATTATACCTTTTACGAATTTGAGATCACGAAGACCATTCTGCAGTACACTGACTGAAACTGACAGTGTCGCTGTCAAAGATAACATCATCCTAATGTGATTGAGATGAGTAATGTGCCATATTTTCCATAATATAATCTGCTTCCTAGCCACTAATATGCTTTCCAGTGACAAAGGAGGCCAATCGTGACATGCATTTGGTGGTATTAGTGCTGATGTACTCTCACTATCCTAAATCAACCTAAAAAGGATTCTGCATTCATTGACTCAGCTTTTATACAGACTATCATGTCTTTTCTGATTGGCTGTACTATACCATGTAATGTGACAGCTGCAAGGCATTATGGAGAAGTCATGACTGAGGTTATACGAGCCTTCTGTAGCTAATGCAATCTCCTGCAATATGTAAAATGGAAGAGAACATTTTTTTTGTAGATTTACACAAATCTAATTGCAAATTCTTCAAATTGACCGGGATCTGTGAGTTTCGTAAAATTCAACGCAAATTCAGTTTACATTGAATTAATTTGCTCATTTCTAGTAATTGAGTGAATGGAATGAAACTTTTCTTCTGTGCTTTCAAAAATGTGTTCATTAGTAACATAGGAAAGATTCCAATTGTCTTTAATGACTCAATGTATAAAAAAAATCACTGAAACCCTAAAAACTTGTAAAAAATTGATATTCCTTCACCTCCATGTTCATAGATTTTGCTTTTATTGCATGATTAATATTCCCAAACAACTTCTTATTAGGGTACATTCACATTGTGTTAATGCTCTAAGCTTTGCATTCTGTCCAGACACTGTTACACATAAATATGGATGTGTGCCCATTCACTTTATTTAAGCAAATAATGAAACTTTGGCCGACCCTACTTTTTAGTGGACAACATCTGTTTTTGTGGGACACAAACATGGGATAGACAATGCTATTATTACAAACATCGAAAGAAGGCATGTCAAGTTTCATCTTCTGCATTTGGTTTGCCTCATTTTCGGTATTCAAATGCCATTGCAGCCCCACCCCACACATAAAAAAGGAGTTCAGAATAGGGCATTAACAGAATATGAATGGAGATAGTGCAGAGGAGTAGTCTGGCCTTCATGAATAATTCTGCAGTCACTCTATGTGATTGCAGACTTGTGAATCCTCATAATGCACACATTGTGCACTGTCAGATTCTATCTCTGCCGGTGCTACATTCCTACTAGACATATCGGGCTGCCCTCAATTTACTTGTGTTGGTACATGACCGCATGTATGCAAATCACATACTTTCGTTCACGTGCCCGCCAGCTCTCAGCACCAGCACTGGAGAATCCTGTATCCCAAGATCCGACAACCTCATTAAAGGGACTCTGTTAGCACATATTGACTGTTCAAACCAAGTACCGCCGCTCGATGCTTCACGACAGGGCCATTCATTATTGTACACTGTCCTACCTGCTTGTTTCCCTCTATCTCCACCCTCCTCTTTTTTGGTTGGCAGCTTTGGCTTCATAGGGCCAGAGAAGGGTGGAGATGGATGGAACCAAGCAAGTGGAAAGATGGATATAAATGATTGGCCCTGCTGTGAAGCACCGGGCACCTGTCCTTGATTTGAACAGTTGTTCTTTGCTGACAGAGTTCTTTTAAGCCCTATTGGATCATGTTGAATAAATAGTGTTGGTGAAGCTCATAGCTCCAAAGGATCACAATGGTCCACTAAAAATTTTAGTAGTCTATTGTTTCCAAAATATATCCTATAAGGTTCTAATTTCAAGTGCATGTAGCAGTACTTCTTAGAATGCAAAATTGTTTCATGTGAGACTTGCTGGAATGTTAAAATGGTTGTTTGTAGCTCCTAAAGTATTCAGCTACTAGACAATGCAGTGATATTTGTAGAAATTAAAGAGATTTTCCTGATTTATATTAATAAGGTTTAATTTCCACAATTTAGACTCCACATTAAGAAAGTTGGCAGAAAGTTGTTCAGGTTCTGCCATGATGTTCTTCATCTTGGTCAGAAAAATAATGCTGCATTTTGCTCTGTTTTTCCTATGAAATATGGTGAAATCTCAAATGAAGCATGTGATCCAAATGCGGACTTAGCCAAATATCTTCAAAACATTGAAAAATTGAAACATAAAGCATAATAAAAAAAAATAGAATAAATATTTATATAATGAATCGTTTTCAAACTTAAAACGAAAAACTTCTTTAGGTTCATACTTGATCATTTAGGTCAAAGTTACTTTTATTAGTAGACTAAAATAAATGTATTTATACATTAATAGAACCAATTGTAGATAATGTTTTATAGTAGTAAATCACACTTTTCTGACATCCTGGGTCCTTTTGAAAGTGCGGCTGTATGTATTCAAGTGTCTGCAAACACTAAAGTAGCAGAATATACTCCAATATTTATCTTAGAATGTAACAACAGAGATAAAAAGCCGATATCATCCGTAACCTCCTCGGCTAGCTCACTTCTCAGCCTTAATGCAATGGTAAGTGAATTGGAATGATAGTCACAAAATATTTCTAACATAAACCACAAAGATAATGCTGCCCTACACCAAAACAGAGGAAGGAATGGTTAAGTAAGAGTCATCACTCCTTATGTGTTACTCCCCATATTTTATGGAGCCTAAATGGACCAAGTCTTCAGCTATTACTGGTCATAGAAACGTGTCAAGACTGCTAGAGGAGGAAGTAACATGAAAGTAAAAACCATTGGGCATGAAACATCAAACACTTTTACTATAGATCCTTTATTTGTACCTTATTTGACATTACAGTCTTTCTGAAGTAGAAAAGATTTGGTAGCAAACGGTAAAGTTCATTTTCCTTGTTAGATAAGGCGTATGTAATGGTCCAAGACCTCCATCATCTGTCTGTAGCAAGTGAATATTTCACAGGCTAGGTACTAAAGTTCTTAGGTTTTATGTTGGAATATTTTTGGTTAAGTATAAGTCTGCAGTTCTCATGATTTCCTAAGGATATTCTTAGGCGTAGAGATGAGCGAATCAGAAAAAATGTCAAATTTGCCCGTTCGTTCAGATTTTTCCCAGAAAATTCAATTCATGAATAAGTTATTGTTCATGAATTCAATGTCCCTTATTATGCTTAAATTCTCTGCTTACCTTTCGGTGTCCCCTCCGCTCCTCACTGTCACCCGTTGCATCTTCAGATTGTTGCCGCTTACGTTGAAATCTTTGGGTCTGTTGAGGCCCGGAAGAGTTCAGCACAAGATTGTGCTAAAGGTCATGGCCTGTGTCATGACTTTAAATGTGCTTGCGCAGAACTCTCCTGGGCCTAGCCAAACCCAGAAGCCCCAGCCCAGCATGAGAGACATGGCAAATTCAGTACAAGCGAAAGTGATCTGAAGATGCGATGAAGACCGGGCAAGTTACTGTGAGTAGCAGCTGGAGAGGAGAGCAAGCGGTAAGGTGAATATAAGAATTTTAAATGATGGCCAGTGGCCAGAATTTTGATGAATCCACACAGAAGCAAATTACAAAAATGTGCATTTTGAAAAATTTGAGTAGAGTTTAAATCTACTTACGTTTATTCGCTCATGCCTACTTAAAAGTTATATTTGTCTATGTATTTAATTATAAAAATAAAAGAATAGATAAAGAGAAAAATAGAACGTTTCTATATTTGAGCTTCTAATACCTACATGCTGGTTCCACTTTCCATAGTTTAATGTAACTATTGAAAACATAAAATAAGCTACTAATTTTTGCTCAACCTACTACAGTCATCTCACAAAACTGAGGAAATAAAGCAGATTAATCTATTTTACTCAAAAGATTTAGCATAAATTGTGATTTATTGATTAAAGTCCCTTTTCATTCTGGGCTTAGAAGTCCAGTGGCTGGTGCAACTCAATGATTGCAATTTCATGTGAATATATACATGTTGATGGATGGAGGGTTAAATTTCTCCCCTTCCAATATTTTGGACTATGCCTTCATTTATCAATCATGCTATAAAGTGACTGTGCCACAGTGGTGTCTGACATTATACCTTGTGTTATATTGCACATACTGTGGTCCCATACAGCAAGCCACAGGCTGTAGAAGGGAGGGCCTCATGACCGGGAGTTATGCCAGGCCCTAATAGGGTAGAACAAAGCAAGGATAAACTAAAATAGAGTTTTAGGAGGGGGGTTAGGATCTAAAATAGTGGATGGGAGGGGTTTAAGGTTCAAATTACGTGAGGTATTAGTGAAAGGGGGGCATGAATGGGATCATTTGATTGGCTAAGGGGGCCAGGTATAAAAGGAGGGGATTGGAGGGTACAGGGACAGTATTTCAATACATCGGAGTCGAGACGCATTACCGGGATGGAGGCATTATTCCAGGAATTTAAACAGCTTTCAGCGACAAAGGGCACAGCGTGACTGCATGAGCAGATGCCGCTGTGGAGTGGCAGCAGCGACGGACCTACGATGCTACCAAAATGCCCTAAGAGGTCTCGGCCCCAAGAGAGAACAAGCCCGGAAATGCCATCCAGATCGAGGAGGGATGTTGGGAGCCGATCCATGGACCATTTTAGCAAGGAGATGGGCAGCCAGGAGACGCTGGAAGCTCCGAATCAGTGACGGAAGTCTGCATGGAGTTCGAGCATGCGCAGGAGCAGGGAGTCTACGCCAGCTTCCAGTGAGCCGGCCATGTCATGCAGAGAGACGAGGTCACGTGGCGCCGGGAGGAGGGACACAGAAGTGACTGGTGGGTACGTGGAGCAAGAAACTGAGTGGGCAGTGCAGCGCGCTCGCTCTTTACGAGGTCGGAGCATGGGGACTGGCCTTGAAAATGGGGATAATAGTGGGATTGCGCCTGCTTGACCTCACAGGGTTCAGAAAAAGGAATAACAATGGATGCACTGTCCAATTCAGGGACGACAGTCTTGAGGTCGAGGAAGGAGGCAGGCGGAGGATTGCGGGCTGCTGACGTGCAGCTGAAGTGTCTTCCACCATAGCTGGGGTCAACACTAGCGCAACAAGGCCCGGGAGGTCCTTGGTTGCTAGGGCATCAGCGGTGGAGTCTGAGGAGGAGGACATAGCATCTACAGGAAAGGAATCGGAGGAGAACCATGGGAGGAGATACGCAATGGCCATTCCGATGGGGGCTCGAAGTCGGCCTGGTAAGCATTTTGGTCACTGTAATGCAGCGAGTGATTGTGACGTGGGTGTCGGGCAGCAGATTGTACACGAGGGAACAGCAGGTAGTGAATTGTTGATGTTGCTGGGAATGATAAATGAATTTATGGGCGTAGCCAAGTGCCAGTGTGGCAAGGGGGTGGGGTGCACATGGCGCAATCAGCTGCAGTAGTTTCAGCCTTGGTAGGGGGGCAAATAATACTCAGGGTGTTTCTCAGCTTGAAGGGGGCGCTCCTGAGTCTGATAGTGTGCTGAATGTTGACTCACTGAGACTGGACAATAGGGCTCGTGGGGAAGTGTATGTTTGTTTTTATGGGCCTTTGGGGGTGCATGTAAAGCAGGAGGTGAAAGAAAAATTATGGAGAGATGAATATATAGACATTTTTTCGTTATTGCCATCGGAGAAGTTTAATTTGGACAGGGTCAAGTTGATGGAGAGTAAAAAAGAGGAAAAGGAAAGGCGTATATATGGGCTGATTCCGCGAACTTTCACAAATTGGTTGCAGGCGTTTTCCATTTTGGCAAGTGTGGTGGGGGAAAAGAACCCAGAAAAATGTTCATCTCTGTTTTGCTATTTGGATAGCATTGGGGAGGCATGTCGTACGTATGGTGGGACTGGTTGGTTACGATATGACGAACAGTTTAGGCAGAGGAAGGCAGTTCATCCGAGTTTACGCTGGGATAACAAGGACATAAATTTGTGGATGCACTTAATGTCGGCACCGAGAGGGTGCCTCCGTGGTACCTGCCAGTGCAGGGGGACCACTGGTGAGAGCAAAGAAGGGATTGTGTTGGCGTTTCAATGAGAAGGAATGTAATTTTACATCATGTAGGTTTAAACATGAATGTTCTGGTTGTGAGGGACAACACAGCTTCTCAAAGTGCTTTAAGAGAGGAAAAGAAAAGCTTGGGGAAGCTGCAGGTAAGAGGGACGACTCCATTGAGGGTAGAGTGGATGGAGATGATTATCCTGATAGGCGGCATGTTTGTTGAAGGAGGGTTTTCAGTTAGGTTTTCACATACCTTCCGTTGTAAAGGAAGTATCGGTTTTGGTTCGGAATTTTAAGTCTGCTATGGAGCTACCAGAGTTAGTTGGTCAAAAATTGGGTAAAGAAGTGGAGTTGGGCAGGATGGCCGGTCTGTTTCGGTGATTACCATTGCCACAATTAAAGATTTCTCTGTTGGGTTTGGTCCCAAAGAAAGAACCAAATAATTATCGATTGATACACCATTTATCATACCCAGAGGGGCGGGGCGGTCATTGATGGCATCGATCCTGAGTTGGTCTCGGTATCTTACGTGTCATTCGATAAGGCGGTGGAGTGGGTAAGGCAGTGTGGTCAAGGTGTGCTGATGGCCAAGGTAGATATGGAAGTGGCGTTTCATTTGTTGCCAGTCCATCCCGACAGTTTTCGCCTGTTGGGTTGTATTTGGGAAGGGCATTATTATGTTGATTGTTGTTTGCCCATAGGTTGTTCGATATCATGTTCTTATTTTGAGAAGTTTAGTTCTTTTTTGAAATGGGTGGTTCTTACTGAGGCAGGCGCAGATTCCATTATTCATTATCTTGATGATTTTCTGTGTATTGGACCTTCTGGGTCTCCAGTGTGCGCAATATTACTGCGGACTATAGAACAAGTAGCGGAGTGGTTTGTGATCCCTCTGGCTGCAGAGAAGACGGTTGGTCCAACTACCACGCTGTGCACTCTGGGCATTGAGATAGATACGGGGTTGATGGAATATCGTTTGCCAGTAGAGAAGCTGGAGGATTTTAAAATGGTCATGCACGAGGCGTTGAGAGTCGCAAGGTTCAGTTGCGTCAGTTGCAATCTTTACTAGGTAAATTGAATTTTGCGTGCAGGATTTTACCCATGAGTAGAGTATTTACCAGGAGGTGGCTGTAGCAATGGTGGGTGCGACTTGCCCACAGCATTTTATTCATTTGAATGCGGGTCAAAAAGTTGATTTACGCATGTGGAAGCAATTTTTGGGCAGATATAATGGGCTGTCGGTGTGGTTGGATGAGGTAGTGGATAATGTTGATTTAGAGTTGGTGACGGATGCGGCAGGATCATTGGGATTTGGAGCCTACTATCAAGGCAAGTGGTTGGCCATTGGCCGGGAAGTGGCCGGTGAGTAGAGAGTCAATGGACTGACAAAGAATTTAATGGCTTAGAGTTTTTTCCCATTGTGGTAGCCGTGGAGGTATGGGGGAGGCATTGCGATACAAGAAGGTGAGGTTTTCGTGTGATAAAATGAGCGTAGTGCAGAGTATTAATCACTTGTCAGCACATTCTCCTCCTGTGGTGAACTTGATGCGTCATTTGGTACTTCAGTGCTTGTATTTAAATGTATGGTTGAGGGCAAAGCATGTGCCAGGAGTAGAGTTGAGCGATACTTTCCGATATCCAAAAGTATCGGAATCGGAATGGTATCGCCGATACCATTAAAATATCGGCGATACCCGATACCGATACCGGAAGTCCCATGTAAGTCTATGGGAACAAAATATCGTAACTAAAAAAAACCCATTCTTTCCTTGTAAACACTAAATATACACACATAGAATACATATATATATATATATACATGTCATTGTGACATATATATATATATACATATATGTATAGTTTATACACTTCTACATAGTAAAATATCCTCTGATTCAATTGCCGGGTAAAGCCGGTTTCTGTGAAAAGACAGAAGCACCCGACATGAAATGACACTTGGTGTACATAGGGTTAACCATGTCTTTTCATGTCCTTTGCTATCTGATTTGCACAAACAATTAAATCAGTCTATGTGTGCAAAATTTCACACCTGTAGGGGTTAATTAAAGGTGTAAATTCGTTGTAAAAAAAATGGACTTTTTGCTACGAATTTACACCTTTAATTAACCCCTACAGGTGTGAAATTTTGCACACATAGACTGATTTAATTGTTTGTGCAAATCAGATAGCAAAGGACATGGTTAACCCTATGTACACCAAGTGTCATTTCATGTCGGGTTCTGCATTTTCACAAAAGCCGGCAATTGAATTAGCGGCTATTATACTATGTAGAAGTGTATGAACTATAAATATATATATATATGTGTCACAAACTCAATGACATGTATATATATATATGAGGTGTAAAATTGCTGAAAAAAAATGCGTGGGCTCCCGCCCTATTTTCGCAACCAGACAGACAAAGCCAGTGAGTGGGGGCAGATAATAATAGCCCAGAGAGGGACCATTATTTTTGGCCCCCCCCCGGCTACTAACATCTGCCCCCAGACACCCCAGAAAGGGCAAATCTCTAATTAGATTTGCCCTTTCTGGCACTTTGCCCGTCTATTCCCATTGCCCTGTAGCGGTGGCGAATGGGTTAATAAGGGGTTAAAATGACCTTGCAATTGAAAGGTCACTTTAAGCCAGGTTAATAATTGAGAGCTGTCAATTAGACAACTATCAATTATTAATCCTATTGTATGAAAGAAAAATCAAACACACACTTTAATAAAAAAGAAGTTTAATGAAATAATCACACAGTTTTTGACCATATTTTATTTACCTGCTAAAACCATTTCCTGTAATAAAAATAAAATAATAAAGCAAAATTATTCTTACCAATCCGATGCACAGTCAGGTCCCACGGTGTAATCCTTCAGAAAGGGTTAATGTTTACTGCAGGGACCGCAGCTAATGCTGCAGCCTCACAGTAAACCCCCAAATGAATGAGCTCCTCTCCTGGCTGACAGGAGAGGAAGTGGAAAGCTTAATTGATTGCTTTCCACTTTCACTTCAGGTCAGCCAGGGACACCATCAGTGACGTCAGAGGGAACTGATTAACAAAAATAGGGGTTCCCTTCGAAAAAAAAATGGCTGGGGTGGGGTCCCCCCTATTTTTGTTAACCAGCCAGATGAAGCAGACCGCTGAGGCCTGGATTTTCAGGCTGTTAAGGAGCCAAGATCCATGGACCTTGCCAGCCTGATAATACCAGGCCACAGCAGTCTGCATATCTTGGCTGATTAACAAAAATAGGGGATCCCCTCGAAAAAAAAATGGCGTGGGGTCCCCCCTATTTTTGTTAACCAGCCAGATGAAGCAGACCGCTGAGGCCTGGATTTTCAGGCTGTTAAGGAGCCAAGATCCATGGACCTTGCCAGCCTGATAATACCAGGCCACAGCAGTCTGCATATCTTGGCTGATTAACAAAAAAGGGGATCCCCTCGAAAAAAAAATGGCGTGGGGTCCCCCCTATTTTTGTTAACCAGCCAGATGAAGCAGACCGCTGAGGCCTGTTTTTTCAGGCTGATAAGGATCCAATATCCATGGACCTTGCAAGTCTGATAATACCAGGCCACAGCAGTCTGCTTAGCTTGGCTGGTTAACAAAAATAGGGGATCCCCTCGAAAAAAAAACGGCGTGGGGATCCCCCCTATTTTTGTTAACCAGCCAAGTAAAATGCAGACTGCTGCGGCCTGGTATTAAAAGACTGTCAAGGCCCATGGATTTTGGCCCTCAACAGCCTGATAATACCAGGCTACAGCAGCCCCACATTTGGCGCATCAAAAGATGTGCCAATTGTGGCACTTTACCCGGCTCTTCCCACTTGCCCTGTAGCGGTGGCAAGCGGGGTAATAAGGGGTTATTGTCACCGTTGATTGCACGGTGACAATAAGCCCGGTTAATAATGGAGAGGTGTCAATAAGACACCGATCCATTATTAATCCCAAAGTTTTTAAATGTTTAAAAAAAAGACACAGCAAGAAAAAAGTCTTTTAATGAAATAAAAGAGACAACACAGTTTTCATTTTTTTTATTACTCTCTCATTCCTGCGACGCCATCGATCTCCTGTAAAAAAATAAAAAAAAAAACCAACAGTATACCACCTGTCCGACGCAGTCCATAGTAACGATTGTCCCACGACTATCCAGCTCTGCTACATCGGAATGACAGGCAGAGCCTGACATCCCGGCGCAGCACAGCTGCTTACCAGCTTCCCCGGTGGTGACGTCATCGGACTGCTTTACGGCCGCGATTACCCAGCAGTCACTGCAGTTATCGCGAGATACTGCATGTGACCGCCGGGGAGAAGAGGATGGCGGCCATTAAGCAGCCCGGGATGTGACCGCCGGAGATCTTCTGCCGGGTAAGTGCCGCTGACTCCTGACAGACCCGACCGACGGACACTGACAGTGACAGTGACATTCCGATTCCGGTATCCGATATGACGAAAATATCGGAACTCGGAATCGGAATTCCGATACAGCCAATATCGGCCGATACCCGATACTTGTGGTATCGGAATGCTCAACCCTAGCCAGGAGTCAAAAATTCCATTGCTGATGCAATTTCTCACTTTAAGTGGGGCCTATTTCTGAAGCTGGCGCCGGAGTTGGAGCAGCACAGAACACAGTGGCCAGAGAGCTTATGGAATCTGGTATTGGATCAGCAATGAGGTTAATTGAGGCATTGGTGGCTCCTGGAACGTGGCAGCGATGTAATTCAGTGTGGGACTATTGTTATAGGTTGGATGTGGGTACAGGGAGTTGTCAGTCTGATGAAGATAGAGTGGAGTTATTGTTATACATCATCGGCCGGTCATGTGAGGAAGGGTGTCGGTGTTGAATGGGCAAATGGCGGCATTGGCATTTCTGTTCAAATTGTCTGGCGTAAAAGACGCTACCAAGACTTTTGTGATACGACAAGCATTGAAGGGGTATAGGAAAGGAAGGGCGGTTCGGGATTGAAGGCACCCGATCTCACTTCATATGCTGGGTAGGATGTTAGCAGCATTGGAAAATGTGTGTCGGTCTAGATATAAAACATTGTTGTTTCAGACGGCTTTCAGATTAGCTTTCTTTGGCACGTTTCAAATAAGTGAATTAGTAAGAATTGTCATCAAGGGGGTTTGCAATTTCGTGATGTTGTATGTGAACCCGGGTTATTCGTTGTAGACTTCAGAGGTTGAAGACCGATTTCTATAGTAAGGTTATATGGTGGAACTATGGGCGGTGGATGGATTAACAGAATGCCCGGTATATAGAACATCTCAATTTCTGTTGGTGAGGGGCGGTTCCGGGGGTTCTTTGTTGATTCACGAGGATGGTTCGGCTTTGTCTAAATTTCAGTTTATATCTTTATTCAAGAGGTGCTTAGGTGCAATTGGTGTGCATGATCCTAAATTCGGGTCCCATTGATTTCGTATGCGGGCAGCGACGGAAGCAGCCAGGTGGGGCCTCAGTGCAACGGCGGTGCGCAAGATTGGGAGATGGGAATCATTACGCTTTGCGTCATATGTTCGGACAGGGATGTTGGATGTATAACAGTGGAAAAGGGGTTGCAAATTACAATTTTTTCTTTTGATTGTCTTCGTCTTTTGCAGATGGTCCGCTGTTGGTGTGGGTGTTAGATAACTTGTACATGGTGTGGGAGCTTTACGTGCTAACGTCAGACAGGCCAGCAGGCAGCTCAGGTTAAGACAGGACGAGGCAACTGTTAGGTGGGTTGGGGTTAGTGGAATGCTCTGGTCCAGGTTGGTTCCAGAATTCTAGCTTCATGTGTGTTTGGATAGACCCCTGGATGCTTTATTGATTCTTGCAGGGGGTAATGATTTGGGGGTCTGCACTTCCAGGGATTTGGTTCGGGACATTAAGGCTGACTGCTTAAGGCTCATGGCCGCTTACCCGGGATGGTGTTAGAATCTATTTCGTTTTGACCATCTGCCATCTTGTTGTAGTTTTCTGGCTGCTGGTCTTTTTACCCTGGTGCTGGGTTTGTCTAAGGTCAGGTGATTGTATCACCCTTTATTACCCAGCACCTGCCTCCCAGTCCTTGCTGGACAACAGTGTTAATCCGCTAGACTTCTGGCTAGGTGCTTTGATAGCTCTCTGTGTTTGATACGGTGCAGTTCTGGGAACTCTAGTTCTGCCTGCTTTGTTTTTTTGGTTTTCCTTTAGTTTCTGCAGCTTCCTCTATTTTCCTACTAGGAGGTTACCTGTTTTTTGTTCCCAGTCCCTAGATCGTTAAGGGATACCCTTCCCCCTACCTTTAGGTCTTCTTTTGAGTTTAGCCTAGGTAACGTCGGTGGGTCTATTCACAATGAATATGTCGCTCACTCCATTGTATGGTTTCAGGCTAGTCCAAGTACAGGGTCAGATTCTCCCCCTTCTGCCCTAGTTCTGAGTTGCAGATCCATAACAGATTGTCCAGCCACACATATAAAAAAAAATCCTCTCCCGGATTCCTTCAATAAGAACGGCGTCCAAGAACTTGCTCAACGCTTGCAAGGGTTAACTTTGGAAGTAGCCAGCCTGCAACAGCACGTAAGTAATTACCATGGAGTACACTCTGAAGAACCAAAGGTAGGATTACCTGAGTTTTTTTATACAGCGTGTGGGGATTATTATGTCTTTATAGCGAAGTGAACCCCAAATCTGGGTATTTTCATTTCATCCTGATGATCCTTGTTTGACATCAGTAGAAGCATTTTTTACTGCTATGGGGTTGTTATATGATGATCCTGATTGGGTCACATCAACTGAGGCAGAGCTCAGACGGCTTAAACAGGGTTCTGGTGATGCTGAGAGGTATAGCCCCTCTCTTCCCACTCCCGTGTAGCTGTGGGATATGGGGTAATAAGGGGTTAATGTCACCTTGCTATTGTAAGGTGACAATAAGCCTGGTTAATAATGGAGAGGCGTCATTATTAATCTTATATTAATAAAGGGTTAAAAAAAACACACACATAAGAATAAATTATTTTAATGAAATAAAACACAACACGGTTTTCATATTTTTATTGCACCCCAGATCCAAGCGACGCCCTCGGTCTCCTGTAATAAAAAGTAAAAAAATAAAACAACCGTATACTCCCTGTCTGACGCAGTTCAATTAGTAACAAATGTTCCACGACGATCTCCCCTTTAAAACAGTGACATCGAGTGATGTCACTGCTCTATAGGGCCTCCCAGTGCTGCACTGACAGGAGACAATGGCTCCTGCAGTGCATCACTGAGGTTACCTGAGTTCATTCTCTCACTTTATGATGAGAATCAGAATTTTCTCACGCAGCATTGCCGGAGAGAAAATGAACTGAAGTGACGTCATTCTCTCCAGGTGGCGGAGGGATACACACCACAGAGGATTACCTCCGCTGTCAGAGCATCCCGGTGGCCGTGTAGAGCACTGACATCACCCGATGTCAGTGTTCTACACCAAAGATCGTCGTGGGACACTCATTAATCACTGGACTATGGCGGAAAGGTACTGTAAGTATAGCTTGTTTTATTATTTTATTTTTATTACAGGAGATCGAGGGCTTCAGTGAATTACGTGATTGGTAAGTATGTGCTCTATGTTATGTGTTGTATGTTATATGTTGTATGTTCTGTATGTTATATGTTGCATGTTATGTGTATGTAATGTATGTTCTGTGTATGTTTGTTTGTCTTTTTACATTCAACACATTAGCCGGATGATGGGACTACTACTGTCCCATCATTGGCTAATGTGTCAGTCACTGTCAATGTAGCAAGCATAGCTGGTTGGGACTTGTAGTCCCATCCGACTATGAATGCATATGCAGAGACACACACACACAGGTCGCAGACCCCCGCACATACACAGATCACACACACACATCATACACACACAGGCCCGCAGACCCCCACACATACACAGATCACGCAGGCACTGGCACACACATACACGCACACAGTCACCGCCCACACACTTCCCGGCGGCAGCTTAGCCAATGAGCGGTGCCGCGTGGGATTTGGCGGGGTATTTATATCCCGCGCCACTCATTGGCTCAGCTGGCGGGCGGCTCAGCCAATGAGCAGAGCCGAGCAGCTTTGGCAGGGGACTTGAATCCCGCACCACTCATTGGCTGAGGCCTGGGGCACTCAACGAATGAGCGGTGCCAAGCGACTTGGCAGGGGATTCAAATTTGTATCCCGCGTGGCACCACTCATTATCTCAGCCGGCAGGCGCTGTGTGTGTGCAGTGCCGCACGGGATTTGAATCCCCCGCCATAGCCACGCGGCACCGCACACACAGCCCCGTAGACCCCCACACATACATAGATCACGCAGACACCAGCACACACATACACGCACGCAAGCAGTCACCGCCCACACACTTCCCGGCGGCAGCTCAGCCAATGAGTGGTGCAGCGCGGGATTTGAATCCCCCACCAAAGCCGCACTGCAGCGCTCATTGGCTCAGCCGGCGGGGCGGGGAATTTGAATCCCGGCTGCCATATCGGAATACCCATAACTTTGGTGTTCCAATATGGCGGCCGGCATAGTTCTGGCCGCGGTGGATTGTGGCAGCGATACAATAGCTGGAAGCTGTAACAGAGTTTATTGGGAATTATATATTAGATTGTCACATCTGTAATTGAAGCTATGATTGGGCATAATAAACTTCATCATAAATCAATGGGTTCATTAGGCAATGGTGATATCCATTGGGTCTCAAATTTGTCTCTACATTGTGCTATATGGTGGTAACGAAAACCACAAAACAGATGTAAATTAGTAACAGCAGCTTTTTGTCTTTATTCCTCGGCTGCAGGGGTTCAAACTCGGCTCTGGCGCCGGCCGGCAGGGTGCTGCATCTTCCGGAAGACACGCGGTGTGTGTATCCGTTGCACTTTCAGTGACGTCATAGAAGCGCCGGATTCCGGGGCCTTGTTGTTATCTCCTGTTTTGTGGAACCATATTGGATATCCTTTTAACCTAAATAAAAACTGAAGATTTTATTTTCTTGACTAGATGTAGTTCAATTCACACTGTGTGAGTTAAAACACCAATGATGAAACAAACTAGATTCAGCAGCTGATTAACCGTCTACATCAGGGTGGGCAATTAATTTTGCCAGGGGGCCGCATGAGAAATTGGGATGGTTTTAGAGGGCCGGACTAATATAATTAACTCCGTTCTACCCAATACTGTATATATACATATATATATATATATATATATACTGTATACTGTATATATACATACCTGCCCATTATCATCATCTTCTCCCCATCATCATTAATGCCTCCCCATTATCAGCAATGCCTGCCCATCATCATCTTCTCCCCATCATCAATGCCTGCCCTTTATCATCAATGCCTGCCCATTATCATCATCTTCTCCCCATCATCATCAATGCCTCCCCATTATCAGCAATGCCTGCCCATCATCATCTTCTCCCCATCAATGCCTGCCCATTATCATCAATACCTGCCCATTATCATCATCTTCTCCCCATCATCATCAATGCCTGCCCATCATCATCATCATCTTCTCCCCATCATCAATGCCTGCCCATTATCATCAATACCTGCCCATTATCATCATCTTCTCCCCATCATCATCAATGCCTCCCCATTATCAGCAATGCCTGCCCATCATCACACAGACAGCACATAAGCACTCTCTCACATACATACGCACGCATGCACGCACGCACGCACACACGCCACACACACACACACACACAAAGCACCGCACTACATAGACAGACACACACAGAGACACGTCTTACCTGTCCAGCGTCCCCGCTCTCTGACACAGCCGGCCGCTGAATGATGACGTCATTCAGCGGCCGGCTGTGAGAGGAAGCGCCGGTGGAGCCCGGAGCTGCAGCAGCGGAGGCAAGGGAGAGGTAAGTATTGTGCCAGCTGATGCCGGGGCCCTGAGACTGCCGGAGCGCCTCCGCGGGCCGGTCACTGACAGCCGGCGGGCCGGATGCGGCCCGCGGGCCGCCCCTTGCCCGGGTCTGGTCTACATGGTGCTGACCTGTAAATATTCCAATAGTAATGTAAGGAGAAAATGGGGCTCGCACCACTGGGCATTATAAAAAAAAGCTTTATATTTGATTCAAAACAGAAATTGTGGAGACAATGTCAGCCGTTTCGCATGTAAGTCATACTTCCTCTGGAAACTGACTTTTTTATTACTCTGAATTTTTCCTCTCTTTTCTCCATGTTCCATTTCCATAGCAGCCATGTGACAAACCAGGTTTGGGTGATTTCTCTATTTGAATTTTATAAAAAATCATATTCTTGAGAAAGCTGATTTTTTTTGCAATTTGCTCCCCGCAAATTCAGTAAAATAGCAGTTATTTTGCTGAACCATAGAGGGCCAGGTAGATGGTAAAAAATAAATAATACTTGCCTCAAAGTTCACCTGTCCTGCCACCTCTACAGGCTGCCATCCAGTCCTCTGTGCCTCTTTTTCTTTTTCTATGTTGCGTGCATCCCCTTACCTGCTTCATTCCATGTCTGGCGGATGATGGGCTGCAGGACAGGTGAGCGGTGAAGTGAGTAAACATTTTTTTTTAATCCTACTTTTCTTATAGGATCTGTAGAGACCCAAAGCGGTAAAAGGAGGAGCATTCAATTTGCATCAAAATCCACATGATTAGTACTATGTCTGTTTGATGTATATACTAAGCTTTTTTCTTTTTCTTTTTTTTCTCTTTTTTTAGCTCTATGCACAAGTGAAAGCATTGGTTTGGAGTTGAATTAATAAAGACCATTGTAAAAACTTCTTTCAACTTCCACTTGACTCATTGTCTAAACCAGATAAAAATCAGAAATTACTCCCGGTGCACTGAACCTACTGCAATCTTTTATATCATTTATTTAAAAAAAAAAACAACCATTGGAAATGGAAAGGTTTCTCAGTCAGGAAGAGGGAGAAATGAACACCTGTTGTAAAAATAACCTCTTAGACAGAAAGCAGTTTTAGAACAGTGAAAGGTAAATGACAATGAGAAATTGGCCTATTAAAAGAATAACATTTTCACGCATCAAAACAAAAGATTGATAATAGTGTAAGAGGCTAATTTTCAAATAATTTCCTTGTCAAGAGGAAAACTAGAATAAAAGGCTCGTTCTGCGATTCTGCAGAAGAGATGGCAGAATTGCCAGATAAAACAATGTATTTAAAGTTTCTAGAATGTTAAAGCATAAGAAAAAGAAAAATCTGTGTTTCTAAGGATCATCTGGACAACCCAGTCATCATGTTTAAGGGTGACATTGAAAATCTAATTCTGTTTGATATGTATTATGAACCTCCTTTTATTTTCTGTTCTAATTTTTGTCTTAGGAAATTTTTATTAGAAATTCACTTTCAATATTAGTAAGAAATGAGATTACATTTTCCAAGATACTAATTGGGAAAATAAAGCCTCGATTTCTTGTGAACCTATGTAGTAAACTATAAAGCATTTGGTCAGATGAAACTCTACATAATAACAATAGTAAGCATTTTCAATTTTTTTTGCACTTAAGAGGGAAATGACTTTATGAAATGTGATTGATACATGTAGTATGAAGATTTAATTGTTTTGTGATCTAGGGCCACAATTAATTTCTACAATAAAAAGGGCTCTATGTCACAATCACAACCTTCAAAAAGAGGTCAGTGTCTAAAAATTTGCCACAACAATGTAAAGTAAGACAGATTTAGATCAATAATTTTGAAATTTCTTATAGAATGACATCCATTTTAGTTAAGTTTTTCTTAAAGTAATTTGAAGAGGTTCTTAGTAAAATGACAAGGTTTACAATTCATGACATACAACTGCCACTGACCATAGTTAAAATAAAAGTATAGGTGTGCTTTTTGGCATATAGTCATTGAAGGAACGGTATGAAATATAGAGGCCAGACTGGCTATGCAAGGTTCATAAGATAAATTGTTTGACTGCATATAAATACAGGCTGCAATTTTCAACCAGTCAAGAATAGCAAATATCTTGGAAAATAATATTCACCATGTTCATCATTGGCATCAAGAAATCATACAAAGAATCATACAATTGATAAAAAAAATTTTTAAGCAAATATGGTAATTTTGGTTGGTTCCTGTCTAAAATTTCAAAGATAGCAAACCTTTAATTGCTAATAAACAAATGCTGCCTTGTGGTTTATTATCCATAAACAATTTTGGTTCTACAATCCCATGCAAATATAAGACAGTTTACAATGATAATACATAATATAAAATGTTGGTTTGCCTTTATGTGAGTTGTAGGTAAGCACAAATGAAAAAAAAACTACTATGGTACTACCATTACAACTACAACTACTACTTCTGCAACTACTGATCAACTACAACTACTACTACTGTCTACTGGTACAACTACAACAACTACTACAACAACTAACACTGGTACAATACTAGTACAATTACTACTACACATAGTATACAGCAACTCTAACTACAACAACTACTACTACAACAACTACTGCTACAATACTAGAACAATAACTACTATGTATAGTACTACAACAACTCCAACTACAACAAGTACTGCTAAAACTACTACAACTACTACAGCTACAAAACTAGTACAATTACTACTACACATAGTACTACAACAACTACAACTACAAACACCACTACTACAACTGCTACAAAACTAGTACAATAACTACTATACATAGTACTACAGCAACAACTACTACAACTACTACTGCTACAAATTCAATTACTTCAACACCTAGTACTACAACTACTAAAACAGCTGCTACTACTACAACTACTACTACCAATACAACTACTGCTACAACAGCAACTACTAATACAACTACAAGTACTATTACTACTCCGACAACTACTACTGCTATTATAACTATTGCTAACTACTACTACTACATAACCGTTCCATACTACACTCCTGAGAGCGGACTGCTGGTAGCATCTAAGCATTGAGCAGATCTAAGCAGATTATTGACAATTAGAAAATTAATTTCATTCTAGTGTCTAAATTGTGCATGTCATAAGGACATCTCCTTTCTATTTGTCCTATAACATAATATGGAAGTCATAACCCAATAACAATAATCAGCTCTCATTTGGGGCACTTTGTCTGCCTATGTGTTGCATGATAGACCATTAAGCTGAATGGCCAGAACGTAATTTTACTTTTTCATTGAAGTGGTTACCGAATGGAGAGCAGCTGATAGATTTGTAATGCTGGCCCCGCCGATGATAAGGTTGTCTTAACTAGATAACCACTTTAAGGTCGCTTTATTATTTTATCAGTTATTCCATTTCATGCATTTTTTTATTATGAAATATATTTTAAGAATATTGAAAAGCTATCCATGAATGAACTGAGATTGGAATTACTAATGTAATATGCTGCAACATTCAAGATATAAAAAAAATAACACTAATTCATGCTACAGAAAGATAGCGTCTTGGCAGTAAAAAGGGTTAAATGCACTGGCTACCGAATGGCTTTCCAAACACTATCTATATTTTAGGAGGTGCCAGCCCCAGACCATATAACCTGCCAGAAGTTTTATAGGCAAAACGTTAGGTGATAATGTATTGATGTCTTACATTTTACACAAAGCCTACTGCCTTCAGGGTTCGACAGCGAGTTCAGCACTGACTAACAGGGTAATAAAAAAGCCCACAACAGAAAACAGCTTTATAGCCCTCTGTTGACTTGTGCCTTTCATTATACTGTCTCACCTCAGACATCAGCAGTTCTCCATGAATTTCACTGAGGCCTTGTGAAATTCCGGTAGTTTCATGTCCTTCATGCACAATCCTCCAAATGTTCCTGCATCTAAGGGGAATAGATATGATGATAATGATAAAAATAGAGGAATTACTGCAGCAAATAAAATACCAGGCCATTCATGGAGCTCTAAAACAACCGAACTCAGTAATATATCTTTCTTACTAAAAGGCTAGCAAAACAGTGGCATCCAATTGGTTGCCAACTGCATAGGAGTAAAACAAGGTGCCTATAACATGGAAAAGGTGATTTCTCCAATTCCATATTGTGTAAATTCCTACAATGATGAGCAGCGCAAAAAATTGCGGGAAGTGGAATTTTATATTGACCTGTGTCACATGTTGTCTTCAACAGTAGGACCAGTTTCCAACGTACTTCAATAGTTCTTTATTTTATTTGTTGGGTTGGTGGGATGAAAAGTGAACACCATGGCATCAATTCAGCAAGGTGTTTACTCCAGAAATTTGCCGTAAGTCGTAGAGCAGAAAAGTTGCAAAACATTTCTATAATGTCCCAAAGTTGGGTATTACTGTAATGTTGTGTTATAATATGGGAGGCTTCCAGTATTTCCTGTAAAAATTAGTGTTATGGTTATGTGAGTCACTGTGAGACAGCATTGATTGCAATGGTTCAGGTAGTAAATAGGTAACCTCCTCACTGAGCTAGTTTGGTGGGTGAAGGTCGGTGCACTAAAATTGTTGCAACTGTTAGAAGAGTTAGTGTTTAGTGGGAGATAAGCTAAAGGACAGTCAGAAAATGTGTGAGGGAATTATTTCCATCCACCACTCCATACCACCTCACCTTCATTCCATGAGCTATATGGTGATGGACTGACCCCAAGAAACCTGTAGGATACCTTGAGGACTAGCATGCAAGAGGCAGATGGAATTCTCTGGTCTGAAATGAAACAGTACATGGAGAGCGAAGGTGGAGTACAGGTCTGGATTGTAGTCCCCCATACAGAAGATGGAGTTCCATGAATTTTACAACACCATGAAGGTTAGAGGGTGCGGGGATGTTGATGTCCGCTGGGGAACACCCCCACAGTGGCATGGAGAAAACTGCATTGTGTCATCCTGGACAGTAGGATAGGCTCTGACTGCACTCGCTGCTTATCACACATTATATGTTCTGTTTCCTCCTTATGACGCCATGTGCCTGTGTTTGGAACTTTGCCACCAACTGAACATGTAACACCATCTTTGGCTGTGTACTTTCTTGGTTTCTGTACAAGTAAAAGTTCATCTGTTCTACTGTTAAACTGATCCTTACTTTCCAGTCTTCCTCCGCACTAACACCATAGGGAATGCCATCAACCACCACAACTAGAGAGGGAACAGTAATGTTGGTGTTAACCCCCACACATCCACAGCCATGAGCTGTATTTCACATGTGACAGCAAAAAGGATTCGACCCTCATGGTGTAATGGGTTATATGTGCCCCGGGTGTCACATTTGCACAACTTGAGGCTGTTCAATGTTGCTACTTTTAAACATTTTCATGCCAGTTTTGGTCCATTACAAAAAAATTGATGAAGCTGGGATGGGGCATGGCGACACCCATTCGTCTAATTTATGACAAACTGTGACATTCCTCATGCCACAAATCTTAATCAAGATCATGGATGTACCTTTGATTCCAGCTCTCTCTTTCTTAATCATTAAGATAGTAGAGAACAATGTCGGTTTTTGATGAATTGATGCCCATTTTGTGTACCACATGCCACCTTATAATAGGTACAAGACTGATGTAAGAAAATAATTCATGTTAATAACGATTCTGTGTTCTGTATGTGCATCATACTGTATTACTAACCAAAGGAAATGCTACATATCACCATTTTTTCGCAGGAAAGAACCTGTGAAATAGTTAGAAATCACAAACAATACTGAAGGAATAATTAGGATGGATATTACTGCTGGGTGGCAAGTACCTGATAATTGAATCTATTTGATAGGAAGAATTTGAAACTCTGTAAGTGCCATTGAGACCTGTGACATATGTGTATGTGTACAAGTATGTCTGGCCTTACGTATGATAGAAGATATTTGGACTGCACCAACTCCCCATAAACATGGCCGTTCACCAATCTTGCATGTTATTTCTTCTTACCAAAATCAATTAAATAAGTTTAAACTCAATGTGTACCTATTGCCTTCTTTTCCGGTCACTACAATACCCTATCATACGCCTGGAACCTTTAGATAATATACTATTGCCAGGAAATAAGAAAAATTTTGGCCCTGATTGATCAAGAGTAGTGTTGAGCGATACTGCTCGATATCGAAAAATATCGGATCGGAATGGTATAACCGATATCACTAAATATCGCCGATATCCGATTCCGATAGCGGAAGTCCCATGTAAGTCTATGGGAACAAAATATCGCAACTAAAAAAACCCTTTCTTTCGTTGTAAACACAAAATATACACACATAGAATACATATATATATATATACATGTCATTGTGACATATATATATAAACATATATTTATAGTTTATATACACTTCTACATAGTAAAATAGACTCTGTGCTTGAGAATTGCTAAAATCATCAGAGAATGTATTTGCCAATTTTTTCCGCCATATCTGCGTCACGACGAGGCACTGGTGAAGAAGAAGGGCGTGCTCTTCGTGGGTGTACACTCACTCAGTGGCGTGAAAACGATGGCCGACCGGCGACCAGTGTAAATGTTACTGCAATGTAAGATCGTGCCCCACAGCTCTGGAGTTCCGCCTCCTCATCCTCCTCAGTGTGCAGAAACTAACACGAAGGTCCCGCCTCCCTACAAAAGAGGGGCCCTCTCCACATGCTAATGACACATGTGACTTGGCAGAGATGGCTAATGGACACGAGCAGAAGTGTGAAGGGATGGAGCAGTCAGAGCTCTCCCCCCACGGAAGCGACCCGATCGCCACGGAATCACCGTTGGGCACCCGGCCTGTAAACCCTCCTACGCTGCAAGAAGCGGAGGATACCCTAAGAGGCCTGGCCCGGCACCGAGAGGAGGTCGCCAGGATGGAAGCGAGCTGGCGTGCCCTAAAAATAAACTTGGAGCGGCGCCAATCCCTCTTACCTGAAGTGTCTGTACCGGAAGGTGAGGCACCCGTTCTAGTAGAGGAGCCCTTGCAATGTGATCCGATTGACGTTGTCGCAGTGGAGGCACCCGTTCCTGCAAAAACCGCAGCACCGTCAGCACCCCAGATCCCGCTGTCTGCCCCCGTCGCTGAGACAGAAGAAGCGACACCCGTCCTCATGGAGGAGGCTGCGCAGGCACCAGAGCACTACCTGCCTGTACCGGAGCCCCGACTGTCATCTGATTTAGAGCCGTCTGCTTCCTCCGCAGGGGAGCGCCGCCAGGACTGGGGGGCGCCAGGAGAGCTGCCGCAAACCGGACATTGCAAGCTGCAGTGGAGTGGTGGAGACATGGAGCTGCTGGTGGAGGAGAATTTCAACCGGCGTCAGGAGGAAGAGTGGAGACGTTGGAGCGGGAAGCAGAGCGACAAAGGGAGCAGCGAGAAACCCTAAAACTTCACCAACGTAACCTGGAGAAGGACCGGGCAGATAAGGACCGGATGAGAAAGGATAAAGGAACCCTGAGGGAGCCGCGGCGTAAGGGTGCAGTACGGAGCTTTAAATTGAAAGGTGGTTGGGGCTTCATCCAGGAGCCTGGACTTTATTTAGAAGTTTTGTGACCCGGCGGGACGTGGAGACTCACCTCCCAGAAGGACACCCGGGGAGAGACCTGTTGCCAGGAGACTTGGTGACTTACACCCGACACTGGGTGTAATGTAAGTAGTACAGTTCATATAGTGTCTTGTGCTTGGTGCGATGAAAACACAGGAGTCACAGGTTTGATATAGAAGGTCTTGTATTACTTCATACAAGTGGCAATAATAGTCACACAGTTTGCAGATACAAAAGCAGGAGACACAGCAGGCCAGAGTAACTTAAGCTCAGCAATCACTCTCCACAACAGGTTCAGGATCTCTTCTCTGTTACCGCAAGTCCATGCAAACGTGGATTTATCAAATAGCAAGGTTCCAAAGTCCACGAGTGTTCCAAAGTTCCACAATAGGAAATAACTGGAGTACAAGTCCAAGGCTTCCAGGAGTCAGGTCACAGGTTTACTGCAGGCTTGATTCTGAAGCACTGATTGCTCAGCTGTGGCTGCTTAAGAAGCAAGAGGAGAGAATCAGGGCGGGAACATGCAAGCTGGAAACTCCATATTGACTGAGGGCAAGATAGCTGCAGCAAGACAGAAAGTAAAATGGCTGACGAAAAAACTGAGTTTCAGGAACATGTACACAGAACCTTACATTACTCCCCCCTTAGGGACAACCTCCGGATGACCTCAGACCAGGCTTGTGTGGGTACCTCTGATGAAACTGACGGAGCAAGCGAGGAGCATTAACGTTATTGACTGGTTCCCATGAGTTGTCCTCCACTGGGTAGCCCTGCCATTTAATCAGATATTGTAACTGATTTCTATACAACCTGGAATCTAAAATCCTTTCCACCACAAATTCTTCCTGACCATCGACTAGCACTGGGTCAGGGCAAGGAGAAGAACGTCCAGGAAACGTATTGGGTGTCGCAGCCTTTAGTAGGGATACATGAAAGACAGGGTGGATTCTCATAGTTCTGGGCAGTTGAAGACGACAAGCAACGGCACTTATAATTTTACTGATTTTATAGGGTCCAATGTACTTATGTGCCAACTTAGACGATGGAATCCTTAACTTAAGATTTCTGGTTGACAGCCAGACCAGGTCTCCTACCTTGAAAGCTGGTGCAGGTTTACGAAATTTATCTGCTGCTTTCTTGTACCTTTCCTGAGCCGATTCCAGATTCTCCTTTAGAAGATCCATATTCTTCTGTAAGACGTGATTCTTTCAGCCACTGCTGGTAAAGGCGTTTCTATGGGAAATCGTGGTAGAATGTTAGGATGTATAACCTAGATTAGAGTAAAAAGGAGACTGCTTAGTGGAGGCACTCTGAGAGTTGTTATAAGAGAACTCAGCTAATGGAAGTAATCCACCCAATCATCCTGTAGGTGGCAGATAAAGCAGCGGAGATACTGCTCCAGGGTTTGATTGGTTCGTTCGTCTGTCCATTAGTCTGGGGATGAAAAGCAGAAGAAAGGTTTACTTTAATGTCCCAATGCTGCACAGAAATTTGCCAAAACCTAGAAGTGAATTGCACCCCTCGATCCGAAATAATCTCATCCGGTACTCCATGTAAGCGAAACACATCTTTAATCATCAAATCTGATGTCTGTTTTGCATGGGTAAGCCGACACAAGGGATAAAATGACTGCCTTTGTTAGACGTCAACCACCACTAGAATGGTGTTCTTCCCTTGAAGGTTGGTAACTCCACAATGAAGTCCATAGAAAATGGATCCCCACGGGCGGGGGACGGGGTGAGAAGAGGCTGTAACAGACCACTGGTGAGGAGCGAGGTGTTTGCATCTAGCACAGACTTCACATGAAGTGACATAGTTTAAAACATCTTCCTGCAAGTGGGCCACCAAAAGAAAACGAGAAAGAAATTCCTGTGTCTTTAGAATTCCTCTATGCCCGCTATCTTGGAATCGTGAATGAGTTGCAATACTCACAATCTGACGTTTCAGGAATATACAGGCGTTGTCCCTGAATCCACCCCACCATTCTTAAAGACAAGACTTACGTCCCTTGGGGGTTGTGCCAAAAGGAATCCGCATGGTATGCTTCCTTGATGTCCCTTAAGTAGGTTCTTGATTTTTGAATCACTCCCCAGGAATCTAGAGTCAGGAAGAATAGTCTTAGGAGGAGTAATTGGACGTGTCTCTGCTGAGTAAATCCTAGAGAGTGCATCAGCCTTTCCATTGCGCGATCCTGGTCTATAAGAAATGATAAAATTAAATTGGTTTAAGAAAAGATTCCAGCGAGCCTGGCGAGGAGTCAGGCACTTAGCGACCTGATAAATTCAAGGTTACGATGGTCTGTCAGGACGACTATTTGCTGTGCAGCTCCCGAAAAGGTGTCTCCATTCTTTGAAGGCGGCAATAATGGCCAAACAACTCTCTATTGCCCACATCGTAGTTCCTCTCAGCCGAAGACAACTGCTGGGAAAGAAGGCACAGGGATGCAAGACATTCTTCTCACCTGTTCTCTGAGAGAGTATAGCTCCAACGGCACAGTCTGAAGCATCCACCTCTATTATGAAGGCAAGCTCGGGGTTGGGGATGTACTAAGATAGGTGCATGTAAATTTATCTTTTAGACGGGAAAATGCTTCCTGGGCTTGGGGAGTCCAGGAGAACCTAGACTCTTTCCGGGTAAGTTGGGTGATAGGTGACACTACCTCAGAGAAATTCCTAATGAAACGTCTATAGAAATTGGCAAACCCGATGAAGCGCTGTACCTCCTTCCATTTCTAGGACTTGGCCAATCCTTGATGGCTTGGGTTTTGCTTCCATCCATACATAATTCCTTGTGTAGACAGTACATACCCAGAAATTGAATTTCGGTCCTATGGAATTCACACTTTTCAAGTTTGAATGTAAAGAGATTTGTCTTAGACGTTCAAGACCATTCTCACATGTCCATGATGTTCCTCTGTGGAGTTAGAAAAAATTAGAATATCATCCAAAAAAATCACTACGAATGTATCTAGGAGATCCCTGAAGATGTCATTCACCAAGTGTTGGAAAGTGGCTGGGGCGGTACTCAGACCAAAAGGCATAACTAGATATTCAAAGTGTCCATAGCGTGACCTGAAGGCAGTCTTCCATTCATCCCAGGTCTAATACGGACTAAGTTATAGGCCCCACGAAGATCTATGTTTAGAAGAAAATTTTGGCATGTCGCACTCTCTCCAATAACTCAGGATTAAAGGCAATGGATAACGGTTTTAATAGTAACCTTATTGAGTTCCCTATAGTCTACCAGGGTCTCAGAGATCCATCTTTCTTCTTTACAAAGAAGATGGGTGCCCGCAGGAGTGAAGAGGGGCGTATGAAGCCCTTTGGCTGATTTTCGTTTTAGTAATCCTTTAAACCTTTGCCGGGCCCGCCAGGGGGTAGACTTACCAAAAGGTATTCTGCTCAGGCAATAATTCAATTGGACAATATATGGACGGTTGAGGAGGAAGCTGGTCGCGTTCTTCTTGTCACTAACCATGTCCCCGGGAAACAGCTGGTAGTTCAGGGACTGCATGGTTCTTTAGGAACAGAGCAAGCTGAATTTTGGGGTCCTGTTTCTCTGGAAAGTGTAATTCCCCGGTCTCCCGTTAATGGGGGGTTCTGAGCCTGCCCGGTTTTTTGCCCCAGAATAATGGGAAAGTGGGGAGAAGAGATAAGATAAAAGGGCAGTTTTCTTGATGATCTTACCCATAAGAACCCCAAAGCTTGTTTCCGATCCCTGGTCCCCGAGGGGAGCAGGGAGCCATCCACAGTTTTTCCTTGTACTGGAGTAGCCTTCTTCACGACGTATCCCCTGTTTAGAGCAAAAAAAAGCATCCAAAAAATTTCCCTTTCCCTGACGTCATAGCAGGTAGAAACCCCCAACTGAGTCAACCAGAGTTTGATGGAAAAAGCAATGAGAATTGTTTTTTCTTTTAACCAGCTGGGACACCGCTGAGGAAATTGAAAAATTTTAGCTTTACCAGTCAAGTCCCCAGAGGTAAGGGGTTTGTCGGAAATCAAGATTGTTTCTGCAGACTCTCTGGAGCCGGGCTGGACCCCAGATCCCCCCCCTGAACACTCACAGTGAATGGTGCGCAGTGTTTCGAGAAGGGTGGGGGGAGGTTTTAATGAAGGCCCGATTACCAAATAAAAACATAGATTTCCTTAAAAGTTTCCCCTTTCGTGCATCCTAACCCGCTTTAAAAAGGGCTACCTGCATGGGTTCGGTTCGGTTTTTCCCTGTAATCCTACTCAAAGTTCCTTACTGGAGGGAAGGTAGGAAAAGGTTAGTGCGATTGTTTTTAACCACTCTCTTGCCTGGTTCAGTAGAGGTTCAATACGGATGCGAGTTAATAAAGTCACCTAACGCAGTGGGAGGGTCGGCAGAGCAAGTTCACCTTAATCAGGAGATACCCTTTTAAAAAAATTGATTTTTTGGCGGAACGTCCCAGGGGTATCAAGGGCCCTTTCCTGAAATCCAAGCATTTCAGCTACCAGTGCTTACCTTGGCGCAAAGCTAACATGGCTGCTTCAGCTTTTCCCCTCGTTTGGGTATCAAACACCCCCCCCGGGGCTGAAAAAAAAGCACAAGTTGATCCAAACATTCATCCTCATCTCAATAGGGGTTTTTGCCCCATAAACCTTGTTGGGAAAGCAACAAATTAAGTAAGCATTTTGATTTCGGGGGAAATTGGAGCATTTGCAAAAAAAAAAGATTATTATTAAAACCCCCGTTTTCTCACTTCACCGCAAAACGAAAAGGGGGCAACTTGGGAATCCCAAACTCGGGGTGGGGCAGGAGCTGGCTCCCCCTAGAACCAAAACCTGGCTCAAAAAATCCTGGGCAGTCTGCCAAACACTTGCAAATTTGAAGTGAGGTCCTGTAAGTTTGTAAAACGGGTTTTTTTCGCAAATCTGCAAGGTATTATCATCACTCTGAAAATTTTCCTTTTTATGCGGGCCTCCTTTTTCCAATCTTTTAAGACAGGAGACTGGAAAAGAGAGGGGGGAAAAAAAAAAAAAAAAAAAAAACAATAGTGTTTACCTGTGGTAACATGCAGGAAAAAAAAAATTAAGGGAACTGCTCACCGGAAGGTTGTGAGAAGTCACAACCATATCATCACAAAAATTTTAACCGGGACATCCGTATCCACAGTTACACAAAAAAAAGAGAAAAAAAAAAAAAAAAACATATTTTACTGGGAACACTGCAAAAAAAAAAAAACTTAAGGGAAAATTGCTCCCTGGAAGGTTGTGAGAATCACAACCACTGTATCACAAAAGTACCCCGGACCCCCGATATCCCAGTTACAGGGGGACACACCTTTTCCCCAGACCCGCAGACAAAAAGTTTGGTTTTCAGTTTTTGTAATAAAAGTAGTAAAAGTTCTTAGTTTTTTGTGCTTGGGTGCGATGAAAACACAGGAGCCCGGGGTTTGTAAGAAGGTCTTGTATTACTTCATAAAGGGGGCAAAAATTTAACATTTTTCAGTAAAAAGCAGGGGACACAGCGGGGCCCGAGTAATTTTTGTAGAAAACCTCTCCACAACAGGTTCGGGGTCTTTCTTTTTCCCCTAATCCATGCAAACGTGGATTTTTCAAATAGCAAGGTTCCAAAAAACCCCCGAGTTTCCAAAGTTCCACAATAAAAAAACGGGGGGTACAAGCCAAGGCTTTTCCCGGAGTCGGGGCACAGGTTATGCGGGGTTGTTTTTAAGCACTGATGTCAGTGTAGCTGCTTAAGAAGCAAGAGGAGAGAAAGGGGGGAAAAATTTTAAGCTGGAAACTCATTTTGACTGAGGGAAAAAAGCGAGGAAGAAAAAAAAGGGGTGACGAAAAATGGTTTCGGAACATGTACAAGAACCTTCACTGGGGGTTACAAGGGTGGTACCCGTAAATTTTCCCCGGTGCGCCCCCCACTCCCAATTTTTCGGAAAACCCGTGGCCCCCCGGGGGCCTTAGCCCCCCAAAATCCGGCCTCTGAAAATTTTCCCCCCCCCGCCGTAACTCCCACCCCCCCCCCAGTGGTCTCCTCAGCAGCCCCCTTGGACATGATAATTTTCTGGCCCCTATCCGGGCCTGTTGGGCCCCCGGGGTTCGTTCAGCCGGGCATGGGTTCCAGACCCGGGGGGAGATAAAGGGTTTGGGGACACAGACCCAGATGCGGGTCCGACTTATGTAAGGCCACAAAACGCATCAGGTCCTGGGGCCTTGGTCCTGGGGTGTTTGGCAAGCATCAAAGAGTACCAGGTGGTCCGGGGGAAACCCCCCAAAAAAGATAAAAACCCCACGGGGCCCTGTAGTAAATATTTAAAAATTTTTGATAAATAGTTAAATTTTGATAATAGTTAAATTGTTGAGTACCCGGACGGGGGAATGTTTTTAAAAAGTTTTTTTTAATTTTAAAAAAAAAAAAAAAAAAAAAATTTTTCATTACTTTTTTTTTTCAGTCTCAACCGCGACGCCCCCGATCTCCCCTAAAAAAAAAAAAAAAAAAAAAAATTTTTCCCCCGACCCGATCCTAGTAACGGGTCCCACGCGATCCGTCTGTACATAGAATGAAGGAGAGCCTGTCATCCCGGGCAGCACAGCTGATTACCTCTTTTCCCCGGGGGGGACTTTTTCGGGTGGGGTTTTTCGGCCGGGATTCCCTCAGTCCTGCAGTTATCGGAAAAAATGCATGTGACCCCCCGGGGGGGGGAAAAATGGCGGGGGCCCAACATCCAGGGGGTGACCCCGGGATCTTCTGCCGGTAAGTGCACTGACTCCTGACAGACCCCCGACGGACACTCACATGACAGTGCAAATCCGATTCCGGATTTTATAGACGAAAATATCGGTATTCGGAATCGAAAACCCCTACATAAATCGGCCATATCGATATTTGCAGTATCGTATCGCTCAACATAATCAACGCATTGTTCATTCGATCTTGAATAATTGCTGAAGTCAAAGATGCCATATTCATTAGGAGGCTCTGCACCTTGCCACAAATCTTACTGCGTCAGAGACCAAAGTGGGGTTTTGGGGTTAAAGAAA
>JARQOD010000001.1:469417490-469593677 GCA_033576555.1 Oophaga sylvatica
GGCGATTTGGGGATGCTGGCCTTCAGGGCAGATTGGCAAAACAAAAGCCATATTTAAGACTGGCTTAAATGAAAGGAAAAGATTAATATGGGCAAAAGAACACAGACATTGGACAGAGGAATATTGGCTTTTGTTTTGCCAATCTGCCCTGAAGGCCAGCATCCCCAAATTGCCTCTTCACTGTAGATGTTGACACTGGCGTTTAATGTGTACTGTTTAATGAAGCTGCCAGTTGAGGACCTGTGAGGCGTCAATTTTTCAAACTAAAGACTCTAATGTACTTGTCTTGTTGCTCAGTTGTGCAGCGGGGCCTCCCACTTGTCTTTCTTCTCTGGTTAGAGCTTGTTTGTGCACTCCTCTAAAGGGAGTACTACACACCATTGTATGAATTCTTCAGTTTCTTGGTAATTTTTCGCATGGAATAGCCTTCATTTCTAAGAACAAGAATAGACTGTCGAGTTTCACAAGAAAGTTCTTTTTTTTTGGCCATTTTGAGAGTTTAATGGAACCAACAAATGTAATGCTCCAGATTCTCAACAAGCTCAAAGGAAGGTCAGGTTTATAGCTTCTCTAATCAACCAAACGGTTTTAAGCTGTGTTAACATACTTGCACAAGGGTTTTAAAGGGTATTTTAACCATCTATTAGCCTTCTTACACAGTTAGCGAACACAAAATACCATAAGTACACTGGAGTGATGGTTGTTGGAAATGGGCCTCTATACACCTATGAAGATATTGCATTACAAACTAGACGTTTGCCGCTAGAATAGTCATTTACCACATTAACACTGTATAGAGTGTATTTCTGAATCATTTAATGTTAGCTTCATTGGAAAAAAACTGCTTTTCTTTCAAAAATAAGGAAATTTCTAAGTGACCCTAAACTTTTGACCGGTAGTGTATATATATATATATATATATATATATATATATATATATATATATATATACAGTACAGACCAAAAGTTTGGACACACCTTCTCATTCAAAGATTTTTCTGTATTTCCATGACTATGAAAATTGTAGAATCACACTGAAGGCATCAAAACTATGAATTAACACATGTTGAATTATACATTACACTTTACAAAAAAGTGTGAAACAACTGAAAATATGTCTTATATTCTAGGTTTTTCAAAGTAGCCACCTTTTGTTTTGAAAACTGCTTTGCACGCAGAAAAGGTGAATGGCTGGACTCTACATGCCTGGTTCCCACCGTGAAGCATGGAGGAGGTGGTGTGATGGTGTGGGGGGGTGCTTTGCTGGTGACACTGTTGAGGATTTATTCAAAATTGAAGCGGTGAGCGGTCCAGCTCACCCCAAACCATCTCGATTGGGTTCAGGTCTGGTGACTGTGGAGGCCAGGTTATCTGGCGTAGCACCCCATCACTCTCCTTCTTGGTCAAATAGCCCTTACACAGCCTGGAGGTGTGTTTGGAGTCATTGTCCTGTTGAAAAATAAATGATGGTCCAACTAAACGCAAACCAAATGGAATAGCATGCTGCTGCAAGATGCTGTGGTAGCCATGCTGGTTCACTATGCCTTCAATTTTGTATAAATCCCCAACAGTGTCACCAGCAAAGCACCCTCACACCATCACACCACCTCCTCCATGCTTCACGATGGGAACCAGGCATGTAGAGTCCATCCGTTCACCTTTTCTGCGTGCAAAGCAGTAATCAAAGCAAAAGGTGGCTACTTTGAAGAACCTAGAATATAAGACATATTTTCAGTTGTTTCACACTTTTTTGTAAAGTGTATTGTATAATTCCACATGTGTTAATTCATAGTTTTGATGCCTTCAGTGTGATTTTACAATTTTCACAGTCATGAAAATACAGAAAAATCGTTGAATGAGAAGGTGTGTCCAAACTTTTGGTCTGTACTGTATATATATACATACAGGGTGGGCCATTTATATGGATACATCTAAATAAAATGGGAATGGTTGGTGATATCAACTTCCTGTTTGTGGCACATTAGTATATGGGAGGGGGAAGACTTCAAGTTAGGTGGTGACCATGGCGGCCATTTTGAAGTCAGCCATTTTGGATCCAACTTTATTTTTTTCAATGGGAAGACGGTCATGTGACACATCAAACTTATTGAGAACTTCACAGCACGCACAGGCTCAGTGAAGAGCAGTGACATCACTGACTCTCTGCTGGCTGCTTACCAGTCATTCACCAGTAGTTTACAGTCGGTGCGGCTGCATTAGCAGTCGTTCCGGAAGTAAACTGATTAACCCCTGAGATGGATTTACACCGTGGAATTGACTGATCGTCGGACAGGTATGGGATATTGTTGCTTTTTTATTTTATATTTTTTACAGGAGATCGAGGGCATCGATTAAGGAATGGCAGTATAATAAAGAATTAAAACCTGTGTAGAGTATTCATTCATTAAAAGACTTTATTGTTACTGTGTGTGTGTTTATTTAACCCTTTCTTTACTATAGGATTAGTAATGAATAGGTGTCTTATTGACACCTATGCATTACTGAAGGGTATGCCACACTAAGCGAGATCGCTAGCGAGATCGCTAACGAGATCGCTACGGTGTCACCATTTATCACGCAGTAGCGATCTCGTTAGCGACTTAGCTTTGTGTGACATGTAGCAGCGATGTGGCCCTTGCTGAGATGTCGCTGATCGCTTATAAACGTTCTGAGCCGTTTTTTGGTCGTTGGTGTCCCGCTGGTGAGCCTGAATCGCTGAGTGTGACACCCTTTATCGCAGGTGGGACTAGGTTTTCCCAACGACCACAGAGGTCGTTATACAGATCGCTGATGAGATGTGTTTGGAATCACAGATCGCTGATGAGTTGTGTTTGGAATCTAACTAGCGATCACATAGCGATCTCACTAGCGATCTCGCCAGGTTAAGTCGTTGTTGTGATCGCTAGTGCGATCGCTAAGTGTGGCAGTACCTTAAACCTGGCTTAACGCCACCTTACAATAGCAAGGTGGTATTAACCCTTTATTAACCCCATTTGCCACTGCTACAGGGCAAGTGGGAAGATTAGAACCCAACAAAGCTCCAGAATAGGCGCATCTAATAGATGCGCCTTTTCTGGGCAGCTGGGGGCTGCTGCTTTTTAGGCTGGGGGGGCCCATAATCATGGCACCTTTCCAGCCTGAGAATAGCAGCCCCCAGCTGTATAGTTTTGCCGGGTTGGTTGAAAACCTAAGGGGGACCCCACGTCTGGTTTTTCATTGATTCTCCCTGCTCGCTGTTGCCGGCAGAGCAGGGAGAATAATGACAAGCAGCTTCAGCACCACAGGCAGAGGACAGCGCTTACTGTAGCTGTCCGTGTGCACGGAGGACTGTGTGAACGTTTTGGGTCCGTGGTGCCGGAGAAAAACGGACTTGTCAGCATATTTTGCACACGGACACACGGTCTGTGAAAACACGCTGACATGTGCAAAGACACATTCATTTTAATGTGTCTACGTGTGTCAGTGTCTCCGGTACGTGAGAAAACTGTCACTACTGTACACGTACCAGAGCCACTGACATGTGAAAGAGGCCTAAAGCAGTAGAAATGTTGAAAATTTACCATGTTTTCTACCAAGAGATGTTACTATGTTTGAAACTCCATCCTCAGGAGCTCTGTTAGCCCCAGTGATCTCCCATCTGGTTTGGCAGTGTACCCCGGATCCATTACCATCCAGCTTGGTGTGTCCCTGGCAATCTTGCCCTGTATGCCAAAGGACATGATGTACCTGGCAGCCCCTATGGCACACATTGAACTTCGGGTGCAACAGGAGAGTCCGCTCGGGATTTTAGTATGGCGTCCCACGGCCTCGAATTGTAGACACATGCTGACCCTAGCAGCCTACTGGACTTGAACTTGTTATTACACTTTATATCTCCTATCACTACGGGGAAGTGCCTACCTTTTATTAACACTAGTCCCCACCTACTAGTCTATCCATTAACTATATCCTATTCTTATCCTATGTCCTATGCCATTGCTAAACCGCTTACTATATAAACAGTACTTATCTTATCACTAGCCTAATCCTGTGTTCACCTTGCACTATGCACTATCACTTTACTTGTTAATACTTCACATTCTTACAGGCTGTGCAATACCATCACACAATATAAAAGATGCACATCACTATTCACATTACATAGAGAAACCGAATAACAATTGTACAAATAGCGCAATTATTGTCTTCAGGGGTAGGAACGCAGAACAGTTCATCATTATGATATCCCCATACCATCATCCCACTTGTGACCCAGAAAGGGGTAACCAACAAGTCCCCACAAAGCATACTCAGGGGTACAATACCAGGTAAATCAGGGTGTTTTGGGAGGCAGAAAGTGATGCTGGCCAAATCCCTCCCTTACATCTCCACATATTTATAATGCCCCTTTATGCCTATCTGCATATGATAATATTGCCCCCATTGTGCCTGGTAACACTTGATCATAATTCCTCCTTTTCCCCTTCGTATCTCTATATATTAGTAATATCCCTGTTCACATGGCTCATTCTCGATATTTAAAAATAAAATGAAACTCATCTAACTCTCTCACAATGAGCAATCTAGCTCCGCTTCGACTTCCTGCAGGTTTCAGCTGGATCAGGCAGTGCAATTACGTCAACTCACTGCATGATGTTTTCTATGCACACCCTACTTACAGTGGGCCACAAGTCTAAAGTGGCTTAAGACTTATAAGAGTAAATGGTGAGGCAGGGAGACATGGGCTCTCTGCCACAAGTTTGAACTGCATATGCATTGAGAGCAGTGCCTGCCTGAAAATCCAGGTGGGACCCCTTATCTTCATGGCCCGGTAGCAACCTCTGCGACAACTACGTATATATTCCAAGCTTAGCACCATAGAAACATAGCATGTGTGACAAAGTCACTGGCAAAGTACTGGAGGGGAGATATGTATCACTGACATTATTAGATTCAGTAATATGAACCTAGGAATATGCTCCAGCATACTGAGTGCTGAGAGGGGTTCATCGGCCATGATTAGGGCTAGGTTTAGTGAACAGTGAAGAGTGGGTGGGGGGCTGTTCACCATATCTCCACCCCAGGGTGGATTCCAGGATATAAATACACAGCCTTCTGGCTCATTCAGTGTTGGGTGTGCCTGGAGATTAGGATTCCAGAGTGGTATGTGCTTGTGATAAGGAATCTTGAACCTTTTTTATGTTTGTTCCTGAGCAGGCAAACCACATCAGCAACATTGACTCTGGCATATGCTATTTTTTTTTTTTTTTATTTTCCCATTAAGCCAGAAAGGCCATGTTTATATTGCTAACTCTCCACTGGTTTATGTAATACCTTTAATAAACCAGTGGGAAAGTTAAAGCAGCAGCGTTCCTATGTCTATGTGCAGAGTCAAGTGAACCGTTCTACCACACATGGCATAGATTAATTATCGTATTATCAGTAATAGATGATAGATGCCATAACTCTAAAATGTTATACAGTTATAGACAATTACATAAAAGATGCATGGACCAAAATAATGCAACATAGGATTGCGATCCCAATAAAAAAGTGAAATAATTTGTTACACACCTGTCCCAGGTATCCCGGTCTTGGCTCCCTTCTCCTGAGGCCACTGCCCTCTGTTGTGCTCCACATCAGGTATTGCAGATTGCCCGGCGTAGATCTAAGACATCATCTTTCTAGAACTTTTAAAGTCCCATTGACACACACCTGTCTCTTGAGATTAAGGCTCCTAGTCCTATGTTATGTGTGATCCACCATCTGTGCTGTTGGTGTTTTATGTTTGTGCTTGCATTCATCCCTGTTGGGCTCTACTTCATCCGACCTGCTGATCCTAGATTCCTACCAGTACCGAGTCTTCACAGTCCTCGCTGCCCACTTGCAACCACACTCACAGGATCAACACCCGAGGTACGTGTGCCCACCCAGACCTGTTGCTTAGTGGATCCACCTCACCTGGAGAGCCTGCATTTGACATAATTTTTGTAGATATAAGTGTTATATGTTATGTTTTGGTAGCTGAGGAGAGTAAGCAAAAACGGCAATACATCAGAGAGGCTGGAACCTATTGGATTGCAGTAACCTGAACTAACCACACAACTAGAGGTAGCCGTGGAGTGTTCCTACGTTGATCCTAGAAGCCTCGTCACAGCCTGAGAGATAACTACACCTAAAGGCAGAAAAATGAAAGCTATCTGCCCCGGAGCAGATCCCCAAAGAAAATAGGAAGCCCCCAAACATGTAATGGCGGTTAGACAAGAAGAAACACGGACACAGACAGAAAATAGAATGAGCAAACACTGGGGCCCAATCTGTCTAGACAGAAAAGTACAGGAAAGGATACTCACTGCAATCCAAAAAAAACCTTAAAAAATACCAATTCTACTGATTGCAAAAACACCTGAGATCATACGACCTCTACCAGCTAAATCAGTTCTCTGGTGTAACAAAACTAAGCCGCAGCCACTGAAAAAACAGGAAAAAGTAAATGAACAAACAACAGTGGCTCCAGATAAACTGAGAGGAGCACAAGCCCCCCGGAGGGGACCTGGCTGACCTCCACAGAAGTGCAGGGAACAATGCAAAAAGCAAGCACAAAAATAAAAGCAGAAAATATCTTATCTGATAGCAGAAGATGCAGGCAAGACTCAGCAAGCTTCCAAATGAACCAGGAACCACAATTGAGACAAGAACAATTGATCACCGGCAACCATCATGGAGGGAACCTCCCTTATATCAGACCAGTCCGTGATCCCAGATTGCCATTCCTCGCTGAAAGGTTCAATACTGTCAGTAACCACCAGAGGGAGCCTCTGCTCAGAAACCATTTTTAGCAATTCATAATAGTACCCCCCCCTTGAGGAGGGGTCACCGAACCCTCACTTGTGCAACCAGGTCGATCAGGATGAGCTCGGTGATAGGCACGGATCAGTCTCCTAGCATGGATGTCCGAAGCAAACACCCAAGAATTGTCCTTCTGACCATAACCTCTCCACTTAACCAAATACTGGAGTTTCTGTCTAGAAAAACGAGAATCCAATATTTTCTCAACCACATACTCCAGATTGCCCTCAACCAAACAGGGTCACGAGGCGCAGCCATAGGAACCACTAGCTCGACAAACCTCTTCAATAAGGACTTGTGGAACACGTTATGGATCTTAAATGTCCCTGGAAGAAGCAAATGGAAGGAAACAGGATTAAGAATCTCCATGATCTTATAAGGTCCAATGAACCTAGGCTTAAACTTTGGAGATGCAACTTTCATATGGATATTTCTTGAGGACAACCAAACCAAGTCCCCACTTTAAACGAGGACCATCAATCCTATGCCGGTTGGCAAACCATTGGGCCTTCTCCTGAGAGAGAGACAACTGTTGTGAATGTGTTAGAAATGAATTCTGAGCAGAAGCTCCCTCTGGTGGTTACAAACAGTACTGAACCATTCAATAAAGATTGTGAAGATTGGCAATCAGGAGTTACAGACTGGTCTTATATAAGGGAGGTTCCCTCCCATCAGAGTTGCCGGTGATCAATTGTTCTTGTCTCAACTTTGGTTCCTGGTTCACTTGGAAGCTTGCTGAGTCTTGCCTGCATCTTCTGCTAACAGATAAGATATTTCTGCTTTTATTTTTGTGCTTGCTTTTTGCATTTTTTCCTGCTCTTCTGTGGAGGTCAGCCAGGTCCCCTCCGGGGGCTTGTGCTCCTCTCAGTTTATCTGAGCCACTGTTATTTGTTCATTTGCCTTTTCCAGTTTTTTCAGTGGCTGCGGCTTAGTTTTGTTACACCAGAGAACTAATTTAGGTGGTAGAGGTCGTGTGATCTCAGGTGTTTTTGCAATTAGTAGAGTTGGTATTTTTTAGGGTTTTCTGGATTGCAGTAAGTGTCCTTCCTATCCTTTTCTTTCTAGGAAGATTGGGCCCCAACGTTTGCTCATACTATTTTCTGTCTGTGTCTGTATTTCCTCTTGTCTAACCGCCATTACATTTTTGGGGGCTTCCTATGTTCTTTGGGGATCTGCTCCGGGGCAGATAGCTTTCCTCTTTCTATCTTTAGGTGTAGTTAACCTCTCAGGCTGTGACGAGGCGTCTAGGACCAAGGTAGGTACGCTCCACGGCTGCCTTTAGTTGTGGTGGTTAGTCAGGGTACTGCAATCCAGTAGATTCCAACCTCTCTGGTGTATTGCCGTTTTTGCCTGCTCTCCTCAGCTACCAAATCATAACAGACAACCACGTGTTAATTTATAGTTTTGATGCCCTCTGTGTGATTCTACAATTTTCATAGTCATGAAAATACAGAAAAATCTTTGAATGAGAAGGTGTGTCCAAACTTTTGGTCTGTACTGTATGTTTTATATATCTACAACACTTATTGACATAAGTGTTGTTGACATATAAAAGAACTAAGACAACTGCTCTGTGTAGCCAAGCCTAATTTTTTTTCTATTTCTTTCCTTTTTAATTAAACAATACATAAATTATTTCAAATTTAAAAAAAAAGGAAAATAAAATTAATAAGTCAATCTACTAATTACACTATATTAGGAAAAGGGGTCCTCCATGTTTTTCCTGTATATTCCTACTCATTATGTAATATTGATCTTAATTATAGACCAATCCTGTCGTTTCACAAGTACACAAGATTAACACTTAACACATCAGACTTATTTAGCCTGTAATTGGTCCATGGAAAAATTATATTATAATTTTTAGCATTTGACACTTTTTTCAAACGCAACCGAATATTTAGGTAGTCGTTCGCTGCTTCATTTTACATATTACTTAGATAGTGGGTACACTGGAAACAATACTTAGATATACTGCATCAAGCAAAAATGGACTCGCCGTTGGTGTTCTCATTTGTTCCTGAATGTTGCATGTTAGAATAGGGCACAGTCATGTACAGAGACTACAGCAGCTTGAATTTCTTGCACATAATTACTGTATTTACTTTCATGGATACAGTACTCAGGCAAATTATTTGCTTTCAGGAATCTGCTTGACCAGAGCAGTTTGATGCCTTCATGACTCCTGTTTGCTCTTTAGGGATTAATGTGCAGGATAATACCTCCAATCTAGCAACTCCTTGTGCATGGTGTGGTATGAGGAAAGCAAAGAACGCCATTCATCCCAGCTAGGGAATTCGATAATGTGCCTTGTCTTCCCATGGTTAAAGTTTCAGATAGAGTTCATGTCCTGAGGTTGTGTATTATATAAAGGTATGCCCGCTACTGGACAGTTTCCCTTGCACTTAGGATACTTATCTGGGGCATGAGCGATAAAATTAAAGCTTAAACTTTACCTGCAGAAAACAAAATGACCCATTAAAGTGTGGATTCCTAAAATGAATCAGCACTATGTTTAAATAAAACAAAACTATCATAAATATTCCACCCAGTTATGTATTACCAAAACATTTTAGATTTTTGTTCAGTTATTTGCAAACAACTTTCCTATGTGTTGTGATTGGGATGTAGGTTCTTCCTAGAGATTGCCCATGCTGACCTATGTTTAAATGGGAATAAGAAATTTTAATAATTTGTTTCGGACAAATGTAACATTATACTTTGCATTTTATTTTGTATTGATTAGATTTTTTTTTTATTTGCAGCTTTTCATATAAATAATATGTAAAGGTTCGTCGGATGCAGTAAACAACAGGAGGCAGAGAAGGGGTTACCAAGGATTAACTCAGAAAACAATTTCAGAATAAAGCCCCCCATCACACTAGCGAGATCGCTGAAGCGTCACCGATTTTGTGACACAACAGTGACCTAGCCAGCGATCTCGCTTAGTGTGACACGAAGCGACGACCGCCCCCCTGCTGGGTATCGCTGATCGTCGTCGAATGGCCTGGACCATTTTTTCATCGTTGGTCTCCCGCTGGCCAGCGCTCATCGCTGTGTGTGACAGCGGGAGACCAACGATCAGCGAGCTCCCAGCGCGTACAGCAGAAGCTGGGAGCTGGTATCTAGGGTACACATCGGGTAACTAAGCGCGGCCCAGCACTTAGTTACCCGATGTGTACATTGGATACCAGCGTGCTCGCTGGTCCTGATCGTTGGTGAGTCTGCCCATGTGACAGCTCACCAGCGATCAGCTAACGATGTCCCAGCGATCCCATCCATGTCGGATCATTGGTGGGATCGCTGGGACATTGAAGAGTGTGACGGGGCCCTAAGTGTTCAGGGAAAACCTCCACAGAGGGAGGTGATTAAGCAGATAAAGTACTAAACTCTCTTCAACAGTTACACAAGAAACAGCATGAGAGGGGGAAATGAAAGTAATGACTTATCGATTGGAGTCCTGGGTGGGGAACGGTTGAAATAACTCCGGACGGCGTCGCAATCCATGTACAAATTCTCTGGTTCTGCTGCATAGGAATGAAAGGCACTGTCTCCTGACCGTGCCGAAGTATCCAGCTCTTTTGATCTTGGGTCCGCTTAAGCAAGAATACAGTTCCTTCTGCTGGTTCCTCCGGAGTGACGCAGTACATCGGGAGCACAAAGCCGTACAGGCCGTGGGAGTGACTAGGTCTCGCACGGGATAACAAGGTTCAGGAAGAGACAGGACATCTGCTGTACTATACGTTAAGGGCCGAGTTCATGGACACCCGGTAGTGGCTGCAGGAGTCAGTCAGTCTGTAAAGAGCTGGCATCAGTGGCGAAAGCAATCGGAGTCGAGGAGAGGGAGTCAACTTTCGTCCTGCTCTGTCGTCGCCTTCCCGCCAAGTCTCTCTCTTTCCCGCGCTCCGCCTCTTTTAAGTCTACCACGCCCCTTTCTGTCAGGTGCTCAGGCTCTCCCCACACAGACAAGTCACCCCCCTGCAACAGTGATGACGGCCCCGATAGTTCCGGCTCCAGAGCGTATCTTGGACCGATAACACTATTCCTTTTCACCTCCTTACAAATGCTTCACAGCTGAAATAAAAGGGATATTTTCTTTGTAATTTGAGATGCTGAAGAAACCCAGAAGATATCTCCCAAATTAAAAAAAAACCTGGAAAGGAAAAGGGAAAGAGCACATTCTCCGGATTTTGTTAAACCCATGTGAAATTTCAACTAATCCTGTGAGTAAAAGAAAGAATTTTGAATTCCCTTTTATGTATCTATCATTGTAGTGTTGCATTAAGGTGTTTGCTAGCCTTTTATGATGATTATATTAGAGATCTATTAGAAGGTTTCACAATTAAACTAAGGATTCCCTACAACTGATATTTATCACTTACCCTAATTGCAGGTGCAGACGACCATGTATTTTCTCATCGATTATGCAAATCACATTCTGATCAGAGTGTGATTATAGTTTGCTGTGATTCTCTCAGATGAGGAGAAGATAAAAAAAAAAGATCTTCTAAAAATTTGTCAGTTCGTGGATATTGGACAGCACTCAAATGTCAATAGATAAAAGGTTGGATGATCGACCTCCAATTTATGTTACGAAGAAGAGGTTGGGTGCTTATTCTAATGTAGCAGGCCACATTACTCTCTACTTCATCAGAAAATTTATATTGTATAAGGGAATAGCACACCAAGAATAGGCACGAAACTGAATGGGTTTTTTTTAAACGCTTTTAATTTTCTACCCTCATATCCAAAAAAAGAGTTATTACACCGCAAAGTGAAGTTTAGCAACGTTTTGGATAATGCACTTTCCATTAGGCTCTGAATAGGAAATGCACAGAATGTCTTTCTTGAACAAAGCAAAAATGCAGAAAATCCACTTGAACCCAGTGTGCAGAATATCCACTTGGACCCAGTGTGCAGAATATCCACTTGTACCCAGTGTGCAGAAAATCCACTTGTACCCAGTGTGTAGAATATCCACTTGTACCCAGTGTACAGAATATCCACTTGGACCCAGTGTGCAGAATATCCACTTGTACCTAGTGTGCAGAATATCCACTTGGACCCAGTGTGCAGAATATACACTTGGACCCAGTGTGCAGAATATCCACTTGAACCCAGTGTGCAGAATATCCACTTGGACCCAGTTTGCAGAATATCTACTTGGACCCAGTTTGCAGAATATACACTTGGACCCAATGGGCAGAATATCCACTTGGACCCAGTGTGCAGAATATCCACTTGAACCCAGTGTGCAGAATATCCACTTGTACCCAGTGTGCAGAATTTCCACTTGGACCCAGTGTGCAGAATATCCACTTGGACCCAGTGTGCAGAATATACACTTGTACACAATGTGCAGAATATCCACTTGGACCCAGTGTGCAGAATATACACTTGTACACAATGTGCAGAATATCCACTTGTACCCAGTGTGCAGAATATCCACTTGTACCCAAAGTGCAGAATATCCACTTGTACCCAGTGTGCAGAATATCCACTTGTACCCAGTGTGCAGAATATCCACTTGGACCCAGTGTGCAGAATATCCACTTGGACCCAGTGTGCAGAATATACACTTGTACACAATGTGCAGAATATCCACTTGGACCCAGTGTGCAGAATATACACTTGTACACAATGTGCAGAATATCCACTTGTACCCAGTGTGCAGAATATCCACTTGTACCCAATGTGCAGAATATCCACTTGTACCCAATGTGCAGAATATCCACTTGGACCCAGTGTGCAGAATATCCACTTGTACCCAGTGTGAAGAATATCCACTTGAACCCAGTGTGCAGAATATCCACTTGAGCCCAGTGTGCAGAATATCCACTTGGACCCAGTGTGCAGAATATCCACTTGAGCCCAGTGTGCAGAATATCCACTTGTACCTAGTGTGCAGAATATCCACTTGTACCTAGTGTGCAGAATATCCACTTGTACACAATGTGCAGAATATCCACTTGTACCTAGTGTGCAGAATATCCACTTGTACACAATGTGCAGAATATCCACTTGAGCCCAGTGTGCAGAATATCCACTTGTACACAATGTGCAGAATATCCACTTGTACCTAGTGTGCAGAATATCCACTTGTACACAATGTGCAGAATATCCACTTGAGCCCAGTGTGCAGAATATCCACTTGTACCCAGTGTGCAGAATATCCACTTGGACCCAGTGTGCAGAATATCCACTTGGACCCAGTGTGCAGAATATACACTTGTACACAATGTGCAGAATATCCACTTGGACCCAGTGTGCAGAATATACACTTGTACACAATGTGCAGAATATCCACTTGTACCCAGTGTGCAGAATATCCACTTGTACCCAATGTGCAGAATATCCACTTGTACCCAGTGTGCAGAATATCCACTTGTACCCAGTGTGCAGAATATCCACTTGGACCCAGTGTGCAGAATATCCACTTGGACCCAGTGTGCAGAATATACACTTGTACACAATGTGCAGAATATCCACTTGGACCCAGTGTGCAGAATATACACTTGTACACAATGTGCAGAATATCCACTTGTACCCAGTGTGCAGAATATCCACTTGTACCCAATGTGCAGAATATCCACTTGTACCCAATGTGCAGAATATCCACTTGGACCCAGTGTGCAGAATATCCACTTGTACCCAGTGTGAAGAATATCCACTTGAACCCAGTGTGCAGAATATCCACTTGAGCCAGTGTGCAGAATATCCACTTGGACCCAGTGTGCAGAATATCCACTTGGACCCAGTGTGCAGAATATCCACTTGAGCCCAGTGTGCAGAATATCCACTTGTACCTAGTGTGCAGAATATCCACTTGTACCTAGTGTGCAGAATATCCACTTGTACACAATGTGCAGAATATCCACTTGAGCCCAGTGTGCAGAATATCCACTTGTACACAATGTGCAGAATATCCACTTGTACCTAGTGTGCAGAATATCCACTTGTACACAATGTGCAGAATATCCACTTGAGCCCAGTGTGCAGAATATCCACTTGTACACAATGTGCAGAATATCCACTTGTACCTAGTGTGCAGAATATCCACTTGTACACAATGTGCAGAATATCCACTTGAGCCCAGTGTGCAGAATATCCACTTGGACCCAGTGTGAAGAATATCCACTTGAACCCAGTGTGCAGAATATCCACTTGAGCCCAGTGTGCAGAATATCCACTTGGACCCAGTGTGCAGAATATCCACTTGGACCCAGTGTGCAGAATATCCACTTGAGCCCAGTGTGCAGAATATCCACTTGTACCTAGTGTGCAGAATATCCACTTGTACCTAGTGTGCAGAATATCCACTTGTACACAATGTGCAGAATATCCACTTGAGCCCAGTGTGCAGAATATCCACTTGTACACAATGTGCAGAATATCCACTTGTACCTAGTGTGCAGAATATCCACTTGTACACAATGTGCAGAATATCCACTTGAGCCCAGTGTGCAGAATATCCACTTGTACACAATGTGCAGAATATCCACTTGTACCTAGTGTGCAGAATATCCACTTGTACACAATGTGCAGAATATCCACTTGGACCCAGTGTGCAGAATATCCACTTGGACCTAGTGTGCAGAATATCAACGTGTACCCATATTCCTCTATATCCACTGCATGATGTACCACTGGGTATAAATGGACAGTCTGCACTTTTTGGTCCAATAAAGACATTACACACATACCCTATTCAGAGGCTGAGGAAGGGCACATTAGCCAAAATGTTGCTATGCTTCGTTTTGCTATGTATATTTTTTTGGATGTGAGGGTAGAAAGCTTAAAGCATTTAACAAAAGCATTCCGTTTTGTGCCTATTCTTGGTGTGCGATTACCTTATAAAATATTCGCACTCTAGTGTCGTCCGAGTGCAGTCCAATGGTTTCCATGGACTCACTGACTTGCATGGCCAAGTGCAATCTGAATATTTAATCAAACTCAGGTATGCAGCGAATTTTCCTCAGACTGGCGCGGTCTGGGGAAAAAATCTGATATGTGCACAGCCCCATAGACTAACATTGATCCGGATGCGATCCGATATTTTGTCGGATTGCACTCAGATGGAAAATATGGTGTTCTATTTATATCACATCTTTTTGTGCACCATTGTGCTGTTTTTTTGTAGGAAACTTTTTTAGGAGTAGATAAGGCTGGGTTTTTATTCATCTCTTGAATGAAAATCATTTTTTTCGTTCTTCAGCTGATCATAAGGCTTCCAAAACTGCACGAAACAAAAAGTTGTATCTAAGCACTGACTGTCTCAATATACCCTATGCCTTAACCTTGTGCTGGATTTAGTTTGACATTGTACAATAATTCCAAAAAAGTGCCACAACGTCTGTGGAAAGTATGAGAAAAGAAAAACAGACCTCATAGGCTCAGTAGACTATGATGTCCTCTTTGGTGGACAGCACGAAAACTTTTCTAACAGCTCAAGGATACAGAACTGGGTAATCAAGAGATTAAAGATATTTGCACTGCCAAGATAAATCACCACTGACATTTGTTATGGAAAAGGTCCAGATCAGCAGATCTCGCTGAACAACCTTGTGCAAATATAGTAGCTTCAAACTGTGCCAAGCAGAAAGGCACCGGCCAGACGGCTGAGAAATGAACCTGTGTTTGCTGGACTGAAGATGGTGAGCCAAAATGCCCTGCTGTTCAGGAAAGACCTTCTTGTGACAGTTAAATAGTTAATGCAATCAGTTCCTCGGAATAACACAAATCTGGACTGCTAAAGTATGCAGACTGCTAATTATAATGTATTTACAGATCCTTGCTCCAAATGCAGAAATGTAGACTCCAATCTCTGTCCTTTCTCGGTGTCTGCCTCATCATTATCTCATTGAAAGCATTGATGTGATGTGTTTTGAGCCCTACTCTGATCTACTCATGCTTTCCATTACAAAGTCTGTATTTCGCCTTCCTTCTTGTCTAGTTATTTTAAAGTCGAGTTTTCTTTCAGTTTTCAGATTGTGGTTTTCTATCTTTGGCTATATTGGTGAGTGCTTTTTTTCATACAACTATTTGTTTTAAAGGAGCAAAATGGCTTGTAAACACAGGACTTAATTCTGTTAATTAGGCAAAATTCACACAAGTGTATAAAAATAATCCAGAAAAAAACATGATTTTCATATCAATTATTATTTGTTGGGATCCGTATGTATGAGCACTGCAGTTATTAAAATTTACAAGACCAAATACAGTTTCCTATATCAAAGATTTTCAATGTATTAATAAAAAATCTGATGCTATTCGGTGACTTTTTTTATTAGAGCACCCATAGACTTCAATCGGCAATTGTCATCCGACATACAGTGGCTTTCAAAAGTATTTACCCCCTTGGCCTTTTACCGATCTCGTTACATTACAACCTGTGTTTAAATATTTTTGTAATCTGATTTATTTGTGATGCATCAGCACTAAATAGTCTTAGTTGGTGAAGTGAGAAAAATATAGGCATAAATTAAATATATGACATTAACTAAATTAAAATTGTCATGTGCATATGTATTCAACTATTCACCCGTTTTGCTAAGAAGCCCCAAAAATTTTGGTGCAAGCAATTACCTTCACAAGTCACATGATGATGTTCACAGTCACATGTATCATGTTCACAGTGATAGGAAGTCCTCCTGTGTGCCATCTGTCACATGGTCGGTCAGTATACATGGGCGTACCCAGGATCAAAACTAGGGGGGGGCAAGCAATGTCACATCTTATACAGGTTACATCATATACACTGTGCATTATACTGCATATTAGGTATGGAGCGTTAGAACTGTTGTGTATTGTATAATACAGCAGTGTATGCGACACTACGCTGTATATACCATATATTATACATGGCACACTCAGCTCTATACAAAGAATAAGAGGCATTATAACCTGTATATGAAAAGTATAATACAGCAGTGTATATACACTCTATATACCGCACACGATGTGTATGACCTGTATACACCATATACTACACTCTATATACGCACACGATGTGTATGACCTGTATACACCATATACTACATCTATATACCGCACACATGTGTATGACCCTGTATACACCATATACTACACTCTTATTTTGAAGTAAAAAAAATAAAAATAAACAGGAACAAATACAATACTTAAAATAAAGAACAAGTAAAGTTAAAAATCAACAAACTTACTGGTATTTCAGTGGGAACTATGGGCCTGCTTTTTGCTAATGAGATGGTCAATGTTCGGTTCCATATTTGTCACAAGTGAAGCAATTTTTCTCTTTCTTGATATCATTATTTCCTAGGGATTCCAAATTGCTATTAGTAAAATACCAATATATATACAGCGCTACAAAAACAATATACCAGCAATAAAACTGCCCACACACAGACATACAGACTGCACTGCCCATCACTGCAGCCTTGCCAATCCATATCATTTCATCCTCATCAGTGCACATAGTGGCGCAACTCCGCTTTTAGCTCAGGCTCAGACTGGTGTGGTGCGAGAGTCCCTAATAGGCAGGTAAATGTCCCCAATAGGCAGCATTGATCCCCAATAGGCAGCATATGTCCTCAATAGGCAGCATAGGTCCCCAATAGGCAGCATAGTCCCCAATAGGCAGCATTGATCCCCAATAGGCAGCATATGTCCTCAATAGGCAGCATAGGTCCCCAATAGGCAGCATATGTCCTCATAAGGCAGCATAGGTCCCAATAGGCAGCATAGTCCCCAATAGGCAGCATATGTCCTCAATAGACAGCATATGTCCTCAATAGGCAGCATAGGTCCTCAATAGACAGCATAGGGCCCAATAGACAGCATAGTCCCCAATAGGCAGCATTGATCCCCAATAGGCAGCATATGTCCTCAATAGGCAGCATAGGTCCCCAATAGGCAGCATAGGTCCTCAATAGGCAGCATAGGTCCCAATAGGCAGCATAGTCCCCAATAGGCAGCATATGTCCTCAATAGGCAGCATAGGTCCTCAATAGACAGCATATGTCCTCAATAGGCAGCATATGTCCTCAATAGGCAGCATATGTCCTCAATAGACAGCATATGTCCTCAATAGGCAGCATAGGTCCCCAATAGGCAGCATAGGTCCCCAATAAGCAGCATAGGTCCCAATAGGCAGCATATGTCCTCAATAGACAGCATAGGTCCCCAATAGGCAGCATAGGTCCCCAATAGGCAGCATAGGTCCCCAATAGGCAGGTAAATGTCCCAATAGGCAGCATAGGTCCCCAATACGCAGCATAGGTCCTCAATAGGCAGCATAGTCCGCAATAGGCAGCATAGTAGTCCCCAGTAGGCAGCATAATCCCCCATAAGCAGCATAGTCCACAATAACCAGCAAAATCCCCCAATAGCCAGCATAATCCCCCAATAGCCAGCATAATCCCCCATAGCCAGCATAATCCCCCAATAGCCAGCATAATCCCCCATAGGCAGCATAATCCCACAATAGCCAGCATAATCCCCAATAGCCAGCATAATCCCCCATAGCCAGCATAATCCCCCAATAGCCAGCATAATCCCCCATAGCCAGCATAATCCCCCAATAGCCAGTATAATCCCCAATAGCCAGTATAGTCCCCCATAGCCAGCATAATCCCCCAATAGCCAGCATAATCCCCCATAGCAAGCATAGTCCCCCATAGCCAGCATAATCCCCCAATAGCCAGCATAATACCCCATAGCCAGCATAATCCCCCAATAGCCAGCATAGTCCCTCATAGGCAGCAAAATCCCCCATAGCCAGCATAGTCCCCCATAGGCAGCATAATCCCCCAATAGCCAGCATAATGCCCCAATAGCCAGCATAGTCCCCCATAGGCACATTAATCCCCCATAGCCAGCATAGTCCCCAATAGGCAGCATAATCCCCCATAGCCAGCATAGTCCCCTATAGCCAGCATAATCCCCCATAGGCAGCATAGTCCCCAATAGGCCGGGCCCGGTGTAAAAAAAAAAATGCCAGTACTCACCTATCTCCCCCACTGCTCTGAAGATGCACGCGCTCGTCTCCGTCTTCTCCTGACACAGGCGGCGTGACGTCATCAGGGCGCGCAGGCGGCGTGATGACGATCACGTCGCCTGTGCTGCATATGGAAGGCCGCAAGGCCTTCCTCACTCAGCACATTGCGCCCACGATTAAAGGGCCCGCCGGCACTGAACTGTCAGTTCAATGTCGGCGGGGCCGACGGGCCCTGCTTCTAAGGGGGGCAGCTGCCCCCCCTGCCCCATGGTGGGTACGCCCATGTCAAATATATACACTTTACCTTTTCTGAAAGGCCACTGAGGCTGCAGGACCATTAAGCAAGAGGAACCACCAAACAAACACCATGAAGACCAAGGAGATCTCTTAGTAAGTTAGGGACAAAGTTGTTGAGAAGTACAAGTCAGGGTTGGGTTATAAAAAAAAATATCCCAATCTCTGATGATCCCCCTGGAGCATCATGAAATCCATTATCATCAAGTAAAAAGAACATGGTACCACAACAACCCAGCACAAAACTATTGGCCCGGGCAGAGGAGCATTGATCAGAGAGGCAGCACAGAGACCAAAGGTGACCCCGAATGAGCTGCAGAGTTCCCAAGCAGAGACTGGAGTATCTGTCCATACAACCACAATAAGCCGTACACTCCATAGAGGTGGCCTTTATGGCAGAGTGGACAGAAAAAGAACTTTACTTACACAAAAAATTGTAAGGCTCGTTTTGAGTTTGCCAAAAGACATGTGGGAAACTCCTCAAATGTATGAAGGAAGTTGCTGTGGTCAGATGAGACCAAAATAGATCATTTTGGCCACCAAGTTAAACACTATGTCTGGCACCAAACCAACACAGCTCATCACCCCAAAAACACCATCCCCACAGTGAAATATGGTGGTGGCAGTGCAACGCCTCCAGGACCGTGGTGTACTCAGACAGTCAGGTAGTTCTTTGGGGTTAATCATGGCAGTAGTGAACCGGTTCGTGGCCCTGGGTGTGCAATAAATGAGGGGGAGATAAGTTTATAGGGGAATAAGTTTGTGACGGCACCCATGGTATTCGGCAATAGATGGCTGATGCTGAAACTCAGGTCCACTGGGGCAGTTGGTCACGCAGCAGAGATGTTACAGCTCTCCACTGGTAGAGCTAGGCCCTAGGGCAGTTATAGGGTTAATTCTACGATGGTAGCTGTTGTAGTATAGGGCAGGTGACGCAGTAAATAAATCTGAGGACACAGCAGGGTGCAGTCTTCACACTTTACTCACGGTCTTTAGGTTACAAACACCAGCCGGGTGCTGTGTCCTCCGGGTCAGTGGTCCAGCCAGCTCTCGGGTAGTTTAGGGTACACCTTACCGGGTCCCCCTTCTTGTGTACCTCCTCCAGTCGTCTCTCCTTGCGCTGGCTAACGCCTTTCCTGCCCTGCATCTCACACACAGTGTCCCAAGGCAGCAGCCTCAGATCCTATCGGGTGACGTCCTCCTGGTCCCCTTGATCCTATGTGGCTACCTTTTCGGCGAATGTTTCTGGATTTGTCTGTTGCACATGCAGTCACAACAGCCTCTGGTTTGCTAGCTGAGTCCTATAGTTTCTCCACTAGTCTGGGGCCGGTTCCCCCACTGCGACTTGGTCCCTCCGTCTGACTACGGTTGGCCTGGATTCGGGTGTCACAGGTGGATTCCTCATGTCCCTGGCCCCTAGGAACCTTTCTTCCTCTCAGGAGCTCCTTCCTACACCACTGCTCCTCTCCATGACTCTCACTACTCTGCTTCCAACTGTCACACCTCCTTCCTGCCCGAACTGAGGCTTCTCTCCCCTCCCTTGGGGGTGGTGTGTGGTGTTGGATGTACTGTACATATGCGAGCACCGGATGGTGCCCCCTCCTTACCTGAGAGCTGAGTACCACGCCTCTGGCTGAGGTGTAGTACCTCTGTTGCGACTGGACCCTTAGGGGCGCCACATACCCCCCCCCCCGTTAAACACAGTACATCCCCAGGCTGGAACAGAGGAAAACAAGTGTTAAAACATGCAAATATTTTTCCGAAATGCATTTCGACAAGTTAAAACAGTTAAACAGGTAACTCTTTCTATCCTTTATGGGAGGTACTTTGCTTGAACGTAGCATATATAATACCGGAGATATAAAACAGAGCATTATTCTAAATAAAAATGTTCTCAACATCAAGTTCAACAGGTTTCAGTGAGATCCCGAACCGGGGTGTCCTTCTCACCGTCCTCAGCGCAGTATGAGGGAACCCGTCTCAAACCCCTAACGTAGGCCCTGGCGTGGCTGCAGGGCTTATTCGGTCTACTCGCTGGACCAATTTTCGGCCACGCCAGACGGTTTTTATTCTTTTGTGTACTGTAAAATATAGAGTGTCCCACTAAAGGTTTGCCGTAAAAACAAACAAGGAGCAAATTAAGTGCTAACTATGTACAAGAAAGTTCTAGTCACTCACCGTCCATGACCGTATTGTTTTTAAACTTAATCAACTTGCCTAAATAACCATTTCCTTAATTTTTCTTCCAGGGTAGTTCCTGGTGCTTACAGCCTCCTGCTCGGGGAAGTTCTTCTTCCTGCATTACGCCGGGTGACACAAATGGAGCAAGTCCTGCAGCCGGGGTCTGAGTTGCCTGTGTCTGCACTGCAATTTTTGTTGCTTCAGGGACTGATGCAGCTTCCAGATTGAAAGCTGCTGGTGTTCGTCGCCTTTCTGACACTGCACCCACTGGCATGGGAGCAACACATCCCCACGTGCACTGTTTTACATTGAGGGCATACCACCCCCTTTCACCCACATGCCGGGTGAAGGTCACGAGATCCCCCGGGTACAGGTCACAATCAGGGTGTCCCTCCAGTAGATGCGACTCCACGTCCCAATGAGTCACATATAGTTCTGAGGCCTTCCCGGGTTCCTTGATAAATCCCCAGCCTCTTTTTAAGTCAAAGGAGACCACTGTGCCTTGCCTCTGTGGACCCCGGTCGGCGGGACTAGCCTTGGGGGCCTGGGCCTTGGCCCTTATGTTGCGGTCCTCCATCACTTTCCACATGGCATTGCACTCCTGCTCCTCTGCCTTCAACCTGGGCGCCCGCTGCCGGCAGTAGTCCTCTGTTGTGAATGTTTTGGAAATTAATTCTTTCTCTCGTGACGTCAGGGAGTTTGTGCAGTCCTGTGGGACTTGCTCTCACTCCAAGCCTTGCTCTCGCTCTAGTGGTTTGTTGATGCCATTGCCTGTGCCCAAGAGACCATGGACCCATATCTCTATGGATTTCATTTCCGACCTCCCTGTTTCTCAGAGAATGACCGTTATCTGGGTGATTTGTGATAGGTTTTCCAAGATGATACATCTTGTGCCATTACCTAAGTTGCCTTCCTCCTCCGAATTGGTGCCTTTGTTCCTGCAGCACGTGGTTCGGTTACACGGCATTCCTGAGAACATTGCGTCTGACAGAGGAGCCCAGTTTGTTTCCAGATTTTGGAGGACTTTTTGTTCTAAACTTGGTGTTCAATTGTCTTTCTCCTCTGCTTTTCATCCTCAGACCAATGGACAAACTGAGAGAACAAACCAGACATTGGAGACTTATCTGATATGCTTTGTGTCTGCTGATCAAGATGACTGGGTCTCTTTTTTGCCTTTGGCTGAGTTTGCTCTTAATAATAGGGCTAGCTCTGCCACTTTGATGTCTCCATTTTTCTGCAATTTTGGGTTTCACCCTCGATTTTCTTCGGGACAGACGGAGGCTTCTGTCTGTCCGGGTGTTGACTCTGTTGTGGAGCGTATGCAGCAGATTTGGGACCAGGTAGTGGAGAGGTTGTCCCTCTCTCAGGAGAAGGCCCAGCGGTTTGCCAACCGGCATAGGACTGATGGTCCTCGGTTTAAAGTGGGGGACTTGGTCTGGTTGTCCTCAAGAAATATCCCTATGAGAGTTGCATCTCCTAAGTTTAGGCCTAGGTTCATTGGACCTTATAAGATCATGGAGATTCTTAATCCTGTTTCCTTTCGTTTACTTCTTCCAGGGACATTTAAGATCCATAACGTGTTCCACAAGTCCTTATTGAAGAGGTTTGTCGAGCCAGTGGTTCCTATGGCTGCGCCTCCCGACCCTGTTTTGGTTGAGGGCAATCTGGAGTATGTAGTTGAGAAAATATTGGATTCTCGTTTTTCTAGACGGAAACTCCAGTATTTGGTTAAGTGGAGAGGTTATGGTCAGGAGGACAATTCTTGGGTGTTTGCTTCGGACATCCATGCTAGGAAGCTGATCCATGCCTATCACCGAGCTCATCCTGACCGACCTGGTTGCACAAATGAGGGTTCGGTGACCCCTCCTCAAGGGAGGGTACTGTTGTGAATGTTTTGGAAATGAATTCTGAGCAGAAGCTCCCTCTGGTGGTTACAAACAGTACTGAACCATTTAATGAGGATTGGCAATCAGGATTCAAAGACTGGCTTGGTATAAGGGAGGTTCCCTCCCATCATGGTTGCCGGTGATCAATTGTTCTTGTCTCAACTGTGATTCCTGGTTCACTTGGAAGCTTGCTGAGTCTTGCCTCTTCTTCTGCTTTCAGATAAGATATTTTCTGTTTTGTTTTTGTGCTTACCATTTGCATATTTCTCTGCATTTCTGTGAGGTTAGCCAGGTTCCACCCCGGGGGGCTTGGTCTCCTCTCAGTTCCGCTGGAGCCATTGTTATTTGTTCATTTGTCTTTTCCAGTTTTTTCAGTGTCTGCGGCTTAGTTTTGTTACACCAGAGAACTGATTTAGGTGGTAGAGGTCGTGTGATCTCAGGTGTTTTTGCAATCAGTAGCGTTGGCATTTTTTAGGTTTTTTTTGGATTGCAGTATCCTTTCTATCCTTTTCTGTCTAGGCAGATTGGGCCCCAGCGTTTGCTCATACTATTTTCTGTCTGTGTCTGTATTTCCTCTTGTCTAACCGCCATTACATGTTTGGGGGCTTCCTATGTTCTTTGGGGATCTGCTCCAGGGCAGATAGCTTTCCCTCTTTCTATCTTTAGGTGTAGTTAATCTCTCAGGCTGTGACGAGGCATCTAGGACCAACGTAGGAACGTTCCACGGCTGCCTTTAGTTGTGGTGGTTAGTCAGGGTACTGCAATCCAATAGATTCCAACCTCTCTGGTGTATTGCTGTTTTTGCCTGCTTTCCTCAGCTACCAAAACATAACAGTATCACCGGCCTAACTGAAAATTGTATGGTACTCACAGAAGGGAAAAATAGTGTGGAAAGAAAAAAGTTGTCAGAGATTTTTTTTTTCTGTTCTTGCATTTTTTCCCTCTTTTTCTCTGGGTGCTGAGGAGGATTTTTTTTTTCTCTCAATGGAGCTTGCACAGCTGTCTGGCCGTGTGGATCAGCTTGCCACTGAGGTTCGGAGTATTGCTGTCTATCTTGCTGGGTTGCCGGTTGTGGAACCTAGGATTCCCATGTCAGATTTGTTTTTGGGAGATCGGGCCAAATTTCTGAATTTCAAAAATAACTGTAAGTTGTTTTTTGCTTAAAACCTAAGTCCTCAGGGAACGCAGCACAGCAGGTTCAAATTGTCATCTCTCTCCTGCGCGGCGATCCTCAGGATTGGGCTTTTTCCCTGACACCTGGGGACCCTGTTTTGAGTGATGTTGATGCATTTTTTCTGGCTCTGGGGTTATTGTACGATGAGCCTAATGTCACTGATCAAGCTGAAAGAACCTTGTTAGCATTAAATCAGGGGCTTGAGGACGCTGAGTTGTACTGTCAGAAATTCCGAAAATGGGCAGTCCTAACCAAATGGAATGATGATGCTTTGGCAGCCCTTTGTCGGAAGGGGCTGTCAGAGAATGTAAAAGATGTTATGGTGGGTTTCCCTGCTCCATCTGGTCTCAATGATTCTATGTCATTAGCGATTTAAATTGACAGACGTTTGCGTGAGCGTAGAGGTATGCGTGGAATAGTGTTGCCTTGTGAACCAGCTTCTGAACCCATGCAGTGTGATAGAGTGGCTTCTGGGGCACAGCGTCATGAGTTTCGAAAACGCAATGGGTTATGTTTCTATTGTGGTGACGCCTCTCATGCTATTTCTGTCTGCCCTAAGCGGGGAAGACGTTTTGCACGCTCAGTTGTATTGGGTAGTTGTTGTGAATGGGTTTGAGATGAGTTCTGAGCAGAGGCTCCCTCTGGTGGTTACAAGCGGTGCTGGTGAGGATTGTGAGGACTGGGAATCAGGTGTTACTGATTGGTCTTATATAAGGGAGTCATTTTCCCATCAGGGTTGCCGGTGATCAATTGTTCTGGTCTGAATCCTTCTTTCCAGTTTCCCTTGTAGCCTGCTGTGTCGTGTCTGCATCTCCTGCTATCAGATAAGACAATTTCTTGTTTTGTGTTTTTGCTATATTTTTGCATTTTGTCCTGCACTTCTGTGGGGGCCTTCAGGGTCCCCTCCGGGGGCTTTTGCCCTCTCAGTTTAGTCCAGCCACTGTGTTTTGTACTTTTGCTTTTTCCAGTTTTTTTTCAGTGGCTGCTGTTTTGTTTTTGTTACACCAGAGAACTAATTTAGGTGGTAAGGTCGTGTGATCTCAGGTGATTTTGAAATTAGTAGAGTTGGTGTTTTTTCAGGGTTTTCTGAGATTGCAGTAAGTACCCTTCCTATCCTTTTCTATTTAGATAGTTTGGGCCCCAGCGTTTGCTCATACTATTTTCTTTCTGTGTCAGTATTTCCTCTTGTCTAACCGCCATTACATGTTTGGGGGCTTTCTATTATCTTTGGGGTTCTGCTCCGGGGCAGATAGCTTTCCTATTTCTATCTTTAGGTGTAGTTAGTTTCTCAGGCTGTGACGAGGCGTCTAGGACCAACGTAGGAACGCTCCACGGCTGCCTCTAGTTGCGGTGGTTAGTCAGGGTACTGCAATCTCATAGATTCCAACTGCTCTGGTGTATTTCCTTTTTTACCTGCACTCCTCAGCTACCGTAACATAACAGGTAGTGTTCAGACTAAAATTCTGTTGACTGTTACCTGATTTGCTCCCTGTCCACATTTTCTGCTCAGGCTTTTGTTGATTTGGGAGCAGCTATTAACCTGATGGATTTTGATTTTGCCAAACGTTGTGGGTTTCCATTGATACCCCTAGGAAGTCTATTCCCCTACTGGGGATTGATTCTACCCCTTTGGCTGAGAATAAACCCCAGTTTTCTACTCAGGTGATAATGAGGGTTGAACCTGATCATCAGGAGAGTTGCAAATTTTTGGTACTGTATAATCTGCATGACATTATTGTACTAGGTTTCCCTTGGTTACAGTCTCATAATCCTGTTTTGGATTGGAAATCTGTGTCTGTAACCAGTTGGGGCTGCCAATGTGTTAATGCCAACACTCCTGTTTTTTCTGCCTCTCCCCAGTCTCAGGATGTTCCTGACTTTTTGACTGACTTTTCTGATGTGTTTAGCGAAAGTAAATCTGCATCCTTGCCCCCCCATAGGAGCTATGACTGCGCTATTGAATTAGTGCCTGGTAGTAAATTCCCTAAAGGTCGCCTTTTTAACTTGTCTGTACCTGAACATGACGCTATGCGGTCTTATATCAAGGAGTCATTGGAGAAGGGTCATATCAGACCACCCTCTTCACCCTTGGGTGCCGTTTTTTCTTTGTGGCCAAAAAGGATGGTTCATTAAGGCTGTGTATTGATTATCGTCTCTTGAACAAGATCACTGTGAAATATCAATATCCGTTACCCTTGATTTCTGACCTGTTTTCCAGGGTGAAAAGTGCTACTTGGTTTACCAAGCTTGACCTCAGGGGGGAGTATAATCTTATTCGCATTAAGCACGGGGATGAATGGAAGAAGGCGTTTAATACCCCAGAGGGGCATTTTGAGTACCTAGTGATGCCCTTTGGGCTCACTAATGCTCCTTCCGTCTTCCAGTCCTTCATGAATGACATTATCAGGGATTTTGTGGATAAATTTCTGATTGTTTATTTGGATGATATCTTGATTTTTTCCAATGACTGGGACTCTCATGTGAAACATGTTCGGACTGTGTTCCAATTTTGAGAGAGAATGCTCTGTATGTGAAGGGATCAAAGTGTCTTTTTGGCGTACAGAGGATCTCATTTCTGGGATTCATTTTGTCTCCATCTGTTATTGAAATGGACCCGGTCAAGGTTCAGGCCATCTGTGATTGGGTCCAACCTACTTCATTAAAGGCTTTCAGAGATTCTTGGGTTTTGCCAATTTTTATCGTAAATTTATTGGTAACTTCTCTGTTATTGTTAAACCATTGACTGATTTGACCAAAAAGGGTTCTGATGTGGTGAATTGGCCTCCTGAGGCAGTCTCTGCGTTTCAGGAACTTAAGCACAGATTCACTTCTGCTCCTGTTCTACGGCAGCCTGATGTTTCTCTGCCATTTCAGGTGGAGGTTGATGCCTCTGAAATTGGGGCAGGTGCCGTTTTGTCCCAAAGAGATCCTGAGACCTCTAACAGTAACCCTTGTGCCTTCTTCTCTCGAAAATTTTCTCCAACTGAACGTAATTATGACGTGGGTAATCGGGAGTTATTGGCCATGAAGTGGGCTTTTGAAGAGTGGAGACATTGGCTGGAGGGAGCCAAACATCAGGTGGTGGTCCTCATGGACCATAAGAATTTGGTTTATCTGGAATCAGCCAAGCGACTTAATCCTAGACAGGCCAGGTGGGCCTTGTTGTTCACACGTTTTAATTTTGTGGTTTCCTTTCTTCCTGGCACTAAGAATGTGAAGGCGGATGCCCTCTCGAGGAGTTTCCTTGCGGACTCTCCTGAGTTATCTGATCCTGCTGTTATTTTGAAAGAGGGTGTAGTTCTTTCCGCCATCTCGCCCAATTTGAGACTGGCTCTGGAAGGGTGTCAGGAGGATAAACCCGAGCGCTGCCCTATTGGGAAATTGTTTGTCCCAGACCGGTGGTAAAAGACTGTGATGTCTGAGATTCATTGTTCCGCGTTGGCCGGTCATCCCGGAATTTTTGGTACCAGAGACTTGGTGAGTCGGTCCTTTTGGTGGCCTACTTTGTCTCGTGACGTCAGGGAGTTTGTGCAGTCCTGTGGGACTTTCTCTCGCTCCAAGCCTTGCTCTCGCTCTAGTGGTTTGTTGATGCCATTGCCTGTGCCCAAGAGACCATGGACCCATATCTCTATGGATTTTCATTTCCGACCTCCCTGTTTCTCAGAGAATGACCGTTATCTGGGTGATTTGTGATAGGTTTTCCAAGATGATACATCTTGTGCCATTACCTAAGTTGCCTTCCTCCTCCGAATTGGTGCCTTTGTTCCTGCAGCACGTGGTTCGGTTACACGGCATTCCTGAAAACATTGTGTCTGACAGAGGAGCCCAGTTTGTTTCCAGATTTTGGAGGACTTTTTGTTCTAAACTTGGTGTTCAATTGTCTTTCTCCTCTGCTTTTCATCCTCAGACCAATGGACAAACTGAGAGAACAAACCAGACATTGGAGACTTATCTGAGATGCTTTGTGTCTGCTGATCAAGATGACTGGGTCTCTTTTTTGCCTTTGGCTGAGTTTGCTCTTAATAATAGGGCTAGCTCTGCCACTTTGATGTCTCCATTTTTCTGCAATTTTGGGTTTCACCCTCGATTTTCTTCGGGACAGACGGAGGCTTCTGTCTGTCCAGGTGTTGACTCTGTTGTGGAGCGTATGCAACAGATTTGGGACCAGGTAGTGGAGAGGTTGTCCCTCTCTCAGGAGAAGGCCCAGTGGTTTGCCAACCGGCATAGGACTGATGGTCCTCGGTTTAAAGTGGGGGACTTGGTCTGGTTGTCCTCAAGAAATATCCTATGAGATTTGCATCTCCTAAGTTTAAGCCTAGGTTCATTGGACCTTATAAGATCATGGAGATTCTTAATCCTGTTTCCTTTCGTTTACTTCTTCCAGGGACATTTAAGATCCATAACGTGTTCCACAAGTCCTTATTGAAGAGGTGTGTCGAGCCAGTGGTTCCTATGGCTGCGCCTCCCGACCCTGTTTTGGTTGAGGGCAATCTGGAGTATGTGGTTGAGAAAATATTGGATTCTCGTTTTTCTAGACGGAAACTCCAGTATTTGGTTAAGTGGAGAGGTTATGGTCAGGAGGACAATTCTTGGGTGTTTGCTTCGGACATCCATGCTAGGAGACTGATCCGTGCCTATCACCGAGCTCATCCTGACCGACCTGGTTGCACAAATGAGGGTTTGGTGACCCCTCCTCAAGGGGGGGGGTACTGTTGTGAATGTTTTGGAAATGAATTCTGAGCAGAAGCTCCCTCTGGTGGTTACAAACAGTACTGAACCATTTAATGAGGATTGGCAAACAGGATTCAAAGACTGGCTTGATATAAGTGAGGTTCCCTCCCATCATGGTTGCCAGTGATCAATTGTTCTTGTCTCAACTGTGATTCCTGGTTCACTTGGAAGCTTGCTGAGTCTTGCCTCTTCTTCTGCTTTCAGATAAGATATTTTCTGTTTTTGTTTTTGTGCTTACCATTTGCATATTTCTCTGCATTTCTGTGAGGTTAGCCAGGTTCCACCCCGGGGGGCTTGGTCTCCTCTCAGTTCCGCTGGAGCCATTGTTATTTGTTCATTTGTCTTTTCCAGTTTTTTCAGTGGCTGCGGCTTAGTTTTGTTACACCAGAGAACTGATTTAGGTGGAAGAGGTCGTGTGATCTCAGGTGTTTTTGCAATCAGTAGCGTTGGCATTTTTTAGGGTTTTTTTGGATTGCAGTGAGTATCCTTTCTATCCTTTTCTGTCTAGGCAGATTGGGCCCAGCGTTTGCTCATACTATTTTCTGTCTGTGTCTGTATTTCCTCTTGTCTAACCGCCATTACATGTTCGGGGGCTTCCTATATTCTTTGGGGATCTGCTCCGGGGCAGATAGCTTTCCTCTTTCTATCTTTAGGGGTAGTTAATCTCTCAGGCTGTGACGAGGCATCTAGGACCAACGTAGGAACGCTCCACGGCTGCCTTTAGTTGTGGGGTTAGTTAGGGTACTGCAATCCAATAGATTCCAACCTCTCTGGTGTATTGCCGTTTTTGCCTGCTCTCCTCAGCTACCAAAACATAACAGTCCTCCCAACTGAGAGTCTATGCCCTGTTCTCTCCGCCTGGGCCTCCTCCGGGTACCCCATCAGCTCCGTTCCGGGGTGTTCCCAATGGAAAACTACTTTTTCCCTGGGCACTTTCTGGGGCATGAGTTTAGGCTGCAGCGGAACCGCCAGCCTGTCCTTGGTGTCAGTCCCAGGCTAATTTTTTAAACGCCTGGCCGGGTTTGAGGGCTGTCGGGGGATTTAAGGCCCCAACCAGGGTTTCCTTGGCCACTGGGGCAATGTTACTTTTGCCTTTTTTTTTTCTGGTGCCAGACTCCTTGTTCTGTCCCCGACGTCTAATTGTTTCTGACGTTGTTTGCTTTGCATAATTGAACTTTCATTTGTGTGTATATAAGAGTTTTAACAATCTGCAGTGCTTTGGCTCCCTCTAGTGACCAGTGTCATATTCGCAGTCTTATATTGGGTTTTTTTCACTTTCTGTGAATCTTTTCCCTCCTTTTGCAATACATTATTGTAGCTTCACAGTGCATTATGGTAGCCTTGCAAAGCATTGTGGTAGCTTTCCTCACTTTCCTCCATTTTCCTTCAGCCTGCATCCAGGAAGCATCTCATCTTTTCCTCTCCCTTGTGATAGCATCTCCGTTTCACCGCATCAATATATCAAGTTCAATAAAAGCACAGACTCAACCACTGTCTCCTTATTGGACCCCGGTATAGTGGTTTAGCTTTCTGTATAGCTGCAATAAGTTTGCTTCATTCAGTGAGGACAGAACAGTGAAACGGCTGCCATCCAGCTAGTGGAATTCAGTGAAAAGGCAGCCATCCAGTTTGCAGGAACTAGTGAAACTGCAGCCATCCACCTAGTGAGATTCAAGTCACCAGGTACACAGAGACTTAATACAGCTACAACAATCTCTGCACAGCCTTAGCATTTCCCCAAGACACCACGTCCCACAAATCACACAGGACAAAATCTGTTACTTCCGTCTCCTCAAAGACAACATCCATCAGCAGCGTGGTTGCCATTGCCCGCGCAAATGCTGAGGCCGCCAAAATGCGAGCAAGCTTTGCTGACCAAGATATGCAACTTAAATTAGAGGAGGCACGCCTAGAGGACCAAGAGAGAAGGTCCACGCATAGAGAGAGAAGGTCACACATAGAGAGAGATGACCAAAAGAGAAAGACGCAGTTAGAGAAGGCACGCATGGATGCCGCCTTAGAGAGCCTAGCAGCAAAAAGGGAAGCTGCCGCAGCCCTCGCCGGAGCAGAATCGTTAGAAGCCGCACAAAACCCTGAGCTGCATAGTCGAAACAGTACGTCAAGTTTGGAGTTTCCACTTCAAGATTCACCACAATGCACATCCCTGTACGTTAATGAACTTCCTGATCCAAACTATAACCCTGAAACGGCATCGGAACAAGAACATGACATCTCCAGTGAAGAGAGCGAGAGTCATCATGAGGCTCAGCTCCAGGACAGATACAAACACGAAAACTTGGAGCAAAACAACTCTGCTAATGACTACCTTGCCCCTCACCAGGTAACCAATGTAAATCACCTTGCTGACACATCGCACGTCAGACTGAAGCAACACGACACCGGCTGGCGCTACCCAGAGGATACTAACAGGTACGAATGCACCTCACATCACTATCAGGGCAACCCATCACCAGTATACTCTACTGACAACCGGTTCACAACAGAATTTGCTAAGTTCTTCACACGACATGAACTGGTTGCCAAGGGACTCATGAAATTCACTGACCAAGCTGAAGGTTACAGAGCTTGGAAAGCTTCCTTCCAAAATGTCACTAGAGACTTGGGGCTACAACACAGGGAAGAGATAGACCTCTTAGTCAAATACCTTGGAGAAGAGTCAGTCAAACATGCAGTGAGGATCAGAGACATTAATATAAACCGCCCTGAGATTGGCCTCAAAGAGATCTGGAAGAGGCTGGATGAGTGTTACGGCTCAGCAGAGGTAATAGAGAAAGCCTTGTTCAAAAGAATCGATGACTTTCCTAAAATATCTAGCAAAGGTCTCCAGAAACTTAGAGAACTAAGTGACCTGCTAAAGGAAGTCCAAGTTGCCAAATGTGAAGATGATCTACAAGGACTTGCATACCTTGACACAGCCAGAGGTGTTAACCCTATAGTCCAAAAGTTGCCCTACAATCTACAGGAGAGGTGGCTCACACATGGTTCCACGTACAAATACAAACACAGTGTTCCATTCCCTCCCTTCTCCGTTTTTGTAGACTTTATACACCAACAAGCGAGAATTAGAAACGATGCCAGCTTTGACTTTGCAATGTCTTATGCCACACCGTCAAAAGCTATAAATCACGCAGAACGTCTGTGGCAGTGCACAAGGCTTATGTTTCTTCTCCAGGTTCCAATTACAGGTCTGCTGGCTGCTCCCAATCAGAGACAAAGGTGCAGGACAGGACCCTGACATGCAGTGCCCGCTCCATCAGAAGCCTCATCCTCTCCTGAAATGCAGAGCCTTCAGAGGAAAATCTATGCTAGATCGCAGAAGCTTCCTGAAAGAGAATGGTATCTGCTACAAGTGCTGCTCATGAATTCAAAAAGGAGAAAAGGGAAGCTTTTTGACATATAAAATACAAAATTTTTATTAGAGTAAAAATGCATATAATTAGGATAAAAATCCAATGGGGACAAAAGGATGCAGCAAGAAGCAGGCCAATATTAACAGGTACAAACACTATAAAAAATATTTCAAAAGTGCATGTATATTACATATATTGCCACATTGGCTAGTAATAGGCTAAAAACTAGCTCCTATATAGTATATATCTGTGCACATAAGAACTAGTAAAAGGAATGTGCTCTCCCACCGTGCTAGCTGTTAGAAGTGTCAGCATGTGAGTGCAAAGCCCATGGCAAATGCTAATAATAGATGCAATCAAAAACAGTCTACATATTACAACATAGGGCAAATTAAACTGCTGAAAAAATAAAGCTGCCAGCGGGAGGTCATACCTGGTGTGGCCTGGGCACCCCTGACGCGCGTTTCGCGTTAGCTTGTTCACAAGGGAGCGTGCACGCAGCTTTATTTTTTCAGCAGTGGCAATATATGTAATATACATGCACTTTTGAAATATTTTTTATAGTGTTTGTACCTGTTAATATTGGCCTGCTTCTTGCTGCATCCTTTTGTCCCCATTGGATTTTTATCCTAATTATATGCATTTTTACTCTAATAAAAATTTTGTATTTTATATGTCAAAAAGCTTCCCTTTTCTCCTTTTTGAATTCATTGGTATTTGGAAGTGGTTTGAATACTAGACAATATAGTTTTGTGACTTACAAGTGCTGCTCGTCCACAGCTCATCTCGCCAAGGATTGCAAGGTCAGTGTAAAATGCACAGAATGTGGCACCATAGATCATAACACTGCTCTACACCCTGGCCCAGCTCCATGGAGTGCACAAAACACACCAACTGACAGTGAGCATGGCGGGAAGGAAAGGAACACTGATGCAGCTACGCCAGAGATCATTTCACAATGTACTGAAGTCTGTAAAGGGACAATAGACAGTAGGTCCTGCTCAAAAATATGCCTCGTCAGAGTGTAACCAAAGGGCCATAGAGACAAAGCTGTAAGGGCCCCGTCACACATAGCGACACACCAGCGATCCCGACAACAATCAGGATCGCTGGTGTGTCGCTACATGATCGCTGCTGAGCTGCCAAACAGACAGCTCAGGCAGCGATCAGGACAGCGACACTGCGGGTAACGTCGCCTAGTTACTAGTGTTGAGCATTCCGATACCGCAAGTATCGGGTATCGGCCGATATTCGCCGTATCGGAATTCCGATACTTAGTTCCGATACTTTTCCTATATCGTATACCGGAATCGGAAGTTCCCATAATTCTTTGAGAGGCAGTGTGATTTTATTCAGCCAATGAGGATTCCTAAGAAGTGTGGGCACATCCTGTAATGCTGCGGTCATGTTAACTAATGGCATGGCTGTGATTGGATGCTGAAATGATGTCAGAATGCACTATATAAGGCGCCGCCGCCATTTTAGCGTCACTGTGCTGTGAATTCAGTTAGGGACAGAACGCTGCTCTGCTGACTCTGAGGGACAGTTACAGATATCGTTTTTGTGAATTGTTCTGTAGGCAGGCTATTTGAGAAACCGCTTTGTAAATCATCCTTTTTCCTTGCAGTGTTGTTTTCACAGCTCTGTGCAAGGTGTGTGTGTGATGCAGGTGACGCTGCAGTTTGCTTTGCATCCAACGCTGTTTGTAGTCATCTGCACGTGTCACTCACTGACTCTTTTTTTTTTTATTTTGTCGAATTGGTGCTGCTCCATTCAATTGAAATTAACAGTGCTCTATTAGTGTACTATAGAAGTACACAAAGGAGCCTTTCACAGCTAGTGAACAGTTGTGTGCAGTGTTCACTGTAGTCTGTGAGGTTTTCATTTTTTGAGTGCCTTCTGTAGTTCTTCAACCTGTGTTGTAGTCTCTGACGTGTGTCACCCCACTTGACTTTTTTGTCAATTGGTGCTGCTCCATTCTATTAGAAATAACAAGTCTATTAGTGTACGTATTAAGGAAGAGTACACAAAGGAGCCTTTCACAGCTAGTGAACAGTTGTGTGCAGTGTTCACTGTAGTCTGTGAGGTTTTCATTTTTTGAGTGCAGATCACGCTACAGTTAGTTCTTCAACCACTGCTGGTTGTAGTCTGCTGAGCGTGTGTCACTGCCTCATCCTTGACATTTTTCTCTAATTGGTGCTGCTCCATTCTATTTCAAAAAAACTCAAATCTATTAGTGTGACGCGCTTCCATCCGTATACAATACATTGGTTGCAAACACTATAGAAGTACACAAAGGGGCCTTTCACAGCTAGTGAACAGTTGTGTGCAGTGTTCACTGTAGTCTGTGAGGTTTTCATTTTTTGAGTGCAGATCACGCTACAGTTAGTTCTTCAACCACTGCTGGTTGTAGTCTGCTGAGCGTGTGTCACTGCCTCATCCTTGAAATTTTTCTCTAATTGGTGCTGCTCCATTCTATTTCAAAAAACTCAAATCTATTAGTGTGACGCGCTTCCATCCGTATACAATACATTGGTTGCAAACACTATAGAAGTACACAAAGGGGCCTTTCACAGCTAGTGAACAGTTGTGTGCAGTGTTCACTGTAGTCTGTGAGGTTTTCATTTTTTGAGTGCAGATCACGCTACAGTTAGTTCTTCAACCACTGCTGGTTGTAGTCTGCTGAGCGTTGTCACTGCCTCATCCTTGACATTTTTCTCTAATTGGTGCTGCTCCATTCTATTTCAAAAAACTCAAATCTATTAGTGTGACGCGCTTCCATCCGTATACAATACATTGGTTGCAAACACTATAGAAGTACACAAAGGGGCCTTTCACAGCTAGTGAACAGTTGTGTGCAGTGTTCACTGTAGTCTGTGAGGTTTTCATTTTTTGAGTGCAGATCACGCTACAGTTAGTTCTTCAACCACTGCTGGTTGTAGTCTGCTGAGCGTGTGTCACTGCCTCATCCTTGACATTTTTCTCTAATTGGTGCTGCTCCATTCTATTTAAAAAAACTCAAATCTATTAGTGTGACGCGCTTCCATCCGTATACAATACATTGGTTGCAAACACTATAGAAGTACACAAAGGGGCCTTTCACAGCTAGTGAACAGTTGTTGCAGTGTTCACTGTAGTCTGTGAGGTTTTCATTTTTTGAGTGCAGATCACGCTACAGTTAGTTCTTCAACCACTGCTGGTTGTAGTCTGCTGAGCGTGTGTCACTGCCTCATCCTTGACATTTTTCTCTAATTGGTGCTGCTCCATTCTATTTAAAAAAACTCAAATCTATTAGTGTGACGCGCTTCCATCCGTATACAATACATTGGCTGCAAACACTATAGAAGTACACAAAGGGGCCTTTCACAGCTAGTGAACAGTTGTCTGCAGTGTTCACTGCAGTCTCTGAGGAATAACCACACTTAGGCCTTATAACTTTTCTGACTTTCTTTATCAATCTACCAAGATGAAGAAGGCAGGGAGTAAGGCACGTGGTCGTGGCCGTGGAGTTTCAGCAGGGAGAGGACGTGGGGATTCTGTGGCTGCTGCCGCCCCCAGTGACACAGCATCCACCAGTTTTCCCGTGAGCGTTCCTTTATGCGCACTTTTGTAGGAGCTCGGCGTACCCCCCTGCTGTGGGAAGAACAAATTGAAGCCGTTGTTGGTTGGATGGCAGCCAATGCATCGACTTCAATTGCTTCCACCTCCTCTCAGGACCACAGCACTGTTGAACAACCATCTGTCTCTTCACCGCCTGCCAAATTGCCCAGGCAGTCAGAGAGCTCTGTACAGGAGCCAGCTGAGTCTCTGCTTCTGTTCTCAGAATCTGTTGGCTTGCAAACAGGGGCCCAGCCAAGCAGCATTCTGGAATGTGAAGAAGAGGGAGTATGCAGTGATGCGCAACAGCTGTGTCTCTCTGAATCTGAAGAGGCAGGTGAGCCAGTGCCGATGGTCAGCACACCGCAGAACGCATCTGATGATGATGAGACTCAGGTGCCAGTTTCTGTTGAGCATGGTGCTGGCCAGACCACCCAACAGCAGCAGGTGTTGGAAGAGGGTAGTGGAGATGATGAGGTCCAAGACCCAACATGGCGTGAGGAACAGGAAGGTGGTGGGAGCAGCTCTGAGGAAGAGATTGCCCCAACGGTCCAAACAGGAGGGAGAGGTAGGCTGCAGATTCGGTTGCCTGTAGCCTCCAGTTTGGCACCCGTTCGGAGCAGTTCTCTTCCAAAAGCCAAAACGGGCGCTCCCAGGACTTGCACTGCGTGGTCCTTTTTTGACACACTTGCAGATGATATTTGCTATGTCAAATGCAAGCTGTGTAATCAAAAAGTAAAAAGAGGTAAAAGTGTCAGTAACCTCATACCACAAATATGTGGAAACATGTGCGGACAAAGCACGTGGTTGAGTTACAAAGACACACTGGAGATGTAGGCCAACCTACAGCAGCACCTACATCTTCAGCTCGTGTTGGAGCCTCTTCCTCCAGCTCACACACAGCTGGTTCGGCTTCCTCACAGGATCGCCATGGAAGAACCTCTGTCACTGTTGTCCAGAGACCCAGTGTTATTCCACCCACAGCTGCAAGTTCCCTGTCATCCTCACACTCCCAGGCCACAAAACAGCCATCGGTAGCACAGGCATGGGATAAAAGACGGCCATACTCGGCAAACCATCCACGAGCACAGGCTCTGAATGCTGGCATTGCAAAACTCCTGTCCCTTGAAATGCTGTCATTCAGGCTGGTGGAGACTGACAGTTTCCATAACTTAATGGCATTGGCAGTCCCACAATACAATGTGCCCAGCCGATTTTATTTCAGCAGGCAAGCCGTCCCTGCTCTGCAAAAACATGTCGAGGGAAACATTAAACATGCGCTACTAAACGCCGTCAGTAGCAAGGTCCACCTGACCACCGATGCGTGGACCAGTACCCATGGCCAGGGACGATACCTTTCCCTCACTGCCATTGGGTCAATGTTGTGGAGCCGGGTACAGATCTTGCGAGTGGCGCTGTACGTGTTCTGCCAACTCCAAGGATTGCAGGAATCCAGTCTACACATTGACTCCTCCTCCTACTCCAGTTCATCAGAATCATCGCTGCAGGAGCCGTCACGGTCTACCTCCACATGGACCCGTGAACGCTTACCTGTTGCGACCGATATGAGCACAGCCGTGGCCAAACGTCAACAGGCCGTCCTGAAATTAATTTCCATGGGGAATCGAAGCCACACAGCGCAGGAGCTCTGGAATGCCATCAAGCAGGAGAGCGACGTGTGGTTTTTGACAGCGAATCTCCAGCCAGGCTTGGTAGTGTGTGCAATGGCCGAAATCTGGTGGCAGCTCTGGGCCTTGGCAACCTCACTCACATACCATGTCTGGCACATGTGCTCAACTTGGTCGTGCAGAGTTTTTTGAGGGACTATCCGGATCTTGATGCACTGCTGCACAAGGTCCGCCTAGAGTGCGCTCACTTGAGATGTTCCAGCATGGCCAGATCGCGCATTGCAGCTCTGCAACGCAGATTTCGCCTTCCTGAACATCGCATCATATGTGACGTACCCACCAGGTGGAATTCCACGTTACATATGTTGGAGCGGTTGTGTGAGCAGCAGCCAGCAGTAATGGAGTATCAGCTGCATCAGGCGCAATCAACTCGCAATTTGCGCCGTTCACACTTCACCACTACTGAGTGGGCCTCAATGAAGGACATCTGACACGTTTTGCGTGCGTTTGATGAGTCAACGCGGATGGCGAGTGCAGATGATGTACTAGTCAGCCTGACTGTCCCCCTTATCTGCCTGCTTCAAAAAACACTGCAAGCACTAAGGGATGAGGTTTTGGAAGAGGTGGAGGATGAGGAGTCACAAATTCCATCACCTTCTGGACAGTCAGCGCAACGTGGTTCCTCACAAAGGGCTGGGCAGGGCTCACTTTGTGAGGAGGATGAGGAGGAGTCAATGGAGGAGGAAGACATCGCTCCAGAGGGAGGTACACAACGCTCTAGTCAGTATGTAGAGCGAGGGTGGGGTGATGCAGAGCAGGCAGAGATGACGCCTCTTGCAGGGGACTGCGTTTCTTGGCCAGTTGGGAGTCTGCAGCACATGGTTGATTTCATGCTGCAGTGCCTGAGAAACGACCGCCGCATCGCCCACATTCTCACCACATCTGATTATTGGGTGTAGGTAATGATAAATATTGGCACAGTTCCAAAGAGGTGCACCAGTAGGTTCCCAAACCGTGTCGTATATCAAAAAACTGGGCACACTCGTGATAGTGCAAAAAGAGTTTTTAATACGTACACTTGGTCACTAGATACAGACGTTTCGGTCGAAACTGACCTTCATCAGTGTACTAAAAAAATATAATTAGTGATCCATACATTGGTTACAAACTTGAATTTAGGTATATACACATATTTACAATAGGGTCATACTGGAATGCAGTAAATCACAATAGAGGCTGAACAGTATCAAGCTATCATAGGTACTCAGGATGGGGGGAAAAAAGGGGGAATGGAAAAAAAGAGTGATGAACATACCTAGTGATAGTGTATACCTGGTGGTATATTTGTTTAGAAATATATGTCTGTGAACCAGATTCAGATTATACCAGTATTGATTGTGATACCAGAAAGAATTGTTTATATTAAGCATATTTGCTTATGATGAAAGAAAGAAAGTAGGACATACCAATTGAGATGAGTAAAGCTGTGAATCGCTATAGTGAAAAATCAAATCATAGTGAGAACCTGTCGGTTATGAATACTCTGAAGTGATAGAGAAAAGAGAAAGACATACCGCTATTAATCGCCTCTGTATTATACTGGACACAGTCTGAGACTGCAGGAACTGTGATGAGAACGCTAATCAGGTACGGTAACTGATGGTATAAATATTGCGATATGCATATATCGGTGATAAGAACTTACCAAGTGCTGACTATGGCGTGAGTGAGATTACCAGGACGCGGTATCCACCGCTTGTCTCGTGGTGAAGGGTAATGGTGTCTGGCCATATTAAATAGCGTTTGAGGTCTGCTCGTGACGGTACATGATAGACCGGATGTAGGGTTGAGCATTCCGATACTGCAAATATCGGGTATCGGCCGATATTGGCTGTATCGGAATTCCGATTCCGAGTTCCGATATTTTCGTCTTATCGGATACCGGAATCGGGATTGTCACTGTCACTGTCAGTGTCCGTCGGTCGGGTCTGTCAGGAGTCAGCGGCACTTACCTGGCAGAAGATCTCCGGCGGTCACGTCCTGGACTGCTTCATGGCCGCAATCTTCTTTCCCCGGCGGTCACATGCAGTTTCTCGCGATAACTGCAGTGACTGCTGGGTAATCCCGGCCGTAAAGCAGTCAGTCCGATGACGTCACCGCCGGGGAAGCAGGTAATCAGCTGTACTGCGTCGCGATGACAGGCTCTGCCTGTCATTGCGATGTAGCAGAGTTGGATCGTCGTGGGACTGTCGTTATGGACTGCGTCGGACAGGTGGTATACTGTTGGTTTGTTTTTTTTCTTTTTTTACAGGAGATCGATGGCGTCGCAGGATGAGCGTACAATAAAAGAAATGAAAACTGTGTTGTCTCTTTTATTTCATTAAAATACTTTTTTCTTGCTTTGTCTTTTTTTTATACATTTAATAACTTTGGGATTAATAATGGATCGGTGTCTTATTGACGCCTCTCCATTATTAACCGGGCTTATTGTCACCGTGCAATCAACGGTGACATTAACCCCTTATTACCCCGCTTGCCACCGCTACAGGGCAAGTGGGAAGAGCCGGGTAAAGTGCCACAATTGGCACATCTTTTGATGCGCCAAATGTGGGGCTGCTGTAGCCTGGTATTATCAGGCTGTTGAGGGCCAAAATCCATGGGCCTTGACAGTCTTTTAATACCAGGCCGCAGCAGTCTGCATTTTACTTGGCTGGTTAACAAAAATAGGGGGGATCCCCACGCCGGTTTTTTTTCGAGGGGATCCCCTATTTTTGTTAACCAGCCAAGCTAAGCAGACTGCTGTGGCCTGGTATTATCAGGCTGGTAAGGTCCATGGATATTGGATCCTTACCAGCCTGAAAAACCAGGCCTCAGCGGTCTGCTTCATCTGGCTGGTTAACAAAATTAGGGGGGACCCCACGCCAATTTTTTTCGAGGGGATCCCCTATTTTTGTTAATCAGCCAAGATATGCAGACTGCTGTGGCCTGGTATTATCAGGCTGGCAAGGTCCATGGATCTTGGCTCCTTAACAGCCTGAAAATCCAGGCCTCAGCGGTCTGCTTCATCTGGCTGGTTAACAAAAATAGGGGGGACCCCACGCCAATTTTTTTCGAGGGGATCCCCTATTTTTGTTAATCAGCCAAGATATGCAGACTGCTGTGGCCTAGTATTATCAGGCTGGCAAGGTCCATGGATCTTGGCTCCTTAACAGCCTGAAAATCCAGGCCTCAGCGGTCTGCTTCATCTGGCTGGTTAACAAAAATAGGGGGGACCCCACGCCATTTTTTTTTCGAAGGGAACCCCTATTTTTGTTAATCAGTTCCCTCTGACGTCACTGATTGTGTCCCTGGCTGACCTGAAGTGAAAGTGGAAAGCAATCAATTAAGCTTTCCACTTAAGGGCCCGTCTCACATAGCGATATCGCTACCGAGATCGCTGCTGAGTCACTAGTTTTGTGACGCAACAGCGAGCTCACCAGCGATATCGCTGTGTGTGACATTCAGCGATGATCAGCCCCCCTGCCGGGTATCGCTGATCGTCGCTGAAATGTCAGGACCTTTTTTTGATCGCTGGTTTCCCGCTGACAGGCACACATTGCTGCGTGTGACAGGCGGGAGACCAGCGATCCGCTGGTAACCAAGGTACACAGCGGGTTTCCAGGCGCGGGGCTGTGCCTAGAAACCCGCTGTGTACCTTGGATACCAGCGCCCTGATGCAGGGAGCTGGTATCCAAGGTACACAGCGGGTTTCCAAGCGCTGCGCGGTGCCTGGAAACCCGCTGTGTACCTTGGTTACCAGCGGATCGCTGGTCTCCCGCCTGTCACACGCAGCGATGCATGCCTGTCAGAGGGAAACCAGCGATCAAAAAAAGGTCCTGACATTTCTGCGACGATCAGCGATACCAGGCAGGGGGGCTGATCGTCGCTGAATGTCACACACAGCGATATCGCTGGTGAGCTCGCTGCTGCGTCACAAAACTAGTGACTCAACAGCGATCTCGGTAGCGATATCGCTATGTGAGACGGGCCCTTAAGCGATGTTACCCGCAGTGTCGCTGTCCCAGATCGCTGCCTGAGCTGCCTGTTTGGCAGCTCAGCAGCGATCATGTAGCGATACACCAGCGATCCTGACAAGTGCATATCGTTGTCGGGATCGCTGGTGTATCGTTATGTGACACCCAGCCTTTACTCTCCTGTCAGGCAGGAGAGGAACTCATTAATTTGGGGTTTACTGTGAGGCTGCAGCATTAGCTGCGGTCCCTGCAGTAAACATTAACCCTTTCTGAAGGATTACACCGTGGGACCTGACTGTGCATGGGATAGGTAAGAATAATTTTGCTTTTTTATTTTATTTTTATTACAGGAAATGGTTTTTGCAGTAAAATAAAAGATGGTCAAAAACATGTGTCTTTATTTCATTAAAATGATTTTTAATTAAAGTGTGTGTGTTTTATTTTTATTTCATGCAATAGGATTAATAATTGATAGTTGTCTAATTGACAGCTCTCAATTATTAACCTGGCTTAAGGTCACCTTTCAATAGCAAGGTGGCTTTAACCCCATATTAACCCATTCGCCACCGCTACAGGGCAATGGGAATAGACGGGCAAAGTGCCAGAAAGGGCGAATCTAATTATAGATTTGTCTTTCCTGGGGTGTCTGGGGGCAGATATTAGTAGCCGGGGGGGGCAAAAATAATGGTCCCTCTCTGGGCTATTATTATCTGCCCCCACTCACTGGCTTTGTCTGTCTGGTTGCGAAAATAGGGCGGGAGCCCACGCATTTTTTTTCAGCAATTTTACACCTCATATATATATATACATGTCATTGAATTTGTGACACATATATATATATATATATTTATATTTGTAGTTCATACACTTCTACATAGTATAATAGCCGCTAATTCAATTGCCGGCTTTTGTGAAAATGCAGAACCCGACATGAAATGACACTTGGTGTACATAGGGTTAACCATGTCTTTTCATGTCCTTTGCTATCTAATTTGCACAAACAATTAAATCAGACTATGTGTGCAAAATTTCACACCTGTAGGGGTTAATTAAAGGTGTAAATTCGTAGCAAAAAAGTCCGGTTTTTTTACAACGAATTTACACCTTTAATTAACCCCTACAGGTGTGAAATTTTGCACACATAGTCTGATTTAATTGTTTGTGCAAATCAGATAGCAAACGACATGAAAAGACATGGTTAACCCTATGTACACTTAAGGGTATGCCACACTGAACAATATCGCTAACGGGATCGCTAAAAAACGTCACTATTTAGCGATCCCGTTAGCGATATTGTTCAGTGCGGCAGCTTCCAGTGACGAGCTTCCTGCTGTGATCTCGCTCGTCGCTGGAATCGTTCCGGACCCTATTTCATCGCTGGCGCTCCCGCTGGGTAAGTATCTAATCGCTGTGTGGCACCTTTTCTTAGCGATTTAGCGGTACTTTTGTACCGCTAAAGTCGTTAAGAAGATCGCTAACGGCGATAGCGGCGTTAACTATATCGCTAAATGTGGCCGCATTTAGCGATATAGAAACAATCCCGCTAGCGATCTCATTAGTATGCAACGCTAACGAGATCGCTAGCGGGATAGCTTAGTGTGGCAGTACCTTAAGTGTCATTTCATGTCGGGTGCTTCTGTCTTTTCACTGAAGCCGACTTTACCCAGCAATTGAATCAGAGGATATTTTACTATGTAGAAGTGTATAAACTATACATATATGTATATATATATATGTCACAATGACATGTATATATATATATATATGTATTCTATGTGTGTATATTTAGTGTTTACAAGGAAAGAATGGGGTTTTTTTAGTTGCGATATTTTGTTCCCATAGACTTACATGGGACTTCCGGTATCGGTATCGGGTATCGCCGATATTTTAGTGATATCGGCGATACCATTCCGATTCCGATACTTTAGGATATCGGAAAGTATCGCTCAACTCTAACCGGAAGTGCTCATACCGAAAGTGACGTCGGCGCTGCTGTACAGAAGATAGAGGCAGCATTCTGCGTTCCACAGGGAGCGCTTGCATTCCAGTTAGAGAGCGCATGTCAGAGAATTCAAGTGAGGAGGGTGCACAGAGAGGTGGGAGGTGACCATCCAAAGAGAATAACATTAATAGCGATTCTGTAAAAGAAAAAGCATAGTTGTAAAAGAGCAGTAGTGAATACAAATAAATGGTGACAATTATAATGCTTAGTAATATTAAGTATATTGAGGCACGATAAATGGGTTAATTAGAGAAAGGAAAAAAGGTCATAATCTCTATTTAAACCCCTTAGGATACAGTGTATTTAATTCATGGATCCAATAGGCCTCTCTTCATTTTAAGGAGACCACAGGGACATTTGATCAAGTACACCACATAATTGGAATTACATTAGATGGGTACCTTCCCCTGTCTCTCATGTCATCAGTGCAATAATGTCCTAAAGGGCAGCATTGTACATCACCCACATACTGGTAAAAAATACACTATTAAGGATTACTTCACATGTAATTCCAATTATGTGGTGTACTTGATCAAATGTCCCTGTGGTCTCCTTTACATAGGAGAGACCACACAGAGTGTAAAGGATAGGATATCGAAGCATAAATCTACAATAAGATGCAAGGATACACTTTTACCTATCCCACAACACTTCATCACGGCAGGACACAATATTGCACAACTACGTTATCAGGTGCTAGAACATGTGCCACAACCAAGACGGGGAGGAGATCGTATAACCTGTTAAAACGAAGAGAGGCCTATTGGATCCATGAATTAAATACACTGTATCCTAAGGGGTTAAATAGAGATTATGACCTTTTTTCCTTTCTCTAATTAACCCATTTATCGTGCCTCAATATACTTAATATTACTAAGCATTATAATTGTCACCATTTATTTGTATTCACTACTGCTCTTTTACAACTATGCTTTTTCTTTTACAGAATCGCTATTAATGTTATTCTCTTTGGATGGTCACCTCCCACCTCTCTGTGCACCCTCCTCACTTGAATTCTCTGACATGCGCTCTCTAACTGGAACGCAAGCGCTCCCTGTGGAACGCAGAATGCTGCCTCTATCTTCTGTACAGCAGCGCCGACGTCACTTTCGGTATGAGCACTTCCGGTCTATCGTGTACCGTCACGAGCAGACCTCAAACGCTATTTAACCCCTCTCTGACATTAGACGTACTATCCCATCCATAAAACCCGTGCCATTCTGCCCATGGACGGGATAGTACGTCATAGGCGATCAGCTGCGCTCCTGAGGGGAGCGCAGCTAATCGCCGCCGGGTGTCAGCTGATTATCACAGCTGACACCCGTGACTGTGTGTCAGGAGCGGTCACGGACCGCTCCCGGCACATTAACCCCTAGCACACCGCGATCTGGGGGCACAGGGGAGGATCGCGCAGGGTGGGGGCTCCCTGCGCGCCCCCCTGAGACCCTCAGACCAGCGCGATGTGATTGCGCTGTTCTGAGGGCTTCCTCCCTCCCAGGACCCGGATCCAAGATGGCGCCGGGGTCCTGGAGGGAGGCGGCTTCCTCAGTGCCTGCTGAGAGCAGGCACTGAGAAGCCTGCTGCACTGCCTGAGTGATCGCTGGTGTGACAGTGTGCTGTGCACACTGTCACACCAGCGATTTGATAAAATACAGTGATGTCCCACCCTGGGACAAAGTAAAAAAGTTAAAAAAATAAAAATAAACATGTTATAAAAAAATCCAAAATAAATAAAAAAATATATATATATTCCCCAATAAATTCATTTCTTCCTGTAAATAAAAAAAACAAAACAATAAAAGTACACATATTTGGTATCGCCGCGTCCGGAACGACCCCCCTATAAAACTGTCCCACTAGTTAACCCCTTTAGTGAACCCCTTAAAAAAAAAAAAAAAAAACGAAGCAAAAAATCAATGCTTTATCATCATACCTCCGAACAAAAAGTGGAATAACGCGCGATCAAAAAGACCGATATAAATAAACATGGTACCGCTGAAAACGTCATCTTGTCCCGCAAAAAACGAGCCGCCATACAGCATCATCAGCAAAAAAATAAAAAAGTTATAGCTCGCAGAATAAAGCGATGCAAAAATAATTATTTTTTATATAAAATTGTTTTTATTCTATAAAAGCGCAAAAACATAAAAAAATGATATAAATGAGGTATCGCCATAATCGTACTGACCCGAAGAATAAAACTGCTTTATCAATTTTACCACACGCGGAACAATAAAAACGCCTCCCCAAAAGAAATTCATGAATTGCTGATTTTTGTTCATTCTAACCTCCCAAAAATCGAAATAAAAAGCGATCAAAAAATGTTACCTGCTCAAAAATGGTACCAATAAAAACGTCAACTCGTACCGCAAAAAATAAGACCTCACATGACTCTGTGGGCCAAAATATGCAAAAATTATAGCTCTCAAAATGTGGCAATGCAAAAAACTATTTTTGCAATAAAAAGCGTCTTTTAGCGTGACAGCTGCCAATCATAAAAACCCGCTATAAATAGTAAATCAAACCCCCCTTTATCACCCCCCTAGTTAGGGAAAAATAATAAAATTAAAAAAATGTATTTATTTCCATTTTCCCATTAGGGTTAGGGTTAGGGTTGCGGCTAAAGTTAGGGTTAGGGTTGGCGCTAAAGTTAGGATTAGGGTTAGGGTTGGTATTAGGGGTGTGTTAGAGTTAGGTTTGTGGTTAGGGTTGGGACTAGGGTTAGGGGTGTGTTGGGGTTAGGGTTGGAGTTAGAATTGGGGGGTTTCCGCTGTTTAGGCACATCAGGGGCTCTCCAAATGTGACATGGCGTCTGATCGCAATTCCAGCCAATTCTGCATTGAAAAAGTCAAACGGTGCTCCTTCACTTCTGAGCTCTGCCATGCGTCCAAACAGTAGTTTATCCCCACATATGGGGTATCAGCGTACTCTGGACCCCAAGAGTTATTGTGCAATTTGTCCTATTTCTTCTGTTACCCTTGGGAAAATAAAAAACTGGGGGCGAAAATATCATTTTTGTACAAAAAAAAAAATTTTTTTGTTTTTACGGCTGTACATTATAAACTTCTGTGAAGCACTTGGGGCTTCATAGCGCTCACTACACACCTAGATAAGTTCCTTGTGGGGTCTATTTTCCAAAATGGGGTCACTTGTTGGGGATTTCCACTGTTTAGGCGCATCAGGGGCTCTCCAAATGCAACATGACGCCCCCAGACCATTCCATCAAAGTCTGCAATCCAAAACATCACTACTTCCCTTCCGAGCCCCAACGTGTACCCATACAGTAGTTTTCTCCCACATATTGGGTATCAGCGTACTCAGGACAAATTGGGCCACAACTTTCGGGGTCCAATTTCTCCTGTTACCCTTGTAAAAATAAAATATTGGGGCGAAAAAATCATGTTGCAAAAAAAAAAAAGATTTTTTTATTTTACGGCTGTGCGTTATAAACTTCTGTGAAGCACTTCGGGGTTCAAAGTGCTCACCACACATCTAGATAAGTTCCTTGTGGGGTCTATTTTCCAAAATGGGTCACTTGTGGGGGGTTTCCACTGTTTAGACGCATCAGGGGCTCTCCAAATGCGACATGACGCACCCAGACCATTCCATCAAAGTCTGCAATCCAAAACGTCACTACTTCCCTTCCGAGCCCTGACGTGCGCCCATACAGTAGTTTTCTCCCACATATTGGGTATCAGCGTACTCAGGACAAATTGGGCAACAACTTTCGGGGTCCAATTTCTCCTGTTACCCTTGTGAAAATAAAATATTGGGGACGAAAAAATCATTTTTGTAAAAAAAAAAAAAAGATTTTTTATTTTTACGGCTGTGCGTTATAAACTTCTGTGAAGCACTTTGGGGTTCAAAGTGCTCACCACACATCTAGATAAGTTCCTTGTGGGGTCTATTTTCCAAAATGGGGTCACTTGTGGGGGGTTTCCACTGTTTAGGCGCATCAGGGGCTCTCCAAATGTGACATGACGCACCCAGACCATTCCATCAAAGTCTGCATCCAAAACGTCACTATTCCCTTCCAAGCCCTGACGTGCGCCCATACAGTAGTTTTCCCACATATTGGGTATCAGCATACTCAGGACAAATTGGACAACAACTTTTGGGGTCCAATTTCTCCTGTTACCCTTGTGAAAATAAAATATGGGGCGAAAAAATCATTTTTGTAAAAAAAAAAAGATTTTTTATTTTACGGCTGTACGTTATAAACTTTAGTGAAACACTGGGGGTTCAAAGTTCTCACCACACATCTAGATAAGTTCCTTGAGGGGTCTAGTTTCCAAAATGGTGTCATTTATGGGGGTTTCCACTGTTTAGGCAGATCAGGAGCTCTCCAAACACGACATGGCGTCCAGCCAATCTGCGTTGAAAAAGTCAGACGGCGCTCCTTCCTTCCAAACTCTGCCATGCACCCAAACAGTGTTTACCCCCACATATGGGGTATCAGCGCACTCAGGACAAATTGCACAATAACTTTTGGAGTCTTGTTACCTTGGAAAAATAAAAATTGGGGTGAAAAGATCATTTTTGTGGAAAAAATATGATTTTTAAATTTTACGGCTCTACGTTATAAACTTGTGTGAAGCACTTGGGGGTTCAAATTGCTCATCAAAAATCTAGATAAGTTCCTTAGGGGGTCTAGTTTCCCAAATGGGGTCATTTGTGGGGGGTTTCCACTGTTTAGGCACATCAGGGGCTCTCCAAATGCAACATGGCATCCAAACTCAATTCCAGCCAATTTTGGTTGGAAAAAGTCAAATGGTGCTCCTTCCATTCCGAGCTCTGCCGTGCGCCCAAACAGTGGTTTCCCCCCACATATGGGGTATCAGCGTACTCAGGACAAATTGTACAACAACTTATGTGGTCCAATTTCTCCTGTTACCCTTGGGAAAATAAAAAATTAGTGACTAAAAGATAATTTTTGTGGGAAAAAAATAGGATTTTTTATTTTCATGCCCGGGCATTATAAACTTGTGTGAAGCACTTGGGGGTTCAAAGTGCTCACCAAAGATCTAGATAAGTTCCTTAGGGGGTCTAGTTTCCAAAATGGGGTCACTTGTGGGGGGTTTCCACTGTTTAGGCTCATCTGGGGCACTGCAAACGGAACATGACCCCCATTAACGTCTGCATTCCAAAACGTTACTACTTCCTTTCCAAGCCCTGCCGTGCACCCAAACAGTTCCCCCCCCACATATGGGGTAACAGCGTACTCAGGACAAATTGGACAGCAACTTTTGGGGTCCAATTTCCTTGGGAAAATTCAAAAATTTGGGACTAAAAAATCATTTTTGTGGAAAATTGATTTTTTTTTTTTTCACACCCAGGCTTTATAAACTTTTGTGAAACACTTGAGGGTTCAAAGTGCTGACAACAGATCTAGATAAGTACCTTAGGGGGTCTAGTTTCCAAAATGGTGTCACTTGTGGGGGGTTTCCACTGTTTAGGCGCATCAGGGGCTCTCCAAACGCGACATGGCATCCAATCTAAATTCCAGCCAATTTTAGTTTGAAAAAGTCAAACGTCGCTCCTTCCCTTACGAGCTCTGCCGTGTACCCAAACAGTGGTTTTCCCCCACATATGGGTATTGGCGTACTCAGGAGAAATTGCATAACAACCTTATCTGTCCATTTTCTCCTTTTACCCTTGTGAAAATAAAAAAAAAGTTTGTAAAAGATAATTTTTGTGGCTAAAAAGTAAAATATTCATTTTTTCCTTCCACGTTGCTTTAGTTACTGTGAAGCACCTGAAGGGTTAATAAACTTCTTGAATGTGGTTTTGAGTACCTTGAGGGGTGCAGTTTTTAGAATGGTGTCACTTTTGGGTATTTTCTGCCATATAGATCCCTCAAAGTGACTTCAAATGTGAGGTGGTCCCTAAAAAAAATGGCTTTGTAAATTTTGCTGTAAAAATGAGAAATCGCTGGTCAACTTTTAACCCTTATAACTTCCTAACAAAAAAAAATTTTGGTTCCAAAATTGTGCTGATGTAAAGTAGACATGTGGGAAATGTTATTTCTTAACTATTTTGTGTGATATATTTCTCTGTTTTAAGGGAATAAAAATTCAAAGTTTGAAAATTGCAAAATTTTAAAAATTTTCGCCATATTTGCGTTTTTTTCAAAAATAAACGCAAGTTATATCGAAGAAATTTTACCACTAACATGAAGTACTATATGTCACGAGAAAACAATCTCAGAATCGCGAAGATCCGTTGAAGCGTTCCAGAGTTATAACCTCATAAAGAGACAGTGGTCAGAATTGTAAAAATTGGCCCGGTCATTAACGTGCAAACCACCCTTGTGGGTGAAGGGTTAATATGGCCAGACACCATTACCCTTCACCACGAGACAAGCGGTGGATACCGCGTCCTGGTAATCTCACTCACGCCATAGTCAGCACTTGGTAAGTTCTTATCACCGATATATGCATATCGCAATATTTATACCATCAGTTACCGTACCGATTAGCGTTCTCATCACAGTTCCTGCAGTCTCAGACTGTGTCCAGTATAATACAGAGGCGATTAATAGCGGTATGTCTTTCTCTTTTCTCTATCACTTCAGAGTATTCATAACCGACAGGTTCTCACTATGATTTGATTTTTCACTATAGCGATTCACAGCTTTACTCATCTCAATTGGTATGTCCTACTTTCTTTCTTTCATCATAAGCAAATATGCTTAATATAAACAATTCTTTCTGGTATCACAATCAATACTGGTATAATCTGAATCTGGTTCACAGACATATATTTCTAAACAAATATACCACCAGGTATACACTATCACTAGGTATGTTCATCACTCTTTTTTTCCATTCCCCCTTTTTTTCCCCCCATCCTGAGTACCTATGATAGCTTGATACTGTTCAGCCTCTATTGTGATTTACTGCATTCCAGTATGACCCTATTGTAAATATGTGTATATACCTAAATTCAAGTTTGTAACCAATGTATGGATCACTAATTATATTTTTTTAGTACACTGATGAAGGTCAGTTTCGACCGAAACGTCTGTATCTAGTGACCAAGTGTACGTATTAAAAACTCTTTTTGCACTATCACGAGTGTGCCCTGATTATTGGGTGTACACCCTCCTAGACCCTCGCTACCGGGACAACTTATAAAGCCTCATCACACCGTTGAACCGGGAGCGTAAAATGCGGGAGTACCAAGACACACTGGTGCAATCCATAATGTTCTCCATTCCATCCGAGAGCACTGCTGCTGCTACTGCTTTACAAAGCAGCTCTGTGCGTCGAGGCAGTGGAGACAGCTCTGCAACAAGAGGGAGCACAAGCAGCGCCTCTGCACAGGGCAAGAGCAGTATGGCCCAAATGTGGCGAAGTTTTGTGTCAGCACCACAAATGTCTACACCATCCGAGACGGCTCCAGTCAGCAGGAGGCAACGTTTCCGTAAGATGGTGACAGACTACATGTCTTTCCCTCTCAGTGTACTCCCAGATGGCTCTTCCCCATTCAAGTTTTGGGTCTCTAAGCTGGATACATGGCCAGAGCTTAGCCAGTATGCATTGGAGGTGCTGGCTTGCCCTGCTGCCAGTGTATTATCGGAGCGCGTCTTTAGTGCTGCAGGTGGTGTACTAACAGACCGTCGCATGCGACTATCCTCCGATAATGTAGACCGGCTTACTTTTCTGAAAATGAACAAGGCATGGATCTCGCCTGAATTTGCCTGTCCGTTTTCCGATTAAATAACTGGTTGGCAACGTTATCCATGTCTTCTGTTATGTTCATCTTTCTACCACCTGAACTCTACTCCCTGGGCTACAACACTGCCAGTTGCTGCTCAGAAGTGTCGTGTCCACAGACCAATACACAAGCTATAGTGTTAGTGGGGTTCAGTAACGCCAGCTGTTCCCTGCTGTGTGTCCAGCAAGAAGTCTCCTGTTCCCTACACATGCACAGAAAAACCCATGTTGAACATGCTCAAAATAGGGAAGAGCCGTCACCCTGATTGTTATACTTAAAACAGGAAAGTTTGAAGTTTTCCAGGCCTAGAATGATAAATTATTATAAGAAATATGGACAAATAATAATTTGTCATCACAGCGCATATCTGCACATGTCTATTAGAAATGGTAACAAAAACTAAAACATAGTGTTCACTTTTTGAAATTAATGCATAAAAGTACATTTCATACTTATCAATTAATGCTTTTTAAGGAACTTTATCTGTACCTGTAAGATAATGCAGTCAATGGATGTACGAATCATAAACATCCTCATCATCATCATCACGAGTTATATTTATGACAGACATAATAAAATACACAGACTGATGCCAACTGTAACTTCACACACCATATATGAAATGGCCAGCATTTAAACCTGGTAATAATGTGCAATAATAAATTATTACATCTAGAAAGTGCATCATGCATACTGACAATAGGTAGTTATACCTGCAAGTGCTGGTGAAACAACCACAACAGATATAAATTAATAATGGTATATAGGTATCACAGTGCATAGTTACTCATAGACAATGTCGATCTAATACTGTACCTCAATAAAGGCAGCGTCAACCATCATGCTTGTTAGTCTTGTAGATTGTTAAAGAGGGAACGTGGTTTTTTTGTTGCTCATAGGTGGAGTATTATACAGTAAATGATTACTGCTGTCGTATTTTTGGCGTCCCTAGGGCAGACTAACGCTGCGTAAGGTCACATTTTATAGAGAGTCATATAATAGACACACGCTACCCTACCCTACGCGTGACAGTAGGAAGGTAGTGTTGACGGATAAAGCCTTGCGCAACCAGACATGCTTTTACCCTCTTCAACACTGTACTGTCACGCTGTATAGCAGATATATATATGTGATGTCAGTAATCTATATCAAAAGGGCAACATACTATATAACATGCACATAGATATATGATAACATAGATTTACCTGACAGAATGTCCAGTGGGTCAATACGGAATCCGTTATACGCTGTCTCTGGCTAGAGGGAGACCGGGGTCTAAGCTGACCCTAACTGGGGTCCTAACTAATCCCTCAACCTGGAGGTACTGTTAAAGGTACAGAGGTCCAGGCCACCAGCGTAAACCCTGTCTCCTATCAATCCCTGCCAACTGTATTCTAGTCCTAAGAAGGACCCTGAATACCACCAAAGGGAATGACCGGGTAACGGTTAATGAACAGAAAGACATACAAGAAAGATAAGAAATAAAGTAAATAAAGTCTTACATACAACACTCACACACAGTAGGAACACCTTAGGTCTCAGAGATAAACTATAAGCTGTAAGAGTAAAAACAACTAAGGAGCTCTTAGCTTAAGTATTCCCAGAACCGATCCAGTCTGCTAAACTACATGAATGCTTTCACCGGCATCCAACACCCAGACTGGCAGGAATATAAAGGAAACTAATTAGAACATAATCCAAAGCAGCCGGGCGAGGCTGGACCTAGTCTTAGCAAAGAGCTAGATAAAATTAACTCTCTCATTACCAAACACAAAGAAACAGCAGCTCAGCTGTGAGAAGTCAGAATGTGCAATCGCGACGATCTTCGTGGCGATGCACCCATGACAGTACCCCCCTTCTACGAGGGGCCTCCGGACCCTCATGACCAGGTCTGTCCGGGTAAATTGTGTGAAAGGTCCGAACCAATCGATCTGCGTTATCATCAGACGCAGGGACCCACGTCCTCTCCTCAGGACCATACCCCCTCCAATGAACTTCCACGTTATCATTGACTACCACTGAAGGAGGAGGTAGAGGTGACGGTATGACTGGTGCCACATACTTTTTAAGTAATGACTTGTGAAACACATTATGATTTTTAAACGTAGGAGGGAGGTCCAGACGAAATGCCACAGGATTAATTATGGAACTGATCCTGTACGGCCCGATGAATCTGGGACCCAACCTCCAGGAGGGAACTTTAAGTTTTATATTCCTGGTAGACAACCACACCAGATCGTTCACCTTCAGATCTAGACCAGAAACTCTCCTCCTATCAGCCATCCGTTTGTAAGGGTTCTCCGTAACCTTCAGTCTTAAGCGATCTGGAACTATCAGTCTCCCTGGAAGTCCCACAGGGGCGTCCCCCTGAGCCCCCAATACCTCCCCCTCAAGCTCAGAGCATACAGCTGACACTACAACTCCCTCCTGAGGAATAGGAACCGGATCATCCGTCTTCCCGACCTCTGGGAAAGTACGAGATAAGGCATCAGGAAGCAACTTTATTGAGCAGTCATATGCGCGATGAGGAGGTAACTCTTTACACCCCTCCTCTGAGAACTTCTCCCAAAAGTCCTCCAGAAAAGGAGGCAAAGTCCTAGGCACAACCGCACCGATGACCGTGCTCATACAGTTATTCTTGCAAAATTCACCCCACTGGCTTATCTTTCTGGATTGCCAATCAATCACTGGGTTATGTTTAGCCAACCAAGGAAGTCCCAACACAATAGGAGTAGGTAGACCCTCCAACACATAACAAGACAATTGCTCTTTATGTATTGCCCCTACTCGAAGATCTATGTTATGAACAGCTTGTACCAAGCTACCTTGACCAAGAGGTCTAGAATCAATAGAGAGTATAGGGACCGGTTTGGCCAATACACTCAGTTGCATACCATGCACCTGGGCAAACCGAGTGTCCACCAGATTAGCCCCGGACCCACTATCAAGAAAAACAGAAATCCTCTCAGTTCTAGTACCAATCACCACCTCCGCAGGCACGAGAAACTGAGAGGGATTTGGGGACGAAATACACACTCCCAGGTTAACTCCTTGGTTCAAAGAGGTCCGGGATGGACACCCCCCAACAAAATGTCCCTCTCTCCCGCAAAAGAAACACCTTCTAGTCTTGCGGCTCACCGCTGATTCCCTCCTACAAAATGATGTCCCTCCCAACTGCATGGGTTCCTCAGAACAGACCAGGGGAACCTCAGTATAAGGGACTTTAGTAGTAGGTGGAGTCATCACGGGGGGCGGAGTTACCTCGCGTCTTCCCCGAAGACGTCTATCAATGCGAATAGCGAGGGCCATAGCAGCCTCCAGTGATGGAGGAGAATCATACTGAGCCAACACATCTTTTAATTTGTCAGACAACCCTTGACAAAACTGGCTCCTAAGAGCTGGGTCATTCCACTGAGTATCTGTTGCCCATCTACGGAACTCAGAAGAATATTCCTCCGCTGGACGATTTCCTTGCCGTATTTTACGTAACCTTGTTTCAGCAAGGGAGACTCGATCCGGATCATCATATACCAGACCCAGGGCAGTAAAAAATCGATCCACTGACTGGAGATCTGGGGAGCCTGGAGGAATAGAGAACGCCCAAGATTGAGGGTCCCCTTGTAAGAGCGAGATAACAATTCCCACCCTCTGCTCTTCACTCCCAGATGACCGAGGCCGCAGCCGAAAGTACAATTTACATGCCTCCCGGAAAGTAAAAAATTTGTCCCGCCCACCAGTGAACCTGTCCGGAGAGCAACCTTAGGTTCAGATCTGGTTTGCTCCGGGGGGGACAAAACCTTGGACTTAATGTCTGCCAACTCCATGGACAATCCCTGCAACTGCCGGGCCAGCTGGGCTACTGGATCCATGATAGCTGGGGAGAATCTTTAGTATTGGCCGGTGAAAATGTCACGCTGTATAGCAGATATATATATGTGATGTCAGTAATCTATATCAAAAGGGCAACATACTATATAACATGCACATAGATATATGATAACATAGATTTACCTGACAGAATGTCCAGTGGGTCAATACGGAATCCGTTATACGCTGTCTCTGGCTAGAGGGAGACCGGGGTCTAAGCTGACCCTAACTGGGGTCCTAACTAATCCCTCAACCTGGAGGTACTGTTAAAGGTACAGAGGTCCAGGCCACCAGCGTAAACCCTGTCTCCTATCAATCCCTGCCAACTGTATTCTAGTCCTAAGAAGGACCCTGAATACCACCAAAGGGAATGACCGGGTAACGGTTAATGAACAGAAAGACATACAAGAAAGATAAGAAATAAAGTAAATAAAGTCTTACATACAACACTCACACACAGTAGGAACACCTTAGGTCTCAGAGATAAACTATAAGCTGTAAGAGTAAAAACAACTAAGGAGCTCTTAGCTTAAGTATTCCCAGAACCGATCCAGTCTGCTAAACTACATGAATGCTTTCACCGGCATCCAACACCCAGACTGGCAGGAATATAAAGGAAACTAATTAGAACATAATCCAAAGCAGCCGGGCGAGGCTGGACCTAGTCTTAGCAAAGAGCTAGATAAAATTAACTCTCTCATTACCAAACACAAAGAAACAGCAGCTCAGCTGTGAGAAGTCAGAATGTGCAATCGCGACGATCTTCGTGGCGATGCACCCATGACATGTACAAGCAAAAAATGCATGATTGCAGCCGCAGACTTTATTGACGTACAGTATAACATCGCCATTACCCATCAGAGGCTGTCCACTGTCTGATACAGACATAGAATATACCTTTGCTATTCGTAGCCTTTGTTTCACCTACACTTGCAGGCACACACTTAAATTGTGACAATGCATTATGTTTTTTTAAATGGTATTTTTTATCGTACATTATTGCGTCATCACATTGATGAGTCCATGCTGGACATGTCATACATGCTGTCCAAAGTAACAATTTTCTTAACTGAAATAATTGAAATGTGTGTGACTGTCACATATAAATTGCGATGATGATGAGTGACTATTACAAAATCCATTGTCTTCACTATGTTATGGTTTAACATAGCGTTCCTTACGCATTATTATTAAATACAAAAATGGACTTTTATTCTTAAATTTACAACACTATATTTTGTAAACTAATTTTTGGGTGGTGTGTTGTTCCATTTCTTGTTGCCATGTGCTTATATGCGTTTATATTTGCAGGGTGTTTATTTTTATTCTTGGAATTAGGAAAGATGTGTATCTTCGTACCGTGTTAGCCAGTAGATAGAAAAATATTTAGACTTGAGAGTCCTCAGTGGCTGATACCTTTTAATGGCTAACTGAAAAGATGGTAACAAATTGCAAGCTTTTGAGACTACTCAGGTCTCTTCATCAGGCAAAGACTAAAACAAAAAATGAAGAATCACATATTTATATACACAACAGGACACAAGAATAGTGCAATAGGTAAGACAAGTGACGTGAAGCAGAAATGTCATTATGGCAGAGGGATGAACATAAATATTGGAACAGTTCATAGATAAGGAGAGAAAGTTTTATTGCCCTCTGATTGGGGTCTGGTGTTGTGTTTTGATGCCCCTAGAAGGTCAGAGACGCAGATTCCTTAATTGATATAGAATGACATGAATCCGTGTGATATATTCATTCCAGCACTAAGAGTGTCAAAGGTCATCTTGAGCTTATATTCCCAAACCTTTCTATCTTTCTCAGATTTGAAGTTAGATTTTAATACCATTAATTCCATATCCATCATGCTATGACCGGGCATACAAAAGTGTTTTGCCACAGGTAAATCCATTCATTTTTCTTTATTGTGTGGCGATGAGAATTCATCCTTGTTCTCAGTTTTTGCCCGGTCTCCCCCACATACAGACCCCCAGTTGGACATTTAGTACATATAATTAGGTACACCACATTAGATGTGATGCAGCTGAAAGTACCTGGGATCTTGTAGTCCTGATGGGAGTTGGGGATCTTTATCTTGTCCGTGGTCATTATAGATGCACAGGTTTTACATATCTTCTTGTTGCAAGGAAAGTTTCCTGCAGCTGTTGGGGAGGACAGGGAGCTTCTGACAATGATGCTTCTTAGATTTGGGGGCTGCCTAAAACACAGTAGTGGGGGGTCTGGAAATATGGATTGTAATCGGGCATCTTTTTGTAGTAAAGGTTGTAGTTTCCGTGTAGCTGCCCTTAGCACCTCCAGATTTGGATTGTAGGTGACCACTAGAGGCACCCGGTTATTTTCTTCTTTAGCTCTGTAATGTAGCAGGTGATTCCTTGATATTCTGGTGGCTCTTGAAATTTGGTTTTCAATTGTTCTTGGATGGTAGCCCTGGTTCAAAAATGTCTTTCTGAGGCGACCCCCCACTACTGTGTTTTAGACAGCCCCCAAATCTAAGAAGCATCATTGTCAGAAGCTCCCTGTCCTCCCCAACAGTTGCAGGAACCTTTCCTTCCAACCAGAAGAAATGTAAAACATGTGCATCTATAATGACCACGGACAAGATAAAGATCCCCAACTCCCATCAGGACTACAAGATCCCAGGTACTTTCAGCTGCATCACCTCTAATGTGGTGTACCTAATTATATGTACTAAATGTTCAACTGGGGGTCTGTATGTTTGGGAGACCGGGCAAAAACTGAGAACAAGGATGAATTCTCATCGCCACACAATAAGAGAAAAAATATTGGATTTACCTGTTGCAAAACACTTTTGTATGCCGGTCATAGCATGATGGATATGGAATTACTGGTATTAAAATCTAACTTCAAATCTGAGAAAGATAGAAAGGTTTGGGAATATAAGCTGATGATGACCTTTGACACTCTTAGTGCTGGAATGAATATATCACACGGATTCATGTCATTCTATATCAATTAAGGAATCTGCATCTCTGACCTTCTAGGGGCATCAAAACATAACACCAGACCCCAATCAGAGGGCAATAAAACTTTCTCTCCTTATCTATGAACTGTTCCAATATTTATGTTCATCCCTCAGCCATAATGACAGTTCTGCTTCACGTCACTTGTCTTACCTATTGCACTATTCCTGTGTCCTGTTGTAAATATAAATATGTGATTCTTCAGTTTTTGTTTTAGTCTTTGCCTGATGAAGAGACCTGAGTAGTCTCGAAAGCTTGCAATTTGTTACCATCTTTTCAGTTGCTCATTAAAAGGTATCAACCAATGAGGACTCGTCTCAAGTCTAAATATTTTTCTATTCTTGGAATTGAAATTCATCATTTTATTGTCATAGTAAAACTTCATTTATTCTTGTTTGAAGTACATACATTTGCAATGGCCACGTAACAAGGCAATAACTTAATATTTTATTTCAAAACCCTCCTTGACCTGGGCTTCAACACCGCCAGTTGCTGCTCAGAAGTGTTGGATGCACAGATGAAAACAATCGCTGATGTGTTTGTGGGGTTCAGTAACGCCTGCTGTTCCCCTGCTGTGTGTCTGGCAAAAATTACTGCTGCTAACTACAAATTAAACTTCAAACATCTCATAATAGGCCTCTGCCTACACCCTCCTTGACCCTGGGCTTCAACACTGCCAGTTGCTGCTCAGAAGTGTTGGATGCACAGATGAAAACAATCGCTGATGTGTTTGTGGGGTTCAGTAACCCCTGAGGTTCCCCAGCTGTGTGTTCGGCAAAAATTAATGCTAGCTACCTACACATGGTGAAAAAAACATGACATGTCAAAGTGGCTAGTGCTACACATAGATATGAGGCTACACCCTGATTTCTAAGCTGTAACAAGTGAAACGTCAGCTTTAAATCATAACATGATTAGTCTTTGTCACAAATCTGGGACAAAATAATTGTGACATATTATTGTAGATATGCACATGTCGAACACAAATGCTAACACAAAAGCCTACTTATGCTATAGGATACTGATGGTCAACCTTGTCACTCCATAGCTTAGACAAATCCAACTCACATCATGACTCAAATGCTGCAATGTTGGAAGTGCATAACGAGGGTTGAACTTTGACAACAGCTGCAGTGCGAAGGTTAGACTTCAGTGTTCTTGGCTTTTAAATAAAAGCATACAAGTAAATATAATAATCCAATGTTGATTAAGGGACGTGATTTACACCTGTAATATTGTGCAAACAATGGATGTAGGAATAGTCCTCTTCAACATTACTTATATTTGTGTCATTTTTAAAAATACATATTTAATTAGAAAGTTAACAGCCCATATCATAAAGGTCCATCATGTAAACATTATAATCGGTAACAAAAATCATGCATTACCTTGTTAAAGTCAATAGTGCATAGTCACAATAGCAAAAATAAACCTGCAAGTGGTGCTGAAACAACGACAACTGATAGAAAAGGTGAATGATATCTAGTTATCAGACTGAATAGCGACACCTGTACAATGTCGATATAATACTGTACCTTAACAAAACAGCTGTGTCACACCTCACACGCGTTTTTCTTGTAGCTTCTTATGTAATAGGGCACATGCGTGTATGTTTCATCATAGGTGCATGTTTACTGAGTAAAGCAGTCATGACAACGCCTTTGTGTTGTCGGTACGCTTGCGATGATGAACGATGCGCAACGTGAATGTTAGTCTGCGTCATAAGACGCACAGAAGCTCCAATACCCAACGCGTCACAGCAGGAAGCCAGTCTGTGCGTCCAAACAAAGGCGCAAGCATACATGCACGTACCCTGTTTATAAAGCTATATAAAAAAAAGGATGTAGTAGTGACGCACACTTTATTGAGGTACAGTATTACATCGCCATTCACCATCTGTGGCTATGCAGTCTCATCTATATATACCTTATCTATCCGTTGTCATGCTTGCAAGTCCACAGTCAGGCATAAACAGCTGTTTTCACTATGCACTATGCACTTTTTAAACGTTATGTTTGTTAATATAAATGATTGGCACATGTTATCAGTATTACATGATGGAAAATTTATATATTTTTATAAACTGCTTAGTGATATTATTCTGCAAATGTAAAGTTTTATGAATGTCACAGATAACTTGTAATGCTGATTATGTTTTGAAGTCAGACATTCATTGTCTATACAATAAAAATGGTGTACATACTGTTACTTATCCATCATTAATGGATTCTGATATGTACTTGTATGCTTTTATTTAAAACCATATAGCAGATTACTTAACCAATTTTTTTTGTGGTTTGCATTGCTTTTCAACATGTTAATGTATGCGTTTATGTTTGTCAATTCTTAATTTATATTGATTTTTTAAAGTAAAATCATCATCTTATGGTACTAAAGGTTATATTTCTCTTGTTTGGAGTATAGACATTTTTAATTGACACGTAACAAGGAAAATACTTGATCTAGTATTTAAACATCCTCCTTGACCCTGGGCTCCAACACCGCCAGTTGTTGCTCGGAAGTGCTGTTAGCACAGTCAACACTTGCTCCTGTGTTACTGGGGTTCAGTAATGTCAGCTGTTCCCCTGCTGTGTGAACGGCAAAAAGTCCTGCTGCCTCCACTCTGTTCTCTTCTCATCCCTGGGCTCCAACACCGCCAGTTGTTGCTCGGAAGTGCTGTTAGCACAGTCAACACTTGCTCCTGTGTTACTGGGGTTCAGTAATGTCAGCTGTTCCCCTGCTGTGTGAACGGCAAAAAGTCCTGCTGCCTCCACTCTGTTCTCCTCTCATCCCTGGGCTCCAACACCGCCAGTTGTTGCTCGGAAGTGCTGTTAGCACAGTCAACACTTGCTCCTGTGTTACTGGGGTTCAGTAATGTCAGCTGTTCCCCTGCTGTGTGAACGGCAAAAAGTCCTGCTGCCTCCACTCTTCTCCTCTCATCCCTGGGCTCCAACACCGCCAGTTGTTGCTCGGAAGTGCTGTTAGCACAGTCAACACTTGCTCCTGTGTTACTGGGGTTCAGTAATGTCAGCTGTTCCCCTGCTGTGTGAACGGCAAAAAGTCCTGCTGCCTCCACTCTGTCTCTCTCATCCCTGGGCTCCAACACCGCCAGTTGTTGCTCGGAAGTGCTGTTAGCACAGTCAACACTTGCTCCTGTGTTACTGGGGTTCAGTAATGTCAGCTGTTCCCCTGCTGTGTGAACGGCAAAAAGTCCTGCTGCCTCCACTCTGTTCTCCTCTCATCCCTGGGCTCCAACACCGCCAGTTGTTGCTCGGAAGTGCTGTTAGCACAGTCAACACTTGCTCCTGTGTTACTGGGGTTCAGTAATGTCAGCTGTTCCCCTGCTGTGTGAACGGCAAAAAGTCCTGCTGCCTCCACTCTGTTCTCCTCTCATCCCTGGGCTCCAACACCGCCAGTTGTTGCTGTGCTCAGAAGTGCTGTTAGCACAGTCAACACTTGCTCCTGTGTTACTGGGGTTCAGTAATGTCAGCTGTTCCCCTGCTGTGTGAACGGCAAAAAGTCCTGCTGCCTCCACTCTGTTCTCTTCTCATCCCTGGGCTCCAACACCGCCAGTTGTTGCTCGGAAGTGCTGTTAGCACAGTCAACACTTGCTCCTGTGTTACTGGGGTTCAGTAATGTCAGCTGTTCCCCTGCTGTGTGAACGGCAAAAAGTCCTGCTGCCTCCACTCTGTTCTCCTCTCATCCCTGGGCTCCAACACCGCCAGTTGTTGCTCGGAAGTGCTGTTAGCACAGTCAACACTTGCTCCTGTGTTACTGGGGTTCAGTAATGTCAGCTGTTCCCCTGCTGTGTGAACGGCAAAAAGTCCTGCTGCCTCCACTCTGTTCTCCTCTCATCCCTGGGCTCCAAAACCGCCAGTTGTTGCTTGGAAGTGCTGTTAGCACAGTCAACACTTGCTCCTGTGTTACTGGGGTTCAGTAATGTCAGCTGTTCCCCTGCTGTGTGAACGGCAAAAAGTCCTGCTGCCTCCACTCTGTTCTCTTCTCATCCCTGGGCTCCAACACCGCCAGTTGTTGCTCGTAAGTGTAATTGGCACGGGTACTCACTCCTGCCCAGACTGGTAACAGCACGCCAGCTGTTTCCTGTCAGTGTAAACGTCACTTAGCCTCCAATAAGTTATCCTGTCGTGTTGCGGTCGGGTTAGCCGACTCTATGGTGCCTGCAGTTTAGGTGCTTCCTATGTGTGCTGCGGGATATGTAAATAAAGGCTGTTTCCGTTGTGACAATAGGACAATCACCACTGTAGGACTGTGGGATTCGGTAACTGCGGCCGGCTGGCGCCTGTCAACTTAAATTCCATGGGTACCTTCTGCTACCGTCGGGTTCCAGTACCGTCAGCTGGTTCTCCGCAGTGCCTTTGGCCTAGTGCCTCCATCTCGGTATCCGAGTTCCAGCAACGTCTGCTGGTCCTGGTAGTGCTGTGGGGCACAGTACCTCCTGCTTAGTAACGTGTCCAGTAACGTCACTGGTCCTCGGTTGTGCCATTGGCTCTTTTCCTTCTGCTGCCCCTCCGGGTTCCAGTACAGTCAGTGGTCTCGTTACTTCCATTGGCTCTTGTACCTTCTGCTACCATCGGGTTCCAGTACCGTCAGCTGGCTCTCCGCAGTGCCTTTGGCCTAGGTGCCTCCATCTCTGTATCCGAGTTCCAGCAACGTCTGCTAGTCCTTGGTAGTGCTTTGGAGCACAGGTACCTCCTGCTTAGTAACCGTGTACCAGTAACGCCAGCTGGTCCTCGGTTGTGCCATTGGCTCTTTTGCTTCTGCTGCCCCTCCGGGTTCCAGCACAGTCAGCTGGTCCTCGTTACTTCCATTGTCTCTTGTACCATCTGATACCCGTCCGGGTTCCAGTAACGCCAGCTGGTCCTCGGTTGTGCCATTGGCTCTTTTCCTTCTGCTGCCCCTCCGGGTTCCAGCACAGTCAGCTGGTCCTCGTTACTTCCATTGTCTCTTGTACCATCTGATACCCGTCCGGGTTCCAGTAACGTCAGCTGGTTCTCGGAAGTTAGTCAGCCTTCTTGTACCTTCAGCTACATTTCCAAATTGAAGATTTTTTAAATGTTTTTTTGGGTAATCACTATGGATCTCCAACAATGAAGACGACGACCCTGATGACCACCCGAAGAAGACGACGACCACAAGGACGACGAGCATCAAGCCAACCAGCCTGAACACCATCACAAAGAACAAATAAAAGATTACCCAGAAGAAGATCACCAACAGGACAAAAGAAGGTTAAGACAAACTACAAGATACAGAACAAGAGACAGAAGAACAATAAGCAGAAGAACATGAAGTACAAGACCAAAATTAAGAGCTAAATATATGCTCTAAATTATAAGCAGAAGAAGACTAAGCAGTGTATGGGGGTGAGTCCGTTCCTCCTTGTGGTGCCCCTGGAAAAGGCCTGCTGCTGCTGCTGCAGGCTAAACTGAACGCGGACAAACACTGTTGTAATTTAAATCTTTGGTGACAGCAAGAACGGGAGGATGAAAAATTCATACTTTTACAGATTACAAGTACAGGAATCTCTGTCACAAATAAGAATATGATGAAGATGAATAGGAAGAAGATGAAGAAGTAGAATATGAAGAAGAATAATAGTTTAATAAGAAGAATATGAGTAATGTTAACAAAAAGATCAATAGCAAGAAGTTTAAGAAGAAGATAAATAAGGTGAAGATGAAGAATAATTTGATGAAAAAGATGATGCTGCTGAAGATTATGAAGGAGAAAGTGTGGCAGAAGTTAAAAAGGTGAAGAGCATGGAAGTTGTGAAACATACATATTTGCAAAAATAGAAAAAAGGTTAACAACATTTTCAATTTCTTCGTCAATCCAAACGTCTTTAAAAAAAAAAGGATTACTGCGATTTCATTTGATTGGGTTAAACATCTATGCCTTTAATGTCTCCTCAACCTCCCCCAATACATTCTACATTACTCTTTGTTGTTTTCCTTCATGTACAATTAACCTACAAGGCAAGAATGGTTTTTTTTTTAATTCCAATATTTTGTTCCATAGACTTACATTGGATTTCCGGTATCGGTATCGGGTATCGCCGATACTTTTTGGGTATCGGCGATACCCATTCCGATCCGATACTTATTGATATCGGAAAGTATCGCTCAACTCTACTAGTTACCCGCAGTGTATGTTGGATACCAGCCCGCTGGTGCAGGGAGCTGGTTACCAAGGTACATATCGGGTTTCCAGGCGCTGCGCGGTGCCTGTAAACCCGATGTGTACCTTGGTTACCAGCTGATCGCTGGTCTCCTGCCTGCCACACGCAGCGATGCGTACTGGCCAGCAGGAAACCAACAATCAAAGAAAAGTCCAGGACATTCAGCGACGATCAGCGATACCCAGCAGGGGGGCTGATCGTCGCTGAATGTCACACACCGCGATATCGCTGTGTTGATCGCTGTTGCGTCACAAAACTAGTGACTCAGCAGCGATCTCACTAGCAAGATCGCTGTGTGTGACGGGGGCTTAAGACTGTATGCTATCTTGGATGATCAAAGTAATCAATCCTTGGCTAGATCAACATTCTTTGACCTATTCAATATCAAAGGGCCAAGCACTCCCTACTAGTGTTGAGCGATACGATACCGCAAGTATCGGGTATCGGCCGATATTAGCTGTATCGGACTTTCGATACTTAGTTCCGATATTTTCCATATATCGTATACCGGAATCGGAAGTTCCCATAATTCTTTGAGAGGCAATGTGATTTTAGTCAGCCAATGAGGAATCCTAAGAAGTGTGGGCACATCCTGTACTGCTGCGGTCATGTTAACTAATGGCATGGCTGTGATTGGATGCTGAAATGATGTCAGAATGCACTATAAAAGGCGCCACCGCCATTTTAGCGTCACTGTGCTGTGAATTCAGTAAGGGACAGAACGCTGCTGTGCTGACTCTGAGGGACAGTTAGAGATTGCGATTTAGTGTACTGTGCTTTAGGCAGGCTAGCACCAACCGCTGTGTAAAGCTTCCTTTTGCCTGCAGTGTTGTTTTACCAGCTCTGCAAGGTGTGTGTGAGTGCAGGTGACGCTGCAGTTTGCTCTGCATGCAACGCTGTCTGTAGGCATCTGCACGTGTCACTCACAGACTCTTTTTTTTTTCTTCAGTGTAATTCTTGCTGCTCCATGCAATTTAAATTTTAGTGTGACGCGCTTCCATCCGTATCCAATACATTGGTTGCAAACACCATAGAAGTAGACAAAGGAGTAGCCTTTCACAGATTGTGAACAGTTGTGTTTCAGTGTTCACTTCAGTCTGTGTTTTTTATTTTTTGAGTGCACATCACGCTCCAGTTACTTGTTCAAGCACTGCTGCTTGTACTCTGCTGAGCGTGTCTCAGTTCCTCATCCTTGTCATTTCTCTCCAATTGGTTCTGCTCCATTCCATTTAAAATAAATATAATCTATTAGTGTGACTCGCTTCCATCCGTATCCAATACATTGGTTGCAAACACTATAGAAGTAGACAAAGGAGTAGCCTTTCACAGATTGTGAACAGTTGTGTTTCAGTGTTCACTTCAGTCTGTGTATTTTATTTTTTGATGCACATCACGCTCCAGTTACTTGTTCAAGCACTGCTGCTTGTACTCTGCTGAGCGTGTCTCAGTTCCTCATCCTTGTCATTTCTCTCCAATTGGTTCTGCTCCATTCCATTTAAAATAAATATAATCTATTAGTGTGACGCGCTTCCATCCGTATCCAATACATTGGTTGCAAACACTATAGAAGTAGACAAAGGAGTAGCCTTTCACAGATTGTGAACAGTTGTGTTTCAGTGTTCACTTCAGTCTGTGTTTTTTATTTTTTGAGTGCACATCACGCTCCAGTTACTTGTTCAAGCACTGCTGCTTGTACTCTGATGAGCGTGTCTCAGTTCCTCATCCTTGTCATTTCTCTCCAATTGGTTCTGCTCCATTCCATTTAAAATAAATATAATCTATTAGTGTGACGCGCTTCCATCCGTATCCAATACATTGGTTGCAAACACTATAGAAGTAGACAAAGGAGTAGCCTTTCACAGATTGTGAACAGTTGTGTTTCAGTGTTCACTTCAGTCTGTGTTTTTTATTTTTTGAGTGCACATCACGCTCAGTTACTTGTTCAAGCACTGCTGCTTGTACTCTGATGAGCGTGTCTCAGTTCTCATCCTTGTCATTCTCTCCATTGGTTCTGCTCCATCCATTTAAAATAAATTAATCTATTAGTGTGACGCGCTTCCATCCGTTCAATACATTGGTTGCAAACACTATAGAAGTAGACAAAGGAGTAGCCTTCACAGATTGTGAACAGTTGTTTTCAGTGTTCCTTCAGTCTGTGTTTTTTTATTTTTGAGTGCACATCCGCTCCAGTTACTTGTTCAAGCACTGCTGTTGTACTCTCTGAGCGTTTCAGTTCTCTCCTTGATTTCTCTCCAATTGGTTCTGCTCCATTCCATTTAATAATATAATCTATTAGTGTGACGCGTTCATCCGTATCCAATACATGGTTCAAACACTATAGAAGTAGACAAGAGTAGCCTTCACAGATTGTGAACAGTTGTGTTTCAGTGTTCACTTCAGTCTCTGCGTAATAACCACACTAGGCCTTATAACTTTCTGACTTTCTTTATCAATCTACAAGATGAAGAAGTCAGTGAGTAAGGCACGTGTCGTGGCCGTGGAGTTTCAGCAGGGAGAGGACGTGGGATTCTGTGGCTGCTGCGCCCTCAGTGACACAGCATCACCAGTTTTCCCCGTGAGCGTTCCTTTATGCGCACTTTGGTAGGAGCTCGGCGTGCCCCCTGCTGCGGGAAGAACAAATTGAAGCCGTTGTTGGTTGGATGGCAGCCAATGCATCGACTTCAATTCCTTCCACCTCCTCTCAGGAACACAACACTGTTGAGCAACCATCTGTCTGTTCACCGCCTGTCAAATTGCCCAGGCAGTCAGAGAGTTCTGTACAGGAGCCAGCTGAGTCTCTGCTTCTGTTCTCAGAATCTGTTGGCTCGCAAACATGGGCACAGGCAAGCAGCATTCTGCAATTTGAAGAAGAGGGAGTATGCAGTGATGCGCAACAGCTGTGTCTCTCTCAATCTGAAGAGGCGGGTGAGCCAGTGCCGATGGACAGCACACCGCAGAACGCATCTCATGATGATGATGAGACTCAGGTGCCAGGTTTTGTGGAGCATGGTGCTGCCCAGACCATCCAACAGCAGCAGGTGTTGGAAGAGGGTAGTGGAGATGATGAAGTCCGAGACCCAACATGGCGTGAGCAACAGGAAGGTGGTGGGAGCAGCTCTGAGGAAGAGATTGGCCCAACGGTACAAAGAGGAGGGAGAGGTAGGCTGCAGACTCGCTTGCCTGTAGCCTCCAGTTTGGCACCTGTTGGGAGCAGTTCTCTTACAAATGTCAAAATTGGCGCTCCCATGACTTGCACTGCGTGGTCCTTTTTTGACAGACTTGTAGATGATATTTGCTATGTTAAATGCAAGCTGTGTAAGCAAAAAGTTAAAAGAGGTAAAAATATCAGTAACCTGAATACCACAAATATGTGGAAACATGTACGGACAAAGCACGTAGCTAAGTTACAAAGACACACTGGAGATGTAGGCCAACCTACATCAGCACCTACATCTTCAGGTCGTGTTGGAGCCTCTACCTCCAGCTCACACACACCTGGTTCGGCTTCCTCACAGGATCTCCATGGAAGAACCTCGGTCACTGTTGTCCATAGACAAACTGTTATTCCTCCCACAGCAGCAAGTTCACAGTCATCGTCACACTCCCAGGCCACAAAACAGCCATCGGTACCACAGGCATGGGATAAAAGACGCCATACTCGGCAAACCATCCACGAGCACAGGCTCTGAATGCTGGCATTGCAAAACTCCTGTCACTTGATATGCTGTCATTCAGGCTGGTGGAGACTGACAGTTTCAGGAACTTAATGGCATTGGCAGTCCCACAATATAATGTGCCAAGCCGATTTTATTTCAGCAGGCAAGCTGTCCCTACTCTGCAAAAACATGTCGAGGGAAACATTAAACATGCGCTACTAAACGCCGTCAGTAGCAGGGTCCACCTGACCACCGATGCGTGGACCAGTACCCATGGCCAGGGACGATACCTTTCCCTCACTGCCCATTGGGTCAATGTTGTGGAGCCGGGTACAGATCTTGCCAGTGGCGCTGTACGTGTTCTGCCAACTCCAAGGATTGCAGGAATCCAGTCTGTACACATTGATTCCTCCTCCTACTCCAGTTCCTCAGAATCATCGCAGCACGAGCCGTCACGGTATACCTCCACATGGACCCGTGAACGCTTACCTGTTGCGACCGATATGAGCACAGCCGTGGCCAAACGTCAACAGGCCGTCCTGAAATTAATTTCCATGGGGAATCGAAGCCACACAGCGCAGGAGCTCTGGGATGCCATCAAGCAGGAGAGCAACGTGTGGTTTTTGTCAGCTAATCTCCAGCCAGGCTTGGTAGTGTGTGACAATGGCCGAAATCTGGTGGCAGCTCTGGGCCTTGGCAACCTCACTCACATACCATGTCTGGCACATGTGCTCAACTTGGTCGTGCAGAGTTTTTTGAGGGACTATCCGGATCTTGATGCACTGCTGCACAAGGTCCGCCTAGAGTGCGCTCACTTGCGACGTTCCAGCATGGCCAGATCGCGCATTGCAGCTCTGCAAGTCAGATTTCGCCTTCCTGAACATCGCATCATATGTGACGTACCCACCAGGTGGAATTCCACGTTACACATGTTGGAGCGGTTGTGTGAGCAGCAGCCAGCAGTAATGGAGTATCAGCTGCAAACAGGCGCAATCAACTCGCAATTTGCGCCGTTCACACTTCACCACTACTGAGTGGGCCTCTATGAAGGACATCTGCGACGTTTTGCGTGCGTTTGATGTCTCAACGCGGATGGCGAGTGCAGATGATGCACTAGTCAGCATGACTGTCCCCCTTATCTGCCTGCTTCAGAAATCACTGAAAGCACTAAAGGAAGAGGTTTTGGAAGAGGTGGAGGATGAGGAGTCAAAAATTCAATTACCTTCAGGACAGTCAGCGCAACGTGGTTCCTCACAAAGGGCTGGGCAGGGCTCACTTTGTGAGGAGGATGAGGAGGAGGAGGAGTCAATGGAGGAGGAAGAAATCCCTACAGAGGGAGGTACACAACGCTCTAGTCAGTATGTAGAGCGAGGGTGGGGTGATGCAGAGGAGGCAGAGATGACGCCTCTTCCAGAGGACAGCTTTTGTTGGCCAGTTGGGAGTCTGCAGCACATGGTTGATTTCATGCTTCAGTGCCTGAGAAACGACCGCCGCATCGCCCACATTCTCACCACGTCAGATTATTGGGTGTACACCCTCCTAGACCCTCGCTACCGGGACAACTTACAAACCCTCATCACACCGGTGAACCGGGACTGTAAAATGCGGGAGTACCAAGACACACTGGTGCAATCCATACTGTTGTACATTCCAGCCGAGAGAGCTGCTGCTGCTACTGCTTTACAAAGCAGCTCTGTGCGTCGAGGCAGTGTAGACACCTCTACAACAAGAGGGAGCACAAGCAGTGCCTCTGCACAGGGCAAGAGCTGTATGTTACAAATGTGGCGAAGTTTTGTGACAGCGCCAGCAAGGTCTACACCATCCGAGACGGCTCCAGTCACCAGGAAGCAACGTTTCCGTAAGATGGTGACAGACTACTTGGCTTTCCCTCTAAGTGTACTCCCAGATGCCTCTTCCCCTTTCAAATTTTGGGTCTCTAAGTTGGATACATGGCCAGAGCTTAGCCAGTATGCATTGGAGGTGCTGGCTTGCCCTGCTGCCAGTGTATTATCTGAGCGCGTCTTTAGTGCTGCAGGTGGTGTACTAACAGACCGTCGCATGCGACTATCCTCAGAGAATGTAGACCGGCTTACTTTTCTGAAAATGAACAAGGCATGGATCTCACCTGAATTTGCCTGTCCGTTTTCAGATTAAATAACTGTTTGGCAACGTTTTCCATGTCTCCTGTTATGTTCATCTTTCTACCACCTGAGCTCTACTCCCTGGGCTACAACACCGCCATTTGTTGCTCGTAAGTAATTGGCAGGGGTACTGACTCCTGGCCAGCCTGGTTACAGCACGACAGCTGTTTCCTGGCAGTGTGAACGTCAATTATTCTCCAATAAGTTGTGCTGTCGTGTTGCATTCGGGTTAGCCGACTCTATGGTGCCTGCAGTTTAGGTGATTCCTATGTGTGCTGTGGGATATGTAAATAAAGGCTGTTTCCATTGTGACAATAGGACAAGCACCCACTGTAGGACTGTGTGATTCGGTAACTGCGGACGGCTTGCGTCCTGTCAACTTACATTTTCATGGGTGCGTTCTGCTACCCGTCCGGGGTCCAGTACCGTCAACTGGTTCTCCCCAGTGCCTTTGGCCTAGGTGCCTCCATCTCCGTATCCGAGTTCCAGCAACGTCTGCTGGTCCTTGGTAGTGCTTTGGAGCACAGGTACCTCCTGCTTAGTAACCGTGTCACAGTAACGTCAGCTGGTACTCGGTTGTGACATTGCCTCTTTTCCTTCTGCTACCCGTCCGGGGTCCAGTACCGTCAACTGGTTCTCCCCAGTGCCTTTGGCCTAGGTGCCTCCATCTCCGTATCCGAGTTCCAGCAACGTCTGCTGGTCCTTGGTAGTGCTTTGGAGCACAGGTACCTCCTGCTTAGTAACCGTGTCACAGTAACGTCAGCTGGTACTCGGTTGTGACATTGCCTCTTTTCCTTCTGCTGCCCCTCTGGGTTCCAGCACAGTCAGCTGGTCCTCGTTACTTCGATTGTCTCTTGTTCCATCTGATACCCGTCCGGGTTCCAGTAACGTCAGCTGGTTCTCGGAAATTAGACGACCTTAAAAACCACCCAGAAGAAGATGACGACAACAAGGACGACGAGCATGAAGCCAACCAGCCTGAACACCATCACAAAGAAAAAATAAAAGATTACCCAGAAGAAGATCACCAACAGGACAAAGAAGGTTAAGACAAACTACAAGATACAGAACAAGAGACAGAACAATAAGCAGAAGATCAAAAAGCAGAAGAACATGAAGTATAAGACCAAAATGAAGAGCAAAATATATGCTCTAAATTCTAAGCAGAAGAAGACTAAGCAGTGTATGGGGGTGAGTCCGTTCCTCATCGTGGTGCCCCTGGAAAATGCCTGCTGCTGCAGGCTAAACTGAACACGGACAAATACTGTTGTAATTTAAATCTTTTGTGACAGCAAGAACGGAAGGATGAAAAATTCATACTTTTACAGATTACAAGTACAGGAATCTCTGTCACAAATAAGAATATGATGAAGAAGATGAAGAGGAAGAAGATGAAGAATTTGAATATGAAGAAGATTAATAGTTTAATAATAACAATATGAGTAATGTAAACAAAAACATGAATAGCAAGAAGTTTAAGAAGAAGATTAAGAAGGTGAAGATGAAGAATAATTTGATGAGAAAGATGATGCTGCTGAAGATTATGAAGGAGAAAGTGTGGCACTGGCAAAAGTTAAAAAGGTGAAGAGCATGGAAGTTGTGAAACATACATATTTGCCAAAATAGAAAAAAGGTTAACAACATTGTCAATTTGTTCGTCAATCCAAACGTATTTCCAAAAAAAAATATATTAATGCTATTCCAATGCATTGGGTTAAACATGTATGCCTTTATTGTCTCCTCAACCTCCCCCAATACATTCTACATTACTCTTTGTTGTTTTCCTTCATGTACAATTAACCAACAAGGCAAGAATGTTTTTTTTTTAATGTCGATATTTGGTTCCCATAGACTTACATTGGACTTCCGGTATCGGTATCGGGTATCGCCGATATTTTAGTGATATCGGCGATACCATTCCGATCCGATATTTTTAGATATCGAGCAGTATCGCTCAACACTACTCCCTACTCATTGAAGACGTGCGCAGGTACTGTGACAAGAGCAGGCAGGAAAGCTACTGACTACCAAATTGAGTCCTTAGACGGACAATTCTGCCTACCACTACCTACGATCATCGAGTGTAACCAGATCCCAGGCAACAGATCTGAAATCCCTACGCCAGATGTAGCAATCCATCACGCTCACTTAAAACGCATAGCACACCTTATACCGGAACTCGACCATCAGGCCCAGATAATCCTGCTGTTGGGGAGAGTTATCCTGCAGGTTCATAACGTGAGATGTCATATCAATAGACTCCACAATGCTCCTTATGCCCAAAAGCTAGACATAAGATGGGTCATAATAGGAAACGTATACTTGGGACGCATGCACGCCCATCTTCTGTGACAAGCATGCAGACAAATACATTGGAGAAAGGACGCCCATCTCTGTTTCAACTTTGCAACAGCGAATTCCATGTCAGAGAGCTACCACACAGCATCAAACTGCCCACTCATCTAATAGACTTTACTCACGACAGCAGTATAGTGTCAGGAAGCTATGAGGATCAATTAGGGTGCACAGTCTTCCAGAGAACTAAGCAAGACAACCAAGTGGCAATGTCAGTAGAGGACAAGTTGTTCTTAGAGGTAATAGACAAGGGACTTGTTAAAGATGAGACCAACAGCTGGGTTGCACCTTTCCCCTTCAGAATCCACAGACCACATCTACTGAACAACAGAAATCAGGCATTAAAACGTTTCTTCTCTCTCAAACATAATCTGCAAAAAAAACCAGAGATGAAAGATCACTTTTTCTCCTTCATGTCAAAGATTTTTAAGAATTGTCATGCAGAGCTAGCTCCCACTCTCAAAGACTCTGAAGAATGCTGGTTCCTATCTATCTCATGGCTACGTTACATCGATGATGTATTTTTCATCTGGCAGGGCTCCACGTCGCAGCTGGAATCATTCTTGCCCCATTTGAACAACAAAGAATTGAATATTAAACTTATCTGGAAATATAGTCAAACAACGATCAAATTTTTAGACATCCTGATCTCAAGATTAGCCAACGGTTTGATCAGTATAGACATCTTCCGTAAAGCCACGGCCACCAATTCATTGTTGCATTTTACGTCTTCTCATCCTCCAAAATTAAAAAGTTCTATTCCAGTCGGCCAATTTTTACGTGCATGCCGAATCTGCTCGGATGATTTCACCTTTGCCAAACAAGCCAAAGAATTATCATGTCGTTTTACAAATAGAGGTTACTCTAACAGAGATATTGCTAGAGGACACACACATGCATTGAACTCCGACAGAACTACCCTTTTGTCTCGACCCCCAAAAAATAGGGGTGTAAAGAATGACAACTTGACCCCTAGATTTATCACACAATTCAATTGTAATTGGAAGGAGATAAATAAAATTTTGCAAAAACATTGGTTAGTTCTATTAACCGATAAAGATTTAAGGCAACAACTTAGACCTTACCCCTCGATCACCTGGCGCAGATCACGTAATTTAAGCAATATTTTATGTAGCAGTCACTATATACCACCTAGAAGCAATTGTTTCATCACTTCCAGGAAGGGTCCCCCTTGGGGCAGTTTTCCCTGTGGTGACTGCTCAGTCTGCCAATACATCCCCAGGACTAAATAATTTGTCAATTCAGCAGGTAACAAAAATTATAAAATTGTCCATCATATCACCTACAACACAGAGGCAGTGGTTTATCATGCCAGCTGTCTCTGTGGTTATATTTATATTGGTATGACGACAAGACCCTTAAGGTCCGTGTACAAGAACACGTGAGAGACATCAGAAACGCAGCCAATTGCTCAGATCCCAGTATGTTAAAAACTATCCCTAAACATTTTTACGAAACCCACAATAGCAACACAAAGGGTTTTACTGTATGTGACAATGATCACGTATACACAGGTATCCGTGGGGGTAATGTAAAGAAGAAACTCTTCCAAAAAAAAACCCGCTGGATGGTTGTACTTGATACGTTAATGCCAAACGGCCTTAATAAAGCTATCAGTTTCAAGTCTTTTCTTTGAGTATTGTTTTGTGTTACCTTTTTTTAAATGGGCAGCGGATCGTGGTTTTATAATTGTCTTTGTTATTAATTGTGCTATTTTTCATATACAGTTTCCTCTATATGCTGTTTCCGTGACTCATCTTGATCTTCTGACGAGATCGTTCTAGACATGCTACAATCAATTACAAGACCTAAATAAATATCTACTTAGGATACAGCAGCGGACTGATTATGACTCATAAGGACTCTATCTTCGAGCCTTCAAGTTTCCACACCCCTTGGAGTCAGGATTTCGCATAACCATATAACATAGTCTATGTTTCTACACATATGTCCTATGTATTATTTATGTATTATACATGATACCTCTTTGAATTTTATTATTGTCTGGTACATTTAGAGATTTAATTAATTATCTTTCATATTTCATCTTTATAATTAATATTATATTTTTTTGCTAGGCTGACCTAGATTTCACTTTATTATATATTGTTCTTGTACCTGTCTGGCATTGCTTGATTTGATGTGTACAACTTTTGTAATTTACCTATGTGCCATACCACCGCTGTACGCTGCTGATTGGCAGCGTTTTTATGGTTATGACCATTGACTGTCCCCTGGGCATGTTGGACCGCCTATGTTGGGGTGGCACATAACATTGGGTGTATGTTGATATATATTTTTACATTTAGCCATGTCACATTATGGTACTACGAGACCGGGATTTACTTACTTACACCATGTTCCAAATTATTATGCAAATGATATTTTTCTCTGATTTTCCTAAGTGGTCGGTGCAAATGACAGTCAGTCTAATAAAAGTCATCACTCGTTAGAGTATACATAGAATTTTATTGAAGAAACCTCCCAATGATAACAGTATAATCTCCAAAATGGAAAAAAACTCAAAATGCACTGTTCCAAATTATTAGGCACAGTAGAATTTCTAAACATTTGATCTGTTTTAAAGAACTGAAAATGCTCATTTGTGGAATTTGCAGCATTAGGAGGTCACATTCACTGAACAAAAAAGCTATTTAACTCCAAAACATCCTAACAGGCCAAGTTACATGGTAACATAGGAACCCTTCTTTGATATCACTTTCAAAATTCTTGCATCCATTGAACTTGTGAGTTTTTGGAGAGTTTCTGCTTGTATTTCTTTGCATGAAGTCAGAATAGCCTCCCAGAGCTGCTGTTTTGATGTGAACTGCCTCCCACCCTCATAGATCTTTTGTTTGATTTCTCTATAGGGTTTAGGTCAGGGGAAGATGGTGGCCACACCATGAGTCTATCTCCTTTCATGCCCATAGCAGCCAATGACTCAGAGATCTTCTTTGCAGCATGAGATGGTGCATTGTCATGCATGAAGATGATTTTGCTCCTTGAAGGCACGTTTCTGCTTTTTATACCATGGAAGAAAGTTGTCACTCAGAAACTCTATATACTTTGCAGAGGTCATTTTCACATCTTCAGGAAACTTAAAGGGCCCTTCCAGCTGTTTTCCATGATTCCAGCCCAAAACATGACTCCTCCACCTCCATGCTGACGTCACAGCCTTGTTGGGACATGGTGGCCATCCACCAACCATCCATTACTCCATCCATCTGGACCATCAAGTGTTGCTCGACACTCATCAGTAAACAAGATTATTTGGAAATTAGTCTTCATGTATGTATGGGCCCACTGCAACCATTTCTGCTTGTGAGCACTGTTTAGGGGTGGCCAAATAGTAGGTTTATGCACCACAGCAAGCCTTTGAAGGATCCTACTCCTTGAGGTTCGAGGGACTCCAGAGGCACCAGCAGCTTCAAATATCTGTTTGCTGGTTGGTAATGGCTTTTTAGCAGCTGCTCTCTTAATCCGATGAACTTGCCTGGCAGAAACTTTCCTCATTCTGCCTTTATCAACACGAACACGTCTGTGCTCAGAATCAGCCACAAATCTCTTAACAGTACGGTGATCACGCTTAAGTTTTCAGGAAATATGTAATGTTTTCATCTCTTGACCAAGGCATTGCACTATTTGATGCTTTTCAGCAGCAGAGGGATCCTTTTTCTTTTCCATGTTACTTGAAAACTCTGGCCTGCTTAATAGTGTGGAACATCCAGTTTTCCTTTTATTGGGCTCACATGGCAAACTAATTATCACAGGTATCTGAGATTGATTTCAGTGATACAAAGAACCCTGAGACACAATACCATCAATGGGTTTCATTTACAAAAAAAAAAAAACGCTATGACACTTAAAACCAGTTTGCATAATAATTTGGAACATTGTGTATTATTTTTTATCCCTTCTCGTAGTATTTTCCTATATGTGTTAGGGTTCGATTTCCCACTGCTGCACAAGGGGAGTCTCGAACCCGTCCCGCTGCGGTCTCCCATTCATCTCCGGCCGCAGTGGAGCCTGCTCAGGAGAGACGTCGGTCCAGGTATCTTGCCCACTACTCTACTGTGCAGTGACTTGCTGCTGCCTTTCCTGGATCTGCTATTATAGCCAGTGCTGGAGCAGTCGTCTTTGAGACAAAGTCATGCGTTTTCCCATCTGAGCATGCCCGGAGTGAGATCTCTCATTGGAGATCAGGGTCACATGTTCAGGTGCTGCAGCGGCTCCTATTGGTCCGCCAGGAAGGTCATGTAGCTACGTTTGTTTGTAACAGCTTCTCATTGGTCCTTGTTCCTGGAAGGTCCTATAGCTGTTGCTATAAAAGGGTAGCATGGCTGGGCCGCCATGCGCTAATATCAATCATTGTATGCTATGCGCCAGTGTGGTCATGTGTATGTGTGGATAGGGACCCGGCTGAAATAAGCCACTAGAATACCGACTTAATCGGTGAGGAGTTTGGTATGGTAGCTGGTCAGGGTCGGTGTCCTAGATGCCCTAGATTACCGGCATAACCGGTGAGGAGTTTGATTGCCGTATTCAGGGTCTGGCGTTCAGACGCCATAGATTGCGGGTGACTCCCGCAAGGACATTAGCGCATGATCACGCTTTATGTGCGCGTAGCACTTAACTGTGTATCTGGGAGCCTTACAGGACACAGTGCTTTTTCTCAGCGGCCCTGTGACGTAACAGGGTTCGCTTTCAACGCTAGTCAGCGCCCTAGCGTGTTTTCTTTGCCACTCAGTTGTGTCTAGTGAGTGCGCACACATCGCCATATAGCGTTGCGGCTCCTCTTCTAGCGGCTCTGTGGAGTAACAGAGTTCGCACTCATTGCCACAGCGCATTACGGCGTTTATGTTGGCAGCTCTGCGGGATAACAGAGTTTGCTTCTTGCGCCTTTTTGCCAGCAGCGGGCTTCGCCTGCACGGTGGACCCCGGGCTGCGAACGCACTTATTATTTATATTATTTTGTGCGTTCCGCCAGCCTTAACATAATATTAGCACCAGGGTCTGGCTGGTAAAATGGCGGACGACCAGCGTCTGCAGCGGTATATCCAGCAGCTGGAGGGTAGGTTGGCGACTCTAGAGCGCACAACCTCAGCGGTGGATGTTACCGCAGTCGCGGTTCAGGCTGCTAGTGTGGCCGCCGCCAGTTTGTCCTCTGCTACCCCTGCTCCGACTATTTCCCGCCTCCCACTTCCAGACAAGTTTACTGGTGACATCAGAACCAAAACCAAGGACAAATAAGTGGCTGTATGTTTTTTATAAAAAACACCCAAAAATGATTATCTAATCAAAGCATCTAATCCCATAAAAATGAGGATAAGAATAGTAATAAAAATGAGAAGCCACAAACAGGGGGTTCAATCACAAAATGTTAAAGTTTATTATATATATTAAACATGAATAAAAATATCGACAAGACAAAGTGTTCATGTGAGGAGTTAAATAACAGCTGAAGAAAACAGGTGTGCTGCAGTTGGAAAGTTAGCACACATAGAGAAACAAAAGCGTCTCCCAACCAGTCTGCAGATGAATAAATAGCAAGATGTAGCAAGTAAAATTAAAACAATCAAATAACTTCATTAGTGCTATACAGATTATATTGCCATGAGAAATAATCAGGCTGCATAATAGCTGCCAAGGGTTCACTGAAATGGCAAAGCAGTGAGCATATCGCAACTAATGAAAGCCAATGGGGCTAGAAGTGTTGGAACAATTCAATCCAATATAAGACACAACATTAATGGCAGCATAACTTAAACGTCTATTAATGTAAAATACCTTGAGACATATAAGTGCCGTGAGCAGAGAGGTGGGGAGAGCGCGCAGGAGCTGGTGACAGTAAACAATGTCGGGGTTTCGTCAGTCAGTGCTCCATACATCTAGAGCTTCTGGCTGCACGTTATCCCACGGAGCGGGCGAAAGTGGGTTTTATTATATCCCTTTTGTCGAGCAGGGCGTTGGAGTGGGCAACGCCGTTATGGGAGCGCGATGATCGTGTGGTGCAGAGTGCTCCTCTCTTCCTAGACACTCTTAAACAGGTCTTTTTAGGACCTCGTGTCACCCACGATACGGCTCTTCAATTGTTGGCTATCACTCAGGGTTCATCCATGGTCAGCCAGTTTGCCGTCCAATTTCGGACTTTGGTCTCTGAGCTGGATTGGCCAGATAAAGTCCTTATACCCGTGTACTGGAGGGGACTGGCAGACCATGTGAAGGACACCTTGTCCACCAGGGAAGATTCCTGCCACACTGGAGGAGCTCATTACCATATCTACCCGCATCGACCTTCGTTTTAACGAGCGGAGGTTGGAGCGGGCCCAGTGTAGGCAGAGGTTCCGGCTGGCGCCCACTTTCGCCAGACCTCTGGAATCTTCCATTCAGGCGTCCGATTCCCCTGAGGCCATGGAGATTTCTCGAGTGAGACCTAAGTCTCGGGCTGCTCGAGTATCTGTGACCTGTAATGCCTGCCAACAAATAGGGCATTATGCTAACAAATGTCCACGGCGGTCGGGAAACGACCGCGTCTAGTAACCATTGGAGGGGGTTCACTAGACACAGCAGTACACGCCTCCAAGTTGTCCTTTAGGGGGACAATCAATTTTGGCTCATCCACTTTAACAGTCACGCTTTGTGTGGATTCTGGAGCCGAAGGAAATTTCATGTCTTCTACCTTCGCTCTCCGCCACTCTATACCTCTGGTGATGCTCGCCAAACCCGTGACTGTTCGAGTAGTGAATGGGTCGACACTGCCTTCACCAATCACACATCAGACCATCCCTTTCACGTTGTCAATGTCACCTTCCCATCAAGAGATTATCTCACTTTTAGTCATTCCCGAGGGAATAGACGAGATCTTGTTAGGGATGCCCTGGCTCCATTTCCATTCCCCACACATTGAGTGGAACTCTGGGAGGATATTGGGTTGGGGTGAGTCATGTAAAGGCAGATGTATGAGGGAATGCATTCAGGTGGCCACTACAGAGATGCCCGCAGATTTTACTTCTCTTCCTAATTACTATTGGTCATATGCAGACGTATTCTCCAAAAAGGCTGCAGAAGTCCTTCCACCTCACCGTCCCTATGACTGTCCTATTGACCTCTTGCCTGGAGCAGAACCTCCTCGGGGACGGGTCTATCCCCTTTCTCTCCCGGAGACGGAGGCTATGTGTAATACTATTGTAGGAACTCGAGGATTCTGATAGCGTGGGGCAATGAACAATCAGAGACGGGTTTCTTTGAATGCAAATAATGTATTTGTGAAACAGCAAAACACCCAAAAACAATATTCAAACAACCCGTAGTGACATGCAATGAGTCCATATATATATACACAAGTCCAGTTATATGAATCCGGATATATAAGTCCTTGAACCTCTATAGCGAGGGTGGTAAAGTTCTTACGACGGAGTCCTCACACAAATGTGACCACAAGGTAAGTCTGATGCACAGGTAACGTGGCTGGATTTACACACTGCTGGTGTGTGAAGAGTCAGATCCAGGTATGCAGAAAACACAGGGAGGTCCAGGAACAAGTTAATCTCAGTTGTGGCTTAATTCAGTGAAGTCCAACAACAAGTTCATATGTCAGTAAGGTTCCAGTAACAGTTCCAACAGCTCTCACCAGAGGTAATGCACGAAGGGTTAAACAGCAACAGTTCAGAAACACAGTTCTTATCAGATGGAGTGAACCAAGGGTTAAATTCCCAAGTCAACAGTTTAGTGATAACACAGTACTTTGTGCAACTTACGTATGCAGAGAATGTCCAGAGCCATGGGTAGAAACTGCTGTGGCTGAGAAACACCTGAAGATAAGGTTATGCACTTTCCTGGTAAATACACAAAAGATCTGTGAGGAACAAAGCAGCTGGGTTGCAGGGAAACGGAAGCAGAATATTCCAGCAGTGAAGCCAGCACCTGAGCCGGGTTTTAAACAAACGAACAGGAAGTAGGGCACACAAAACAGCAAACTCCATTTTAACAAAGGGCAAAATCATTGACAAAGTTACCTAGAAAACCCGGAATACTGACATTACTCCCCCCCTAAAGACGGCCTCCGGACGGTCCTGGACCAGGCCTGTCCGGGTATCTCCGATGAAACTGAGCAATCTTCAGAGGCGCATTGATGTTACTTACTGGTTCCCAAGAATCATTTTCAGGAGAGTAACCTTGCCATCTAACTAGATACTGAAGCCGGTTTCTATGAAGTCTCGAATTAACAATATCCTGTACCACGAATTGTTCTTCGCCATCAACCAACACTGGTGGAGGGGAGGTACGATACGTCCCTGAAACGTGTTAGGAGAGACTGGTTTTAATAAGGAAACATGAAATACTGGGTGTACCTTTAAAGTCCGTGGTAGCTTCAACCGACAGGCAACAGAGCTCACAATCCCAGTGATCTTGAATGGACCGATGAATTTCTGTCCCAGTTTCTGCGAAGGAACACCCAATTTTAGATTCTTGGTGGACAACCAAACTGAGTCTCCTACCTTATACATAGGTGCTGGTTTCCGGAATCTATCGGCCAACTTCTTGTAACGCTCCTGTGCTGTGGTCAGGGAGTCCTTCAAAACTTCAAGATTACGTTGCAACGCCGTCACTCTGTCTTCAACCGCTGGTACCGAAATCGTAACCGGAGACCTAGGCAAAATACTTGGATGATAACCCAGGTTGGCAAAAAAAGGCGTTACCTTCGTGGAACTGCTTTGGGAGTTGTTGTACGAAAATTCCGCTAGAGGAAGTAGCTTCAGCCAATCGTCCTGCAAATGACTGACGTAACAGCGTAGATATTGCTCCAAGGTTTGATTTGTCCGTTCGGTCTGCCCGTTGGTCTGAGGATGGTATGCAGAAGACAAGCAAACATTAATGTGGAGCGCAGAACAAAATCCTTTCCAAAATCTAGAGGTAAATTGTATTCCCCGGTCAGAAATGATGTCATCTGGTACCCCATGCAGCCGGAAAATGTTCTGGATAACTAGATCTACTGTCTCTGTAGCTGAGGGAAGACCAGCACACGGAATGAAATGAGCAGCTTTCGTTAAACGATCTACTACCACCAAAATAGTATTTTTACCACCAGAGGTGGGTAACTCCACAATAAAGTCCATCGAAATAGACCCCCAAGGGCGAGACGGTACAGGTAGCGGTTTAAGAAGACCAGTAGGTGAAAAGCGAGGAACCTTGTACCGGGCACAAACTTCACAAGAGCGGACATAGTCATTCACATCCTTCAAGCAGGTAGGCCACCAAAAAAAAACGAGTTAACAATTCCTGCGTCTTCTGTACCCCCCTATGACCAGCCAATTTAGAGTCGTGGACCAATTTGAGAACTCGAAGTCTTACAGCCTCTGGGACATAAATACATCGATCTCTAAGCCACACACCATTCCGAAGGACAAGATTCACATTGTCAGGTGGAGCTGCAAGAAATACGTCACCGTCATAGGCCAGCTTGATCTCCTGCCACAAGTCCCGGTTCCGGAGCACTCCAACGAAATTGGCCTCCGACAAGATGGTCTTCGACGGGGTCCCAGGCACGGAATCCACGGTATGGATTCGGGATAATGCGTCAGCTTTCCCATTACGTGAACCTGGGCGGTACGAAATAATAAAATTAAACTGGTTCAAGAACAAACTCCACCTAGCTTGTCGAGGAGAAAGACACCTGGCAGACTTAAGGAATTCCAAATTGCGATGATCCGTGAGTACTACTACCTGCTGAGTTGCCCCCTGCAAATGGTGTCTCCATTCCTTAAAGGCAGAAATAATTGCCAAAAGTTCCTTATCTGCCACATCATAGTTCAGTTCTGCAGAAGATAACCTACGAGAGAAGAAGGCACACGGGTGCAGCAAACCTTTGTCTCCGGTACGTTGTGAGAGGATAGCTCCCAATGCACAGTCAGACGCGTCCACCTCCACGATAAAAGGCTGTGCAGGATCCGGATGCATCAATATTGGAGCCGTGGTAAAACAACCCTTCAGGCGATCAAAGGCTTCCTGAGCTTGCGAAGACCATTCAAACTTCTTCCCTTCTTGGTGAGGAGAGTGATGGGACGGACAATTTCTGAAAAATTTCGGATAAACCGTCTATAAAAGTTAGCAAAGCCAATGAATCGTTGTACCTCCTTAATGTTTCCTGGTACCGGCCAGTCCAAGATTGCCTGGATCTTGCTGGACTCCATATTCAATCCCTGAGGCGAGATAACATAGCCTAAAAATTGAATTTCAGAACAATGGAACTCACACTTTTCGAGTTTGATGTACAAATGATTATCTCTCAAACGTCTAAGTACGGTCTTGACATGTTCCTGATGTTCCTGTAAGGAGTCAGAAAAGATTAAGATGTCATCAAGGTAAATTACCACATATTGGTCCAATAAATCCCTGAAAATGTCGTTGGCTAAATGTTGAAAAGCAGCAGGAGCGTTACAGAGTCCGAATGGCATCACCAAATATTCAAAATGTCCATACCGGCATCTAAAAGCTGTCTTCCATTCGTCTCCGGGCCGTATACGGAGTAAATTATATGCCCCACGAAGATCTAATTTGGTAAATACTTTGGCCTGGCGAACTCTTTCCAACAATTCTGGAATTAGGGGCAACGGGTACCTGTTACGAATGGTTACCTTATTTAACTCCCGGTAGTCAATGCAGGGTCTTAGAGTACCATCCTTCTTCTTTACAAAGAATATTGGAGCTCCCGCTGGTGAAGAAGATGGTCGGATAAACCCCTTGGCTAAATTCTCATCTATATACTCTCGTAAAGATTTTAATTCCGGAGCCGCCAACGGGTAAACATGGCCGAAAGGAATCGCTGCTCCAGGAAGCAATTCTATGGGGCAGTCATACGGTCTATGTGGGGGAAGTTGATCTGCCTTCCTTTTATCACAAATGTCTGAGAATTCCTGATAAATCAGAGGGAGGTAGGTACCTGTATCACCTCTTCCAAGTTCTGGGTAACTGGAGCCGCCACAGTTGGACTGATGGTAGAACTGCACTTCGGGAGAAAGGTTATCTCCTTGGTTTCCCAATTGATGATTGGATTTTGTGACCGTAACCAGGGAATTCCTAAAATTACAGGAAAATGAGGAGAAGATATTAACATGAATGAAAGTGTTTCTTGATGGTCTGGTTCCATCTTACACTCCAGAGGCACTGTCTCCCGATCTACTGGTCCAGAAACTAATGGGGAACCATCCACCGTTTCCATAGTGATTGGTGAAGCTCTTAGTTGTGTCTTTATACCATGTTCCTTTGCAAAAGAAGAATCCATGAAATTCCCACCTGCTCCAGAGTCTATCATGGCAGAACTTGATATCCACTGTTCCTCCCACTGAATCTGTATAGGAAGAGAACAATGTGAATATTTCTCCCCTTGATCTTTAGGGGAAGTCGGCATCAGTATTGGGGGAAAAACCGCATCTAGATGTAGACTGGTTTCCGAAACTTCAGACTCAGCGTCTGTGTTATCATAATCCCCTACTACCGCCAACACCTTGTTGGGTCGCCTAGGACATTTAGGACAATTGATGAGGAAATGGTCCGATTGACCACAATAGAAACATAAGCGCTCACGGAGACGGTGTTCGCGGCGTTCATTATTCTCAGGTCTCTGCAGTGAGTCCACCTGCATAGGCACCTCCTCAGCCTCTCGCGGGTTTTTGCCTGTGGTTTCCCTGGACGGAAGAGAGTAATTAGTAATGCGATTTACAGCGGCCCATTTTTCTTGTCTGCGTTCAGTTAAGCGGATATCAATACGTACACAGTGCTGTATAAACAATTCAAACTCCTGTGGAGACTCTGAACGAGCTAGCTCATCCTTGATTGCATTTGACAAACCTTTTCTAAAGATTGGTAATAAAGCATTGTTTTCCCACTGGGTGTCACCACTAACCTTTTAAATTCAGTAACATATTCTATGACTGACCGTTTCCCCTGGCGTAAGGAAAGCAAGGCAGATTCAGCGGTAGCACGGCGGTTGGGATCGTCGAACATTTGCGCCATGGCTGCCAGAAAATTGTCCAAATTATTTAGACGGGTATCATGACTTTCAACCATAGGATTTGCCCAAGCCAGTGCACGTGATGTCAACAACATAATAATACATAGAACCTTAGATCTATCAGACCGGTAGTAGGAGGCATGTACATCAAAAAATAATATACATTGATTAACAAACCCACGGAATTGACTTCGGTCACCATTAAAACGGAATGGAGGCAATTTGGGAATACTGGTGGATGAGGTAGGCTCAGTAGGTAAGGCCTCCAGGACTCCTAACCTAGAACGTAGATCTTGGAGAGCCTGACCAAACCCCTGTGCATTGTGGTTAACCCGAGACTCCAAGTCTCTAATCTGATTGTGTGCAGCCGCCACCTCCTGCTGCAAGGAGTTAACTATGGTGAACAATTTGTCTGCCCGTGTCTCCGTCATTGCCCCAGCAGAATCCTCTTTTTTAGGCTGGAATATCCTGTAATACTATTGTAGGAACTCGAGGATTCTGATAGCGTGGGGCAATGAACAATCAGAGACGGGTTTCTTTGAATGCAAATAATGTATTTGTGAAACAGCAAAACACCCAAAAACAATATTCAAACAACCCGTAGTGACATGCAATGAGTCCATATATATATACACAAGTCCAGTTATATGAATCCGGATATATAAGTCCTTGAACCTCTATAGCGAGGGTGGTAAAGTTCTTACGACGGAGTCCTCACACAAATGTGACCACAAGGTAAGTCTGATGCACAGGTAACGTGGCTGGATTTACACACTGCTGGTGTGTGAAGAGTCAGATCCAGGTATGCAGAAAACACAGGGAGGTCCAGGAACAAGTTAATCTCAGTTGTGGCTTAATTCAGTGAAGTCCAACAACAAGTTCATATGTCAGTAAGGTTCCAGTAACAGTTCCAACAGCTCTCACCAGAGGTAATGCACGAAGGGTTAAACAGCAACAGTTCAGAAACACAGTTCTTATCAGATGGAGTGAACCAAGGGTTAAATTCCCAAGTCAACAGTTTAGTGATAACACAGTACTTTGTGCAACTTACGTATGCAGAGAATGTCCAGAGCCATGGGTAGAAACTGCTGTGGCTGAGAAACACCTGAAGATAAGGTTATGCACTTTCCTGGTAAATACACAAAAGATCTGTGAGGAACAAAGCAGCTGGGTTGCAGGGAAACGGAAGCAGAATATTCCAGCAGTGAAGCCAGCACCTGAGCCGGGTTTTAAACAAACGAACAGGAAGTAGGGCACACAAAACAGCAAACTCCATTTTAACAAAGGGCAAAATCATTGACAAAGTTACCTAGAAAACCCGGAATACTGACACTATGTCCCAATATATCCAGGAGAACTTGGCAAGAGGATTCATTAGGAAGTCAGTGTCACCTGCAGGGCGGGGTTCTTCTTCGTGCAGAAGAAGAACGGAGAGTTACGTCCATGCATCGATTACAGGGGTCTTAATGCCATCACCGTTAAGAATAAATACCCGTTGCCTCTAATTTCTGAGCTATTTGATAGGCTACGGGGGGCAAGGATATTTACGAAGTTAGATCTGCGGGGTGCTTATAACCTGATACGCATCCGTGAGGGGGACGAATGGAAGACGGCTTTTAATACCAGGGACGGGCACTATGAATATCTGGTGATGCCCTTCGGGATCTGTAATGCCCCAGCCGTCTTCCAAGACTTTGTTAATGACATCTTCCGGGATATGCTCTCCACCTCAGTCGTAGTCTATCTGGATGATATTCTCATCTTTTCCCCAGATATTGACTCCCACCGGAGAGATGTTTGCAGAGTCTTTGACCTCCTACGGGCAAATTCCCTCTACGCAAAGTTGGAGAAATGTGTGTTTGAGCAGGAGTCCTTACCTTTTCTGGGCTATATCATCTCCGCCCAGGGATTGGCTATGGATCCTGCCAAACTACAAGCGGTGATGGACTGGCAAGAACCCCATTCTCTAAAGGCGGTGCAGCGCTTTATGGGGTTCATTAATTACTACCGCCAGTATATTCCTCACTTCTCAACTTTGGTAGCTCCCGTGGTTGCCCTCACCAAAAAGGGAGCTAATCCCAAATTGTGGTCTGAAGAGGTCTCCAAGGCCTTCACGTCTATTAAGTCCCATTTCGCTAGCGCTCCCATCCTACATCGCCCCGATGTTGATAAGCCATTTGTATTGGAGGTGGATGCCTCGTCCGTTGGTGCTGGAGCAGTCCTCTTCCAAAAGGATGCTCAAGGTCGAAGCATCCATGCTTCTTTTTCTCCAAGACCTTCACACCAGCGGAGAGGAATTATTCCATCGGGGACAGGGAGTTGCTAGCAATGAAGTTGGCCTTCTCGGAGTGGAGACATCTGTTGGAGGGGGCTCGCTTTCCCTTCCAAGTCTTCACGGATCACAAAAATTTGGTATATCTTCAGACAGCCCAGCGGCTTAATTCTCGCCAGGCCAGATGGTCCTTGTTCTTCTCCCGGTTCATTCAATGCATTTCCTCTCAGAAGAGAACATCGTGCCGACTCTCGCTGGTGTCGAGGGATGAGGGTCGGTTATGTCCTACAAGCTGAGACAGTGCCGTTTCGTAAGCTGTGCCCGGCAAGACTTGTGCACATTTCGACAGTACTTTGGGCACATTCGTCCAGGGTGGGTGGACACTTTGGGACAAAGAGGACATCTGAATTGCTGGCGAGGACATACTGGTGGCCGCATATGGTCCGTGACGTTGGGGACTATGTTCGGGCGTGTGTCTCCTGCGCCAAAGAATAAGTCTCCACGACAACGGCCAGCTGGGTTACTTTACCCTTTGCCGGTGGCAGACAGGCCCTGGGAGATGGTTGGGATGGACTTTGTGGTGGGCTTGCCCAAGTCTCGGGGTTGCACCATCATTTGGGTAATCACCGACCATTTTTCCAAAATGGTGCATTTGGTGCCGCTTCCACGGTTACCTTCTGCACGGGCTCTGGCAGCGTTGTTCGTTAGGCACATCTTCCGTCTACACGGCATGCCGGACAAAATTGTCAGTGACCGAGGTCCCCAGTTTGCGTCTCGGTTCTGGAGAGAGCTTTGTCGTCTACTCAGTATTGAGTTGAATCTCTCTTCAGCGTATCATCCTGAGACGAATGGGTTGGTAGAGAGGGTCAACCAGACCTTGGTCACCTATCTACGACATTTTGTCTCTGCCAGGCAGGATGACTGGGCATCCTTGCTACCATGGGCTGAGTTTGCATTAAACAATGCTGTGGCTGACTCCACCGGACAGACTCCTTTCCTTCTGAACTACTGTCAGCATCCGCGGGTTCCGGTGCCCATACCCGTGTCTTCCGCCGACTCCAGGGTGGCAGACTGGGCTGTGGAGGCACGGGAATTTGGGACCGTACCCAGGATGCCATTCAGGCGTCCAAGGAGAGGATGAGGTCCTCCGCCGACGCACATCGGCGCCCCGCTCCAACATTTGCTCCTGGGGACTTGGTGTGGCTCTCCGCCCGTAACATCAGGCTGCGAGTTGAGTCCACTAAGTTGGCACCCCGCTACCTGGGTCCTTTCAAGGTCCTCGAGCAGGTAACCCTGTGGTATACCGTTTGGCTCTTCCACCACGCCTGGGTATCTCCGACACCTTTCATGTATCCCTCCTGAAACCCGTGCTCATGTCCCGGTTTTCTGAGTCATCTGCCGGGACATCGGGTTCATCTACGGATGACCATGAGGTGAACGCCATCGTAGGGTGTAAGGTGGTACGGGGCAAAAAGTTTTATTTGGTGGACTGGAGGGGCTATGGGCCTGAGGATAGGTGTTATGTTTCGGTAGCTGAGGAGTGCAGGTAAAAAAGGCAATACACCAGAGCAGTTGGAATCTATGAGATTGCAGTACCCTGACTAACCACCACAACTAGAGGCAGCCGTGGAGCGTTCCTACGTTGGTCCTAGACGCCTCGTCACAGCCTGAGAAACTAACTACACCTAAAGATAGAAAGAGGAAAGCTATCTGCCCCGGAGCAGATCCCCAAAGAACATAGAAAGCCCCCAAACATGTAATGGCGGTTAGACAAGAAGAAATACTGACACAGACAGAAAATAGTATGAGCAAACGTTGGGGCCCAAACTACCTAAATAGAAAAGGATAGGAAGGGCACTTATTGCAATCCCAAAAAACCCTGAAAAGCACCAACTCTACTAATTTCAAAAACACCTGAGATCACACGACCTCTACCACCTAAATTAGTTCTCTGGTGTAACAAAATCAAAACAGCAGCCACTGAAAAAACTGGAAAAAGCAAATGTACAAACATCAGTGGCTGAACTAAACTGAGAGGGCAAAAGCCCCCGGAGGGGACCCTGAAGGCCCCCACAGAAGTGCAGGACAAAATGCAAAAATCAAGCACAAAAACAAAGAAGAAAATGTCTTATCTGTTAGCAGGAGATGCAGACACGACACAGCAGGCTACAAAGGAAACAGGAATCAAGGATTGAGACCAGAACAATTGATCACGGCAACCCTGATGGGAAGGCGACTCCCTTATATAAGACCAGTCAGTAACACCTGATTCCCAATCCTCACAATCTTCACTGGACAGTCCAGTACCGCCTGCAACCACCAGAGGGAGCCTCTGCTCAGAACTCACCTCAAGCCCATTCACAACAGATAGGTCTTGGGAGCCTGCCGAGCATATTCACGCTCCGCAGCTCATCGCTGCCTTTGAGCGCAGCGAGGCCCAAAGAGGGAGGGTAATGTTAGGGTTCGATTTCCCGCTGCTGCACAAGGGGAGTCTCGAACCCGTCCCGCTGCGGTCTCCCATTCATCTCCGGCCGCAGTGGAGCCTGCTCAGCAGAGACGTCGGTCCAGGCGTCTTGCCCACTCCTCTACTGTGCAGTGACTTGCTGCTGCCTTTCCTGGATCTGCTATTATAGCCAGTGCTGGAGCAGTCGTCTTTGAGACAAAGTCCTGCGTTTTCCCATCTGAGCATGCCCGGAGTGAGATCTCTCATTGGAGATCAGGGGTCACATGTTCAGGTGCTGCAGCGGCTCCTATTGGTCCGCCAGGAATGTCATGTAGCTACGTTTGTTTGTAACAGCTTCTCATTGGTCCTTGTTCCTGGAAGGTCCTGATAGCTGTTGCTATAAAAGGGTAGCATGGCTGGGCCGCCATGCGCTAATATCAATCATTGTATGCTATGCGCCAGTGTGTCATGTGTATGTGTGGATAGGGACCCGGCTGAAATAAGCCACTAGAATACCGACTTAATCGGTGAGGAGTTTGGTATGGTAGCTGGTCAGGGTCGGTGTCCTAGATGCCCTAGATTACCGGCATAACCGGTGAGGAGTTTGATTGCCGTATTCAGGGTCTGGCGTTCAGACGCCATAGATTGCGGGTGACTCCCGCAAGGACATTAGCGCATGATCACGCTTTATGTGCGCGTAGCACTTAACTGTGTATCTGGGAGCCTTACAGGACACAGTGCTTTTTCTCAGCGGCCCTGTGACGTAACAGGGTTCGCTTTCAACGCTAGTCAGCGCCCTAGCGTGTTTTCTTTGCCACTCAGTTGTGTCTAGTGAGTGCGCACACATCGCCATATAGCGTTGCGGCTCCTCTTCTAGCGGCTCTGTGGAGTAACAGAGTTCGCACTCATTGCCACAGCGCATTACGGCGTTTATGTTGGCAGCTCTGCGGGATAACAGAGTTTGCTTCTTGCGCCTTTTTGCCAGCAGCGGGCTTCGCCTGCACGGTGGACCCCAGGCTGCGAACGCACTTATTATTTATATTATTTTGTGCGTTCCGCCAGCCTTAACAATATGTTAGCCTTCTATCAAATTTCATGTTAATTCTCGATGTGTGCAGTTTCGGATATGAGTAGATTCAATTGTCATCAATGGGATCTCAAGGTCGTGCGCTGTGGTCTGGCAGTGTCTCTATGGTAACTTTCCTTCTGTCATCCGCGACGCACATTTGTTTGCCCTGTAATGGGACGGCACTATGTAATAGACTTAATGCTATCTTTACTTTATATTCAACTATGCCAGAGTCCATCCTACATTCCTATATTGATGGCAATGCATCACGCTATGCTATTCCTTAGTACCTTTATTCAACATTTCCAAGTACATCAGCCTCTGCTGCAGGCTTGTACACAGTCTTCTGCGCAGACGCAACTCGCGCGTGCGCTGTGCCGCATCCGTGGCATTGTGGGCCGGAAGAGTCACTGTGGAGATGACAAGCGATGATGTGCGTCCTCCTTCCCATCATCCATCGCGCGCTCCGATGCGCTCTGCCATTGGGCAGTACATCATGCCGAGGCTCATGCCGATTCGTGTATGAGTCCTATCTTCTTGTATAAAATCCCCTGCCCATCCTCATTAACCACACTTCCTGACGAAGCCGAGTGCGGTGAAAAGCGCATCGGGGCTTTTCCGTGCGTTCTCCTGGCACCCCTGCATGCAGCTCCTCAATATGTCACAAGTTAATACTCAGACTATGTTTGTGTACCTTATTTCACTAACTTGTCATGTATTCTTATACTCATTGACTTTCCTTGACTGTTAACTTGGTTTACTGCCGCTGTTTACATATGCAGCCATACTAGAAGACGCGTGTTTTCTCATATACTGCAACCTCCATCAAATGCAGTATTTATTCATTTAGCTGGTACTTGTCTAATTGTGTAATTTTTACTATAATAAAATTGATCTTTTTTCTAAAAATTACCCCTTCTTCTGGTGATTATATTTCATGAATATACTATTTGAGTTTAATTATTTAATCCTATAGGGATCTCTATACTCAGTTCCTTATATTTTCTCTCTCTTTGGTTGTGGTGGTTCCTACCCATGTTTGGAGTATACCACCCTAAGAAAACAGGCCAAATTAGAGTGGTGTTTGACTCCAGTGCTAAGTCTGACCTCAATAACAAACTGCTGGGAGTACTTATGAGTTTCCGTAATGATTTCATTGCCTTCATCGCTGACATTCAGCAAATGTTCCAATGTTTCCTTGTGAGAGAGAGAGACAGGAACTTCCTAAGATTCTTCTGGTACAGAGACAATGATCCTGCTAAAGAAGTCACGGAGTATCGCATGAGAGTGCACATCTTTGGCAACAGTCCTTCACCTGCAGTCGCCTTTTATGGACTCAAAAGGTCGGCTCAAGAAGGAGAAACAGAATATGGATCAAATGTCAGACAATTCATAAAAAAGACTTATGTTGACTGTCTGAAAGCCATGCCTTCAACTGAGACTGCCATCAGTCTTATCAGGAGAGCCCAAGAGATGCTTGCTTGCTCGAACCTCAGGCTTCACAAAATAGCCTCAAACAGCCAAGAACTCATAGAAGCATTCACTTCACAAGACTTATGTAACAGTGTCAGAGACTTGGACTTAGGGTCAGAACCGCGCCAATGCAACGCAGCCTCGGGCTTCTCTGGAATCTACAGTCAGACACTTTCACCTTCCAGGTCAGCCAGGAAGAAAAGCCTTTCACACGTAGAGATGTCCTTTCCACCATCAACAGTCTGTACGATCCCTTGGGTTTCGCAGCTCCTGTTACTATACAAGGCAAAGCTATCATGATCCTGTCAGCGCCAGCGAACTGCCACGGCTGAGCAGGGTGACTCACCCTCACTGTGGAAGGGCCCGGGGTCAGATGCCGCAGGGGAGGCTCAGGCAGAGGGGACCTGAGCAGCATGGTGAGAGGTGACACTGAAGGTAGCAGTAAGCAAAAGGACCTGCGATCATGTGACCACAGGGGGCGGGGCTTAGCATCCTGCTGCTAGAGATGAGTGCAGGACTTTACAGGGACCCTGGATTAGTAAAGAGGGAAACTCAGGTCAGACAAACGGGGTTCATACACAGAGAGGACGGCGCAGTACAGAAGGGGCGAGCAGAGAATAGTCAGAACACAGGCCAGGAGTCATACACGGAGATAGCAATGCAGTACAGGAGGGATAAGCAGAGAATTGTCAGAACAAAGGCCAGGGGTCATACACAAGATAACAACGCAGTACAGGAGGGGCAGGCAGAACTCGTAACAAGAACAGAACCAAGTCAAAACTAAGCAAGCATAAAGTAGCACCAGCACAAAGCACAGGGTCACACACACTCGGCCAAGGGTCAAAGTATAAGCACTCCACCTGGTGGTCACAGGCCTTTTAATTACAGCAGGTTCATCACCCCTCCACAGAGATGTAGATTTTAGTCTGAAAAGAGGATTCATAGGTTCCCATGCAGACAGACTTTTCTAAAGCGAGGATAGGCATTAGTTAGGGACCTGATATACGAGAAGAGCCTTGACGTGGCTATCAGGCTCACATAATTTGGCCATCTTATGCGCTAAGACTTCTCAATTTTTCATATTTCTAAGGTAATGATTTAATTCATTTTTCATATTTTTCATATTTCGTGTTTGCAAGTTATAGCGCTACAGTGTGCTACCTTTTCTTCTTGTATGTATATGAGTTGGTGACTCTAGGTTTAGCACCTGTTCACACTGAATCTAAGTTTGGATGTGCCGGTCAGTTTTTTGATATGTATTAATTTACCTTCTGCCTGAGCACTCCACCTGGTGGTCACAGGCCTTTTAATTACAGCAGGTTCATCACCCCTCCACAGAGATGTAGATTTTAGTCTGAAAAGAGGATTCATAGGTTCCCATGCAGACAGACTTTTCTAAAGCGAGGATAGGCATTAGTTAGGGACCTGATATACGAGAAGAGCCTTGACGTGGCTATCAGGCTCACATAATTTGGCCATCTTATGCGCTAAGACTTCTCAATTTTTCATATTTCTAAGGTAATGATTTAATTCATTTTTCATATTTTTCATATTTCGTGTTTGCAAGCTATAGCGCTACAGTGTGCTACCTTTTCTTCTTGTATGTATATGAGTTGGTGACTCTAGGTTTAGCACCTGTTTCTTGTATTAGCACCTAGTTCACATACTGAATCTAAGTTTGGATGTGCCGGTCAGTTTTTTGATATGTATTAATTTACCTTCTGCCTGAGCACTCCACCTGGTGGTCACAGGCCTTTTAATTACAGCAGGTTCATCACCCCTCCACAGAGATGTAGATTTTAGTCTGAAAAGAGGATTCATAGGTTCCCATGCAGACAGACTTTTCTAAAGCGAGGATAGGCATTAGTTAGGGACCTGATATACGAGAAGAGCCTTGACGTGGCTATCAGGCTCACATAATTTGGCCATCTTTGCGCTAAGACTTCTCAATTTTTCATATTTCTAAGGTAATGATTTAATTCATTTTTCATATTTTTCATATTTCGTGTTTGCAAGCTATAGCGCTACAGTGTGCTACCTTTTTTCTTTGAAAGTATAAGCGACAGGGAATGGCTCCACAATGAGGCTATAAGAAGCCTCCAGAATCCCAAAATGAGGCCATCCAGATTAATCTCTGAACTACCTAATCCCACAAACAAAGCAGCTCATGACAAAAGCCTTACTAAGAGACTTAACTAATGAAACATCCGACTGGGATGCACCTCTGCCACCTGATAAGAGAATCCAGTGGGAAGGATGGAAGAACTCTTTAGCAGCCCTCTCCAACCTGAACGTGCCAAGACCATACACCCCTGTGCTGTCTACAGAAATACAAAGCCAAAAACTGTATGTATTTGCAGATGCTTCTGTCAAAGCAATTGCCGCTGTCGCCTATCTCAAAACTGTAATCTCAAAACTGTAAAAATGTCAGAGCCACATTGGATTCGTTATGGAGAAGGCCAAATTTGCTCCACAACCAGAGCACACTATATCCAGGTTAGAGCTTTATGCTGCAGTTTTAGCCGTTGAGTTAGCAGAGTTCATCGCATCCGAGATGGATATCTGTTATGTTTTGGTAGCTGAGGAGAGTAAGCAAAAACGGCAATACACCAGAGAGGCTGGAACCTATTGGATTGCAGTAACCTGAACTAACCACACAACTAGAGGTAGCCGTGGAGCGTTCCTACGTTGATCCTGAACGCCTCGTCACAGCCTGAGAGATAACTACACCTAAAGGCAGAAAGATGAAAGCTATCTGCCCCGGAGCAGATCCCCAAAGAAAATAGGAAGCCCCCAAACATGTAATGGCGGTTAGACAAGAGGAAGCACGGACACAGACAGAAAATAGAATGAGCAAACGCTGGGGCCCAATCTGTCTAGATAGAAAAGTACAGGAAAGGATACTCACTGCAATCCAAAAAAAATCCTAAAAAAAACAACACTACTGATTGCAAAATCACCTGAGATCACACGACCTCTACCACCTAAATAGTTCTCTGGTGTAACAAAACTAAGCCGCAGCCACTGAAAAAACAGGAAAAAGCAAATGAACAAACAACAGTGGCTCCAGATAAACTGAGAGGAGCACAAGCCCCCCGGAGGGGACCTGGCTGACCTCCACAGAAGTGCAGGGAACAATGCAAAAAGCAAGCACAAAAATAAAAGCAGAAAATATCTTATCTGATAGCAGAAGATGCAGACAAGACTCAGCAAACTTCCAAATGAACCAGGAACCACAATTGAGACAAGAACAATTGATCACCGGCAACCATCATGGGAGAGAACCTCCCTTATATCAGACCAATCCGTGATCCCAGATTGCCACTCCTCGCTGAAAGGTTCAGTACTGTCAGTTACCACCAGAGGGAGCCTCTGCTCAGAAACCATTTTTAGCACATTCACAACAGATATCGACCTGACACAGGCCAAGTTATACTTAGACAGCAAAGTAGTCCTTGGATATATCCACAATGAAACTAGGTGATTCTATGTTTACGTCAACAACAGAGTGCTACAAATTAGGAGATCAGTTCATCCAAAACAGTGGCATTACATCCCCATGGACCAAAATCCTGCAGATCACGCAACTAGAGCAGTTGACGCACGTCGACTAGGAAGCACAACATGGCTCTCAAGACCAAAACTATTGTACACTGTGGAACATTTCTTAGACACCTTTGAACTAGTAGGAGAGGACTCAGATGCTGAAATCCGCCCTCAGGTGTCTACACTTCATACAACGACCTCTGCTATCCAGCTTGGATCTCACAGGTTTGACAAATTTTCAAGTTGGAAGTCACTTATTCGAGCCATTACCTGCCTGACTCATATAACTCACTCATTCAGGACCACCAGAGCTTGTGACATAGAAAAATATAAAGGTTGGCATCTTTGTAAAAATACCTATGTTACCTCAGACTTGGAATTCTCCAGAAACCACATCATCTCCACTGTTCAAAGAGAAACCTACTTTGTAGAAATCCAATGTCTCATTAACAAAGCTCCAATACCAGAGAGCAGTGTATTGAGGAAACTCGACCCATTGATCGACAACAATGGCCTGCTGAGAGTAGGAGGCCGACTCAGGGAAGCTAAAATGGAGTTTGAGGAGAAATTCCCTCTTATCCTTCCCGGAAAATGTCATGCTACTACTTAATCATACAACACTATCACAATCTGGTCAAGCACCAAGGAAGACTATTTACAGAAGGAGCCATCAGAACTGCTGACCTGTGGATTGTCGATGCAAAGAGACTCATCAGTAGTGTCATCTACAAATGCATTACCTGCTGTAAGCTCTGTGGTTCGACTCAAATCCAAAAGAAGGCTGACCTACCAGCAGATAGACTCAGCCCAGACCCTACTTTTACCAGCATTGGTCTCGATGTGTTTGGGCCTTGGTCAGTTGTTACACGTCATACGAGGGGCGGACAAGCCAATAGTAAACGTTGGGCTGTCATGTTTACCTGTATGTCAATCAGAGCTGTCCACATAGAGCTCATTGAGTCCCTTGACACTTCAAGCTTCACCAATGCTTTAACACGTTTTATTGCCATCCGCGGTCCTATCAAGCACATATGTTCGGACAGAGGTACTAATTTCATTGGTGCAGCAAAAGAATTAGGAATGCCTTCAAATCTAGACTATAAGACTCTCGAGAGGTTCCTCAGTGACCAAAGTTGCACATGGTCATTCAACCCGCCTCACTCTTCACACATGGGTGGATCATGAGAATGAATGATTGGTCTAGTACGGAGAATTCTTGACTCCACTCTTCTTCAAGAAGGAGCAGCGAGGCTTACCCACGAAAGCCTGATCACCTTCATGGTAGAAGCCGCAGCTATAATCAATGCAAGACCTTTGGTTCCGGTCCCTAACGACGCCGAGGAGCCTTTGTTATTGACTCCAGCTATTCTCCTTACCCAGAAAACAGGACTATCCGGTGCTCCTCCAGGAGGATTCGATGCCAAGGACCTGTACAAGCGCCAATGGAGACAGGTACAAAGTCTTGCAAATACTATCTGGGACAGGTGGCGCAAACAGTATTTGTCCACCCTGCAGCCACGGACGAAGAGGCAATCCACTAGGCCTAATCTGGGCATTGGTGACCTTGTTTTTGTGAAAGACTGCCAAGTTCACCGGAACCAGTGGCCACTTGGTCTAGTGACTACAACATTCCCGAGTAAGGATGGCAACGTCCGCAAAGTTGAACTGAGGATAGCCAAAGGGAATGAACCTAAGACATTCTTCAGACCAGTATCTATACTGGTTTTAAGGCCCCGTCACACATAGCGACTCACCAGCGATCCCAACAACGATATGAACTTATCAGGATCGCTGATGTGTCGCTACATGATCGCTGGTGAGCTGCCAAACAGGCAGATCTCAGCAGCGATCAAGACAGCGACTATGCGGGTAACAAGCAATGCACGTCGCTTAGTTACCCGCAGTGTACGTTAGATACCAAGCCGCTGGTGCAGGGAGCTGGTAACCAAGGTAAGCAGCAGGTTTCTAAGCCCGCCCGGCGCTTAGAAACCAGCTGTTTACCTTGGTTACCAGCTCCCCTGCACAGTGCGCTGGTATCTAACGTACACATCGGGTTTCTAGGCGCCGCGCGCAGCGCCTAGAAACCCGATGTTAACCTTGGTTACCAGCTCCAGCTCGCTGATCGCTGGTCTCCCGCCTGTCACACGCAGCGATGCATACTGGCCAGTGGGAGACCAATGATCAAAAAAATGTCCAGGACATTCAGCGACGATCAGCGATAACCAGCAGGTTGGCTGATCGTCGCTGCGTGTCACACACAGCGATATCGCTGGGGAGATCGCTGTTGCATCACAAAACTTGTGACTCAGCAGCAATCTCGCTATGTGAGACGGGGGCTTTATTGTTGCCTTCGGAGGAAAAAGATAGCGACATCCGTTGATGCCAGACGGGGAGTGTTCTGTCTCCGACATCTAATTGTTTCTGACGTTGTTTGTTTTGCATAATTGAACTTTCATTTGTGTATATAGGAGTTTTAACAATCTGCAGTGTTTTGGCTCCCTCTAGTGACCAGTGTCATATTCGCAGTCTTATATTGTTTTTCTTTCACTTTCTGTAAATCTTTTCCCTCCTTTTGCAATGCATTATGGTAGCTTCACAGTGCATTATGGTAGCCTTGCAAAGCATTGTGGTAGCTTTCCCTCACTTTCCTCCATTTTCCTTCAGCCTGCATCCAGGAAGCATCTCATCTTTTCCTCTCCCCTTGTGATAGCATCTCTGTTTCACCGCATCAATATATCAAGTTCAATAAAAGCACAGACTCAACCACAGTCTCCTTATTGGACCCCAGTATAGTGGTTTAGCTTTCTGTATAGCTGCACTAAGTCTGCTTCATTCAGTGAGGACAGAACACTCCTCTTCCTCCTCCTCCGAGGTCGGGGATGCGGGTTGCAAGGCCGCCCACCGCTCAGACACTTTTCCCAGCAGGGCCTCCTTCCATTTTGCTATCTCCGCCATCTGCGTCTTTTGGAGTTGACGACTTAGCACCTTCACCTTGACTCCAAGAAACTCCGCGTCCACTGCAGGCAGCTGGTAGGGGTTTCCGTCCTGAACTCTCCGACCACCGCTTGCCATGATGCCCACCGGGTTCCTTTCTGCCTTCCCTTCAGCACACTTCATCACACACTGCTTTGTGCTTTCCCACTCTCCTCTCTTTGTGGGCGTTCCTCTCTTTTTCCCGCCAGTCGCACCAGGATGCGGATCCACTTGGCCGACGGACAAGTACTTTTTTTTTATCAAAGTCTTTGCAGTGGGTGAGTACGGCTTTTTGCACCTAACCCGGCCCATGATAGGTGCACGGAACTGACTAATCGGTCGGTAGATCCTGTTTGTGACGTAAAAAATGCGACGCCCCCAGTGCCGTGGGGTACGCCGTCCGAGTCAGACAGTTCTTTGGTGGTTAATCACGGCAACGGTGACCCGGTCCGTGGCCCAGGGCATGCAGTAAAATGAAGGGAAGATAATTTTATAGGGAAATAATTTCGTGATGCCACCCGCGGTATTCTGCAATAGATGGCCGATGCTGCGATTCAGGTCCACTGGGGCAGTTGGTCACCCAGCAGAGATGTTACAGCTCTCCACAGGTAGTACAGGGCAGGTGATGCAGTAAATAAATCCGAGGACACAGCAAGGTGCAGTTTTCACACTTTACTTACGGTCTTTAGGTTACAAACACCAGCCGGGTGCTGTGTCCTCTGGGTCGGTGATCCAGTCAGCTCTTGGGTAGTTTGGGGTACACCTTACCCGGACCCCCTTCTTGTGTACCTCCTCCAGTCATCTCTCCTTGCGCTGGCTAATGCCTTTCCTGCCCTGCGCCTCACACACAGTGTCTCAAGGCAGCAGCCTCAGATCCTATCGGGCGACGTCTTCATGGTCCCCTTGATCCTATGTGGCTGCATTTTCGGCAAATGTTTGTGGATTTGGCTGTTGCACATACAGTCACAACAGCCTCTGATTTGCTTGCTGGGTCCTATAGTTTCTACACTAGTCTGGGGCCAGTCTCACAACTGCGACTTGGTCCCTCCGTCCGACTATGGTCGGCCAGGATTCGGGTGCCACAGGTGGATTCCTCATGTCCCTGGTCCCTAGGACCCCTTCTTCCTCTCAGGAGCTCCTTCCAACACCACTGCTCCTCTCCACTTCTCTCACTACTCTCCTTCCAACTGTCACACCCCCTTCCCACCCAAACTGAGGCTCCTCCCCTCTCCCTTGGGGGTGGTGTGTGGTGTTGGATGCACATATGCGAGCACAGGGTGGTGCCCCCTCCTTACCCGAGAGCTGAGGTGCAGTACCTCTGGGGCGACTGGACCCTTAGGGGCGCCACAGCAGAATCATGTTGTGGGGATGTTTTCTGGCAGCAGGGACCAGGAAAAATGGTTTTAGTCGAAGTTAAGATGGATGGTGCTAAATACAGGGACACATCTCAGCAAAACCTGTTTTATTCTGTCAGTGATTTGAGACTGGGATGAAGGTTCACCTTCCAACAAGACAATGACCTAAAGCATAATGAGACTCTTTGTAAATGACTGACTTTGGGGGTGTGAATAGTTTTTCACACTGCAGTTTTCAATTATTTTGTCCTATTTGTTGCTTGCTTCACAATAAAAAGAAAACCAAATGTTCCCATGTTCTTTGCATGAATTGATGCAAACTCTCAAAGCAAACAATGAAATTCCAGGTTTTGAGGGAATAAAACATGAGAAATGTCAATGGGGGTTATATACTTTCGCAAGCTACTGTTTCAAAGAAATAAGTGCATGATGTAGATTTTTTTACACGTACAGATTCAGTGAAAAAAAAGTGCAAATCTGAACAGCCCAACTTGAATTGCTCCAAGTACTGTTAGTTTTTTCCATGATTGGGATCGGACCAAAAATACTGTAGAGTGAACCTGGCCTAAGACATAACCTAAGATATCTTGGGCTTAAATGCACATCATGACAATGTAGCTTATAGTATTGATTTACAATTATTTCTACTAGCCATGCAAAAATCATTTTAGTACATACATTCTATCTCCCAGAGGCATCAGAGTTTTGAAAAGCAGCTTAGCACCTTTTATGGGTGTCAGTAGATCCAGACCATTTTTAATGTCTTGTATTGATCTGATACGTAGCTGATATGTACAATCTGCTAACAGTAATCAGTGCAGGTCAGAAAATTGAGAGGACTGTTGTCTTTATGATTGGGCATATCTAGAGGACCAGTGTTGCTAGGCATCCAATATGAGGGGATATTTACGTACTGTGAATCGCAAATCTTCCATTTGGCCTGTGTGCTTTGTGCCTCATATTAAATGGATTTTGTTTCCTTTGGCACTGAAGAGGTTAACAACTCTTTGTGGATTGAGTCATGCAGCTCCATCTCACAGCTGCTCCAGACCTGCTCGTTTTCACCCTCTATAAAACCTGGCCAGACCTTCTCATCCTGCCTGTGAAAGTTTTGCTTGATGGAGTTGCTGTGCTGAAGTTGGAGTTCATAGTTGTTGCTGGAGATTGTTGCGTGCTTTTTGGTGATGCTTTCTTCATTATCCTATTCCCATTTGGTTTGCACCTTCCTATTCTTCCCTTTATTCCTCTCTACCCTTGGTGACTATATTTGTATGTAAGTTGCTTTTTGTAATCCCTGTTTGTCTTATATATGTGTAAATATCTGTCCCAGGCCTCCTGGGGGAGGGAACAGCTTAGGACATTAGCAAGAGCATATAGGAAAGATGTGTATCTTCGTACCGTGTTAGCCAGTAGATAGAAAAATATTTAGAATTGAGAGTCCTCAGTGGTTGATACCTTTTAATGGCTAACTGAAAAAATGGTAACAAATTGGAAGCTTTCGAGACTACTCAGGTCTCTTCATCAGGCAAAGACTAATACAACATCTGAAGAATCACATATTTATACACAACAGGACACAGGAATAGTGCAATGGATAAGACAAGTGACGTAAAGCAGAACTGTCAATATGGGAGAGGGATGAACAGTCGTGGCAATAAATATTGGACCAGTTCATAGATAAGGAGTGTGAAAGTTTTATTGCCCTCTGATTGGGGTCTGGTAATGTTTTGTGATGCTCCCACAGGGTCTTAGGAGCAAATTCCTTAATTGATGTAAAAAGCCATAAATCCATGCGATATGTTCATTCCAGCATTGAGAGTGTCAAAGGTCGTCATCAGTTTGTATTCACAAACTCTCCTGTGTCTCTGAGATGTGAAATTACCTTTCAATACAAGTAATTTCATGTCCATTATGCTATGACCGGCCATACAAAAATGTTTGGCCACAGGTAGATCCATTCTCTTTTCTCTTATTGTGTGGCGATGAGAATTCATCCTTGTTCCCAGTTTTTGCTCTGTCTCCCCACATACAGACCCCAGTTGGACATTTAGTACATATAATTAGGTACACCACATTAGATGTGATGCAGCTGAAAGTCCCTGGGATCTTGTAGTCCTGATGTGAGTTGGGGATCTTTATCTTGTCCGTGGTCATTATATATAAATGGACAGGTTTTACATTTTTTCTGGTTGCAAGGAAAGGTTCCTGCAGCTGTTGGAGAGGACAGGGAGCTTCTGATAATGATGCTTCTTAGATTTGGGGGCTGCCTAAAACACAGTAGTGGGGGGTCCGGAAATATGGATTGTAATCGGTCATCTTTTTGTAGTAAAGGTTGTAATTTCCGTGCAGCTCCTTTTAGCACCTCCAGATTTGAATTGTAGGTGACTACTAGAGGCACCAGGTTATTTTCTTCTTTAGCTTTGTAATGTAGCAGGTGATTCCTTGATATTCTGGTGGCTCTTGTAATTTGGTTTTCAATTGTTCTTGGATGGTAGCCCTGATTTAAAAAGGTCTTTCTGAGGCGACCAAGGTGTTCATCTCTATCCATGGAGTTGGAACATATACGGTTGTATCTGATGGCTTGGCTGTAGATAATACAGTTAATATATGTGTTTTGGATGGAAACTGTCCCATTTAAGGTATGTTGGATGGTCGATTGGCTTCTGATACATGATGGACATGAAATTACTTGTTTGAAATTTCACATCTCAGAGACACAGGAGAGTTTGTGAATACAAACTGATGACGACCTTTGACACTCTCAATGCTGGAATGAACATATCGCATGGATTTATGGCTTTTTACATCAATTAAGGAATTTGCTCCTAAGACCCTGTGGGAGCATCACAAAACATTACCAGACCCCAATCAGAGGGCAATAAAACTTTCACACTCCTTATCTATGAACTGGTCCAATATTTATTGCCACAACTGTTCATCCCTCTCCCATATTGACAGTTCTGCTTTACGTCACTTGTCTTATCCATTGCACTATTCCTGTGTCCTGTTGTGTATAAGTATGTGATTCTCCAGATGTTGTATTAGTCTTTGCCTGATGAAGAGACCTGAGTAGTCTCGAAAGCTTGCAATTTGTTACCATCTTTTCAGTTAGCCATTAAAAGGTATCAACCACTGAGGACTCTCAATTCTAAATATTTTTCTAGCAAGAGCATAGTAATGTCAGAGACTCAGGCCTCTCTACCCTTAAGCGTACCCCCGGGACAGATAGTTAGGGTCCCAGTTCCAGTGACAGTTTGAAGCCTCTTCTTCCTAACCGAATACCATCACAGCATGACACAGGGCCTTGTCAGACAATGGCTGACACCTTGCAGTCGTAGACATTCTGCTGAGGCCCTCAACGACATTCCTGGAGCTCGTCTGCTCCGCTTTCCTCTCTGGTGCCACATCTGTCTGTGGTTTGGCACGCAGGGCTTTTATATCTATGAATTCCTTCCTGTGGGTCACCTGATCAGATCCAGCACCGAAGTTGCTCCCCCTGCAAATCTTCCAGCACCATTTGGTTCCGCTTGATTTCGCCTTGGCCAGCAGATGGCATTCTCTCCTCATTAATGGTACATCCTGCAAGGGCTTTTCAGGGATTTCACTTTTCTTATTACAATTGCAGTGGTAAGGAATCTAATGGTCTCACAAAAATCCCTAATTCTGTTGACCAACACAACTGTAAGATTTAGAGATGGATGTAACAGAATACATGGCTCACAAACCTTGAATACAATGTGTGAGGTACTGCATTTGGTATAAGTGGTTGATGCAAAATTTTGGCGTACTGAAAATTTTAGTTGCTCCAATAATGCATAGAATTTGTTTTCCTTGCTTACTGGTCAGCACGTGTCCCTAGTTATCTGGCAAAAGTGCCACATTCACAGCGGAGCTTTCATATGACTCCATGACTAATAAAATCTTATACCACCCCTGTTTCATATGGTTTATTTTTCTTTCAATGGCATCTTAGCCATTGAAAATTGCATGTACTTCTTTTGATATAAATGGTCACCTGACCATATTGTTTTTAGCTTCAGATTCAGGGCACATGCAACAGCATGCTGTTACAGCTACAATATATTTTCTTCTCATGACTTCAACAATCAAATGGCTTTTCAAATTCAAATATAGGGTTCTCGTGACGATTTCCTACTAAGGGCTCATACTCACTTGCGCCGAAAACGGATGATATTCAGCCGAAAAAAAAATCGGATTCAAATCTGACCAATGTTATTCAATAGGTGACATCTCATTTGCGATTTTTTTCTCAGCCGAAATTGGTGTGAGAAAAAAATCGCAGCATGCTACGATTTGATGCGATTTTGGCATGATAATCGCCAATGCAAGTCAATGGGTGCGAGAAATCATCGCACAGCACTCGCACCATGTGAGTGCTGTCTGATTTATACGCATCAGTCTCCTTTGAAAAGCCGACAATTCATCCCCGGCTACTGTAAAATCACACTGACAGCTCACAAAACACTAGATACATACACATAGAATACATTATATATAATATATATATATATATATATATAATACATTTTGGACACATACATATATATATTGTGAGACAGTGAAGGAATATGTGTTGAATGAGGTGTATATTTCACCTAAGTACTTTGCTGACTGGTATGAGCGAAATGTGTGGCTTTGTAAACCTGGTGGTAAAGAAAGGTCACTACACCTGCCATTCAGTACACGCTTGCAGCTCAGACCTGAATCCACTCAGGTGTTGATTAGGAAGCCAGAAGTAGGTGCTTGGGAGCACAGTCAGAGAGCTCGCTTAGTCTGGACACAGGAGGGGTCCAGGCACAGAAGGTGTCTCCAGGAGTATGAGCTGTCTCAGTCTGGGTGCTCGATGTACCCCGGACACAGGAGTCTCTGTGAGAATCCATGCGGATAGCTGCTGAATAGGAGGGGAGCTCTCTCAAGTCTGGACGTTGAAGGTGCCTTCAGACACAAGGAGGAGACTCTGTGAAACTCCATGCTGGTAAATGCTGAACATATGTGTTGTTTTGGGCACAGGCTGTTAGAGCCTGGACCCGGATAGAAAGGGAAATCTATCTAAGTGTAGTAAGTGGCTGGACAAGCCCAGGCTTTATGTTTATGATTTGGTTTTGATTATGTTCTGTTTGCTGTGGACTTTAATAAAACTGGTTGCGGCCAGTTTTTAACAGAACTGACTGTCTGTGAATGGTCTCTTTATGCCACTCCGTCTCCCCAAGACGGCGATCCCAGAGCTATATCCCCTGAAATGTTACAATTGGTGCTGGAATGTGCGTGCAGCACAGTGGCGAGAGACAGCAATAAAGGTGAAGTCTGTTGAAGCAGCAGCAGAGAAAAAAAAAAAAAGTGTGTCAGCAAAAACGTCTGATTGGAGCAGTCTTAAAGAGACAGTAGCCCTAATAGACTTTGCAAAGGAAAAAAAAAAGTGTGTCAATAAAGGAGAAACGTCTGTTGGAGCAGTCTTAAAGAGAAAGTGGCCCTAATAGAGTTTGCAGAGAAAAAAAAAAAAGTGTCTGCACAGCAAAGCTGAATTTTTTGTGAAAAAGACTGTGGAGTGTGTATGTCTTGAGTGAAGACTGCTGTTGTTGAGACAGAGAAGTCTGACAGCATGGATGACAGCATGAGGCGCTGTTTGAACAAATGGCGCAAGTTAATGTGCAACATAAGACTGCCGTGGTTGAGACAGATAAGTCCGGCAGTGTGGAGGAGCTCGTTGAGTACCTGGTCCAGGCCCAGCGGAGCATGCAGCAGAGCATGGAGCGGCAGCGCCTGCAGCACCAGCAGCGCATGCAGCAGGCCCAGCAGCAATTCCTGCAGCAGCAGCAGGGGATAACCGGTTGTTTTTTGAGCAGGTTGCAGCACTACAAAAGACTTGCAGCGCATCGTCCCAAAGTAATGTTGCAAAGTCACCTGCATTGTCCGCTGTAAAGAAGGCGGTAAGACGGTCCCTGAAAAAGATAACACCTCGTGATGATGTGGAGGTATATCTCACTAGGTTTGAGGGACTGGCAGAGAAGGAGAATCTGCCCCTATCTGAATGGGCCATGATGGTCGCACCCTATCTGATTGGAGAACCCCAAAGGGCCTATGCTGACCTGAGTGAGCAGGACAGCCAAGACTATGCCAAGCTGAAAGCGGAGATTCTTACCCGGCTGGGTGTTACGGTGACAGCCCGTGCCAGGGGAGTTCATGACTGGAGATGCAGTTGGGAGTCTGCAGTCAGCAAACCTGATTATGGAGTTGAAAAGGTGATAGTGGACGCTACACCCAAGCACGTCCTCCTGAGGTACAGCCAGAGGTCGGACAAGGACACCACCAGGACGCCAATCGTCTGGTCAGCCTGATGGAGAGGGCCTTCGCCACCAAGGACTGCCTCCGTGACCAGCCGTCTGAGAGGTCGTCACTTCGGAGTTCCTGGACGCCGAACTCTCCCGGTAAGAGCGTTCCAGCTGTTGGGGTCGTGTGGGTGGGAGAGTGTGATGGACAGTGTTGGAGATGTCGTGAAATTGCAGCCAACTGTCCAATAGAGGGGGAGCCTATGTGTTGTGATGTTGGAGGATCTCTCTCTCCCTGCGCAGAGCCTGTGTGTGTGTCCACCTCAGCCGAAGAGACTGGACCACAGGGGTCCCCGGTGGTTGTAAATGACTGCCCAGCACAGGCCCTCTTGGACTCAGAGAGTCCAGTGACTTCCGTATGGGACAGCCTGATTGATAGGGACTTTATCCCTGATAAACACCTGAGTGTGGTGTGCGTCCATGGAGACACCAAAGTCTACCCAGAGACTGCCGTGGACTTGATCCCCAAACGCGGGGAGGTTTCATGTGAAGTGGGGGTAGTGAAGAACCTGGTGCACCCCGTCATATTGGGTAATGACTTTCCCCAGTTAAGGATCTCTGGGGGAAAAATGTTTCTGATGGACAGTGTGATGAAGCTCCTACTGAGGGTGCGCAGTCCCGAGGGGCGGAACACAATGCTAGTGGGCCGTTAAACTTATGTGATGATGATGATGATGATGATGATGATAATGATAATGATGATGATGATCATGATAATGATGATGACCATGATAATGATGCTGATGCTGATAATGATAATGATGATGACTGTGATAGAGATGAAATTCCTTTGCAGGTGATGGTGGGAGACGAGGATGGTGGTTCTCGGGAACCGAGTGTCCCTGACTTACCTGTGTCCTGTGACAATTTTGAGAGTGAACAATGGCGAGACCCCACTCTTAAAACGGCACAGGAAAATATAATTGTTCTAAATGAGGTTTCCCAAGAGCCTGGCTCTGAGGAGAGGTTTCCTCATGTTGCCATAAACACTCACCTGTTGTATAGGGACACTGAATTCCAGGGAGAGGTCGTGAGCCAGCTCCTAGTACCTGAGCTATATGGAAGTATAGTGCTGGGGTTGTCACATAGTCACATACTTGAGGGACCACCTGAGGGAAACCAGGGACCAGATGGTGAAGTTAATGTTGTGGATGACATGTTAACTAAGGTTCCAGATCAAGATGTGAATGAGAATGAATTGTATAACCCTGACAGTGAGCAGGATGTGAATGAAAATGAATTGTATAACCCTGACAGTGAGCAGGATGTGAATGAAAATGAAGTGTATAACCCTGAAAGTGAGCCAGATGTGGCTGAGAAAAAGGGGTCAGACAGTGGTAGTGATAGTGAATCATCTGATGACAATAAAGCAACCAGTGCAAATGAGGAAGGCATGGTAGCAGAGGAGGTTGAGAGTCCTGAGAAGAAAGCTGATGCTGACCTTACAGCCGGACAGAAGATGGCATCTGAAGATGTTTTACAGTTGGCCGGTTCCCTGGCAAAGACTAAGGTGAAAGGAGGAGAGCTGAGCTTTAAAGGCAGGACTCTGAAACTGAACACAGCACAAGTGGATGCTGTTGAAGATGAGAAGTTATCAATGTGTGGTGTGGATCTGCATCATGCCAAGGACTCTGAGGGTGATGCTGCAGAGGTGGAAAAAGCCATGGAAGTGGTAGACACCAAACCAGATGCCTCACCAGAAGCTGAGGTCTCAAGTGAAGCTGTGAGGAACAAGACTGAAGATGTGGGGACTGACTCTGCCCCGGAATCTGTTTCTGCCGGAGACAGCGGCGTGGACGGTGTACTGTCCGGATCCGTGCTGCAACTCGCGAAGCTCGGGCCGGAAGTTCGGCGCCCGGTGCTCCATCGGTGTTCCCGAGCGACACAAAGGATCTGGATAAATCCCAAGATGAGATTTTGAGACATCAGGTTGGCCTTGGTGAGCTCAAGCGCATTTTCATGGAGTCTACACCTGAACCACGTCCCAGTGAGTGGGAGGGGCGATGTGTCGCTCCGTTGCCACTGCAGACACACAGGAGCTCAGATGGGATGCAGAACGTGGTGGAAGAGAAGACTGATGGTAGGGCTTCTGAGCATGTCCTACCAGAAGAGCCTGTACAAGAAGAGGATGAAGTATGTGTACCGAAAAAGAAAAACGATCAGCTCCCTCTACAGTGCCAATCGTTTGAACAGTGTGGCTCAAAATGGTCAGAGACCATGACAGAGGCGCTTAAGTTCTGTGAAATAGAATTTATGAATCAACTGATATTTAAGAAAGTAGATGTGCTAAAAAAGGTTCAGGGGGAATTAGAGAAAGCTGAAAAAACCCCTATACCTCCTGTGACAGTTGGTGACACAGGTCAGTGCCCCAAAAACAGGAGGTACGAAAGTTTCTGAGGAAGAATCAGCAGAGGTGTTCTGACGTGCCTGGTCGTACTTCTCTGGTGAGGCACTATACCGAGACTGAGGCTGGCACTAAGGTCAAGCTGAAACCGTGCAGGACACCCGAGGCCCGCAGAGAGCATAGGACTGGGAGGGTACAGCGTAGTGCGGTTGCTTTAGGTGAAGATACAGATGACAATGGTGAAGAGGAACTTGGTGTTGGCCATAACTGGTCCGGAGTTCACTGTCTCTTTAGGATTGTTGACCAGCCCTCCGGTCTGGATGACCAGCCCTCCGGTCTGGAGAAGAGGGGGGGGATATGTGAGACAGTGAAGGAATATGTGTTGAATGAGGTGTATATTTCACCTAAGTACTTTGCTGACTGGTATGAGCGAAATGTGTGGCTTTGTAAACCTGGTGGTAAAGAAAGTTCACTACACCTGCCATTCAGTACACGCTTGCAGCTCAGACCTGAATCCACTCAGGTGTTGATTAGGAAGCCAGAAGTAGGTGCTTGGGAGCACAGTCAGAGAGCTCGCTTAGTCTGGACACAGGAGGGGTCCAGGCACAGAAGGTGTCTCCAGGAGTATGAGCTGTCTCAGTCTGGGTGCTCGATGTACCCCGGACACAGGAGTCTCTGTGAGAATCCATGCGGATAGCTGCTGAATAGGAGGGAGCTCTCTCAAGTCTGGACGTTGAAGGTGCCTTCAGACACAAGGAGGAGACTCTGTGAAACTCCATGCTGGTAAATGCTGAACATATGTGTTGTTTTGGGCACAGGCTGTTAGAGCCTGGACCCGGATAGAAAGGGAAATCTATCTAAGTGTAGTAAGTGGCTGGACAAGCCCAGGCTTTATGTTTATGATTTGGTTTTGATTATGTTCTGTTTGCTGTGGACTTTAATAAAACTGGTTGCGGCCAGTTTTTAACAGAACTACTGTCTGTGAATGGTCTCTTTATGCCACTCCGTCTCCCCAAGACGGCGATCCCAGAGCTATATCCCCTGAAATGTTACAATATATATATATTTATAGTTCATACACTTCTAAATACTGTAATAGCCGCTAATTCAATTGCCCGCTTTTGTGAAATCACAGAAGCCGACATGAAATGATACATTGTTTACACACAGTTAACCATGTCATTTCATGTATTTTGATATATGGTTTTAACTTACAATTACATAAGTGTATGTGTGCAAAATTTCAGAAATGTAGGGGTTAATTAAAGGTGTAAATTCGTTGAAAAAAAATGCGTGGGCTCCTGCTGTATTTTCTCCACCAGACAGACAAAGCAAGCGAGTGGGGGCAGATAATGATAGCCTAGGGAGGGTACATTTTTTGTGCCCCCCTGGCTACTAACATCTGCCCCCAGACACCCCAGAAAAGGCAAATCTCTAATTAGATTAGCCCTTTCTGGCACTTTGCCCGTCTATTCCCATTGCCCTGTAGCGGTGGCAAATGGGTTAATAAGGGGTTAAATCCACCTTGCTATTGAAAGGTGACTTTAAGCCAGGTTAATAATTGAGAGCTGTCAATTAGACAACTATCAATTATTAATCCTATTGTATGAAAGAAAAATCAAACACACACACTTTAATAAAAAAGAAGTTTAATGAAATAATCAAACAGTTTTTGACCATATTTTATTTTCCTGCTAAAACCATTTCCTGTAATAAAAATAAAATAAAAAAGCAAAATTATTCTTACCTATCCGATGCACAGTCAGGTCCCACGCTGTAATCCATCAGAAAGGGTTAACAGGTTACAGCTAGCAGGGAGCTAATGCTGCCTGCTGAGCTGTTACCCCCTGAATTAATCAGTTCCTCTCCCGGCGAAAGGAGAGGAAGTGATTAATGTGTTTAGCTTAATTGATTTATTCCCACTTTTACTTCAGGTCAGGTCACCCTGACCTGACCTGAAGTGAAAGTGTGAAGCAATCAATTAAGCTTCATTCATTAATCACATCCTCTCCTGTCGGCAGGAGATAAGCTCATTCATTCAGGAGCTTTCAGCTGAGAAGGCAGCATTACTTGCTGCTTGGCTGAAAGCTAGTTAACCCTTTGTGAAGGATTACAGCGTGGGACCTGACAGATCGCCGGAGAGGTAAGAATAATGTTGTTTTATTATTTTTTCTTTATTATAGGAGACCAAGGGCTTCGCAGGGATTAAGAGTTAAATAAAAGATGGTCAAAAAAATGTGTTTTTATTTAATTAAAAATATTTATTCTTAAAGTGTGTGTGTTTTTTTTTATTTACTTCAATAGGATTAATAATTGATAGTTGTCTAATTGACAGCTCTCAATTATTAACCTGGCTTAAAGTCACTTTTCAATTGCAAGGTGGCTTTAACCCCTTATTAACCCATTCGCCACCGCTACAGGGCAATGGGAATAGACGGGCAAAGTGCCAGAAAGGGCTAATCTAATTAGAGATTTGCCTTTTCTGGGGTGTCTGGGGGCAGATGTTAGTAGCCAGGGGGGGCACAAAGAAAATGTACCCTCCCTAGACTATTATTATCTGCCCCCACTCGCTTGCTTTGTCTGTCTGGTGGAGAAAATACAGCGGGAGCCCACGCATTTTTTTTTCAACGAATTTACACCTTTAATTAACCCCTACATGTCTGAAATTTCGCACACATACACTTATGTAATTGTAAGTTAAAACCATATATCAAAATACATGAAATTACATGGTTAACTGTGTGTAAACAATGTATCATTTCATGTCGGCTTCTGTGATTTCACAAAAGCCGGCAAGTGAATTAGCGGCTATTACAGTATGTAGAAGTCTATGAACTATAAATATATGTATATATATATGTCACAATTACATATATATATATATATATAATATATATGTATTCTGTGTGTGTGTATATGTATTGTTTCTATTTCTTTATTAAAGCTGTCAGTGTGATTTTACAGTATAGCCGGGGATGAATTAGCGGCTATTATACTATGTAGAAGTGTATGACCATATATATATATTATATATATATATATATATATATATTATATATATATAACATATACTATGTATAATATATATATATATATATATATAATTATTTGCTTTTTGTGTACATTTTTTTTTACAATGTGATTTTTACATGACTTTTTACATAGAGATAACTGCTCTATGTAAAACTTCATGTTAAAATCGCATTGCATACAGATGGAAAACTGATGGAAAACACATGGAAAACGCATGGTGCGATTTAAAATCGCATGCAAATCGCATGACATTTTACTAGAATCGTACCGTTTTTTCCGTCCAGAAAACGGACTGATTTTTTTCCCACTAGTGGGTATGAGCCCTAATTGTTTACTTCAGATGCCTTTTATACAAGCAGAGGAAGCATGCACTGGTATATGCTAGCAACCAACATAACAAAGAAATTAAATCAGGATCGTAATGAAATGGTGTAATACCATATAATCAGATAATAAGTCCGAAAAACACAAGGGAAGGATTTAATCAATTGTAATAATTTATTTCAAAAGAATTAGACAAACAAGGGTATAAAGGTGAGGTAGATTGTATAAACAGCTAAGATAGGCGAATAATCAAAGATGTTCAGTGTAAGATCAGACAGAATACTGTCCCATGGGATCATGCAGCAATTCCACAATATGTCAGAGTGATAAAGGATACAGGATTAGTATGGTAATATAACAGGTAGTGTATTTAAAGGCAAAATAATGCCAGAAATACAAAGCCTCAATGCATACACCCTGGATCACTAAATAGATTAAACATGCACGGCACAGATAATATCAAGGTATGCTAAAAAAAACTTCACTAAAGTTCTGGCCTAATGCATAAAATCATAAGGTAACAGCAGAATAACAGAGTATACATAGCAGCATTTGAATAAATAAAGGTTGCTAATTACCTTGCGACATAATGAGGTTAGCTGCAGCAACGCCAATGGGACAGCAGAGAAGCCCCGACGCTCGTTTCACCGTCCTCGGTTTCTTCAGGAGGCCTGGTATATGCTAGGACTAATTATTTACCTGTAGATTCAAGTGTGTATATTTTAATTAATTGCCCTTGTTTAATGTGAGTACAGCATCTTAGTTATTTTGTTATTTCAAGCTTAAATACTAATTTTTCCAGGCAACAATTATCCCCTGACAAAGCAATTGGTGAAAGAAGCATTAAGTGTGCTTGATTGTTATTAGCTTACTATAGAAAAGCATATTTGCACTTAATGTACTTTATTTACATTATTTGAACTGGTGGGTTTCTACTTTATACCCCCGAATATATATATTCTCCTCTTTCTTTTATATGTGTCTCCTGGACTAGCTGTAGATTTTTTCTAACAACTTGATCAAGCATACAGTGAATATAAAAAAGAACCATACTGATCTTGCGGTGAATACACCACATCAAGATCAAGAAGTACTTGCAAATATGGATTAATTCTAACCCCTTCATGACTGGATGTATTTTCGTTTTTGCGTTTTCGTTTTTTGCTCCTATTCTTCCCAGAGCCATAATGTTTTTATTTTTCTGTCAAAATAGCCATATGAGGTCTTGTTTTTTGCTTTGGAATGATACCATTGGTTTTAACATATCGTGTACTGGAAAATGGTAAAAAAAAAATTCCAAGTGCGGTGAAATTGTAAAGTGCAATTCCACAATGGTTTTTTGTTTTGCTTTTTTACTTTGTTCATTAAATGCTAAAACTGACCTGCCATTATGATTCTTCAGGTCATTACGAGTTCATAGACACCAAACATGTCTAGGTTCTTTTTTTTATCTAAGTGGTGAAAAAAAATTCTAATTTTGTTAAGAAAAAATTGCTCCATTTTCCGATACCCATAGAATCTCCATTTTTCGTGATCTTTGGTTGGTGAGGGTTTTGTTTTTTGCGCGCCGAGCTGACGTTTTTAATTATATAATTTTGGTGCAGATACAATCTTTTGATCACCTATTGTTGCACTTTATTGCAATGTTACGGCGACCAAAATAAATGTAATTCTGGCGTTTTGACTTTTTTTCTCGTTATGCCGTTTAGCGATTAGGTTAAATTTTTTTTATATAGATAGATCGGGCGATTCTGAATGCGGTTATACCAAATATGTGTATATTTGATTTTTTTTTATTGTTTTACTTTGAATGGGGTGAAAGGGGGTGATTTGAACTGTTTTACTTATTTTTTTAATATATTTTTAAAAACATTTTTATTTTACTTTTGACATGCTTCAATAATCTGCATGGAAGACTAGAAGCTGCACTTGTCCAATCGGCTCTGCTACATACAGGCAATCATCAGATCACCTGTATGTAGCAGAATTGCTGACTTGCTATGAGCGCTGACCACCGGGCGGCGCTCATAGCAATCCGGCAGTAACAACCTTAGAGGTCTGCTGAAGACCTCTGATCATCATCATGCCAACCCCTCGGCGACCCGCGGTTATGTGACACAGGCGCCGATTGGAGAGATTCCCGGCGCACTTGCCGGAAGCGTGTGTTAAAGTTTGTCAGAGTTTGACAGCGGCATTTAACTAATTAACAGCCGCGTGTGGATCGCGATTCCACCCACGGCTGTAAGAGGCACATGTCAGCTGTTCAAAAAAGCTGACATGTGCACCGGAGCCCACATCAAAAAGAAGGTGTCCGACATCAGGGAATTATTATGCCCGATGTCGGAAAGAGGATAAAACACTTTATTTCAACTAATGTTAAAAAGATAAATCACACAGACAGACAATAATGTTAAAAAGGTGCCTCAAACCACAGAACACAAAGAGGAGGATAGCTGAAGCAGCATAAATCAATGCACAGTGTAAGATGGCCACCGGACGAGTCCTTGAGGGGAGATTTGCGTCACAGCGGCTATTAGCTGTGGTGATGTGAGCATGGAAGCATGTTCCAGCACATATAGTGCTGAGTGTCACGCCAAGACAGGCGGAGAAAGGTTAGTGAATCCACTTAACCACAGGAAGCACTGTGGAATTAAACCCTAGGAACCACCCGGACATGGACATCAGATGAATTGCAAGGCTTTATTTAGATTCTTAGACAAGAGAGCCTACAAGGGAGAACCCACTGGACTAAAACACAGAATTCCCCCAAGGGAGCTTCCCCGAGCGAACCCCTTTAACAGGGAATGTCCCGCAATGACCAAGAAGGCTCAAGAGCAAGGGTTCCAAAACCAGAGGATCAGACCCAAGAGGATCAGTAGAACTGAGAGGAGGTGAGTGAAGCGATCCAGGAGCCTGAGAAGATGAACCAGAAGATCCAGAGTGTACTATCAGAGTCCGCGGGTGGATGGTAGGTAGCCTGAGCCCCGGCACTAGAGGAAAACAATGGACATTAGTATAAAGTGAGACAAGGCTGAACAAGCAAGCGCTGGTCCTGGACCTGAGCACAGCAATATAGAAAAAAAGCACAAAGTTGCCCAGGCACCTCCCAAAGGAAGTGAGGACCTTAAGTATAGACAGCCCTCACAGTGATTGGCTGAGAGGTGATTACAGGAAAAGGAAGCATCAGTCCTTTAAATCATTTGACAGCCATGCGCGAGCGCGTCCTATGCTTGCTCACCAGCCAGGAAGTGAAGAGGCGTAGGAGACACGTCAGGAAGATGCTGCAGCACGAGGGAACATTGCAGGAGCGCGGACACAGTAAGTAAGATTGCTGGAAACAGAGGAATGCCTGCGATCAGACGGAACCTGATCTCCCAATATCCGGGAGACAGATCCCGCCGATCGGGTCGTCACAGTACCCCCTCCCTTATGTCCCCTCCCTTTCAAGCCAGCCAGGGACCTATGCATGAGACGAGGAGAATTAATATTCTCTCTTGGTTCCAAAGACCACTCCTCCGGACCAAAACCCTTCCAGTCAACCAAAAACAGCATTTTGTTCCCTCTCCGTTTCACATCAAGTATGGCCTTGACCTCGAAGACATCACCTGCAGAGATAGGGGAAGGAAGAATACTAGGATCCAGAAGTAGCATCCAAGGACAACAGGTTTAAGGAGAGAGACAAGAAAAGAGTTGTGAATCCACAAAGAGGGAGGCAATTTCAGCCAGTAGCATACCTCATTGATTCTCTGAAGCACTTCAAATGGGCTGATAAACCGAGGAGCAAATTTGTAAGAAGGAACCTTGAGGCGAATGTGCCTAGAGAGCTATACCTTGTCCCCAGGTTGAAATGGAGGGGAATCCAGATGTCTCTTTTCTGTGTGATCTTCCATCCGCACGGATGCCCGTTCTAAAGAAGCCTTGCTCTCAGACCAGATCTTGGAGAAGTCTCTAGCCAGATCCTCGGCTGCTGGATTACTGGAAGAGGTGTTCAAGGGAGTCGGAGTCCTAGGGTGGCACCCATAAACCATAAAGAACGGAGAATTAGAAGAAGACTTACCGGCAAGAGAACTCCACCCATGGCAACAAAGCAACCCAGTCACCGTGGTGTACCTTGACAAAATGACGCAGGTAGTTGGTGAGTACCTGGTTCACACGTTCCATTCACACGTTCCACCTGGCCATTGGTTTGCGGGTGATATGCCGAGGAAAAGTCCAGAGAGACATCCAGCTGTTTGCAGAGGGATCGCCAGAATCATGACACGAACTGCACTCCCCTGTCGGACACAATATGAAGCAGAAAATCATGAAGACGAAAAACATGTTGAACACACAACTCCACAAGCTTGGGTGAAGGGGTAGACCGGACAAAGGGACAAAGTGACCCATCTTGGAGAACCGATCCACCATGACCCATATCACTGGACACCAGCAAGTCGGTGATAAAATCCATCGCGATGTGCCTCCACGGAGCAGCGGTACAGGTAGGGGCAGAAGACGACCAGTAGGAAGCCTCCTTATTGTGGGCACAGGAAGGACAAGCAGAGACAAAATGTTGACATCCTGGGCCACCAGTAGTGCCATGAAATCATTTGCATGGTCCTTTTTAGCCCAGCATGACCAGCAAGCTTAGACGAATGTCCCCACAGAAGTACACATTTCCTGTCCGAGACAGGGACGAATGTCTTACCAGGAGATAAAAGACCTGGATAAAGCTTCAGCCTTGATGTTCTTTTCAGCTGGACTGAAATGGAGATGGAAGTCTAACCGGGTGAAGAATAACGACGATCGAGCTTGCCGAGGGTTAAGCCTCTGAGTCAACTGAAGGGAGGACAAGTTCTTATGATTGTTGGTAGATAATAACCGGATGAACTGCACCCTCCTGAAGGTAGCGCTATTCCTGCAAGGCCAATTTTACGGCCAACAACTCCCTGTCACCAATAGAGTAATTACGTTCACAGGGTGAGAACGCCTTAGAGAAGAACCCACAGGTCACCATCTTCCCGGAAGGCATTTTCTGCGTGAGTACGGCTCCGGCCCCAGAAGAGGAAGCGTCCACTTCCACAAAGAGCTCCTTATTGACTGTTGGCCTATGGAGAGCAGGAGCAGTAGAGAAGGCCTGTTTGAGAGACAAAACGGAAGACTCCGCTTCTGTAGGCCACTCCTTAGGATTGGATCCCTTTCGAGTCAGGGCGGTGAGAGGTTTGGTCAGATCCAAGAAGTGCGGGATAAAGTGGCCACTTGAGAACGGCAGACACCTTCTCAGGATCCATTTTGAGCCCTGTGTCAGAGATGATGTAACCAAGGAAGGGCCGAGGTCTCCGCTCAAAGAGGCACTTCTCAAATTTGGCATACAGACGATTCTCTCTCAACCATTGGAGCACCTGGCAGACGTTTCTTCTATGAGTAGGAAGGTCCGGAGAAAACACCATGATATCATCCAGATATACAACTACACAGACGTAGAGAAGGTCACGGAAGGCGTCATTGACAAACTCCTGGTATACCGCAGGCGCATTACTTAACTCGAAAGGCATTACTCGGTATTCATAGTGACTGTCACGAGTGTTGAAGGCGGTCTTCCACTCATTCCCAGAACAAATCCTAACAAGATGGTAAGCTCCTCGGAGGTCCAAATTGATGAAGATCCTGGGTCCACAAAGGCGATCGAAGAGCTCTGGAATAAGAGGCAGGGGATACTTATTCTTCACTGTGATAGCATTGAGACCTCGATATTCGATGCATGGACGCAAAGACCCATCCTTCTTTTTCACAATGAAGAACCCTGCACCAGCTGGGGGAAAGGGATTTCTGGATAAACCCCGGAGCCAGGTTTTCTTTAATGTAGTCGGACATAGCTTGGGTCTCAACAGGCGACAGAGGGTAAATCCGACGTCGGGAAGGAGTAGAACCCGGAATGAGATCAATGGGGCAGTCATACGATACGAACTGTGTGGTGGTAGTCTCTGCCTCACGTTTTTCGAATACACCTGCAAAGGACCAGTAGGCCGACGGTAACCCGGGCAGGGCTGAAGGAGGTCGTGGAGTGTGACCTGGTTGCACAGGTGTGAGGCAGTGATGATGACATGACTGACCCCAACGAAGGACGTTTCCAGTTCGCCAATCCAGGACCGGTTCGTGGGTACAGAGCCAAGGAAGAACTAACAGAAATTGAGGAGAGAGGTTTGATAGTACATAGAAGATGATCTTCTCATTATGGAGGGCCCCAATCTGAAGTTCCACCTCCTCTGTGATGCCTTGGATGAAATCTTGCAAGGGTCTTCCATCCAGGAAGTGATGAGACGAGGATGCTGCAAAGGAACAACTGGAATCCCAAACTGATGAACCACATCTTGCTGCACAAAGTTACCTGCTGAACCGGAATCCAAGTACGCCGTCTCAGAAAATCGCCTGCCACCAGCCGAAACCTATATAGACACAGTAAGGGGTATAGAGGATTCACTCTCACCTAGGATGGCCTCTCTTTCCAGACCTAGGTGGAGAAGTTTTCCGACCTCTTGGGACATCGACAGCGAAAATGGTTAGTACTCCTACAGTATAGACACAGCCTCCTGGCAAACCTTTCCTCACATTCTCGTTCACCCAACTTGATGCGGTCGAACTCCATAGGCTCGGGAACCGAGGTTAGGGTTGGGTCAGATGAGATGAGGGGTCTTTGGAAAGATGGAGCTTTGCACTGACGAGGGGCAGAACCCCGAAACACAGTGTCTGCAAATTAAGATTCTGGTTTGGCTATTATCCTAGGTCATGTGATAAGGCTCGTTAAAGGGTCAACATTGACTTGTAGGATTGCTACCTTCCAATAGGTGGCACTAGAGTTCTAGCTCTCTTCCTCTCTTGAAGAGACAAATTGCATAATTAGCATATTTCCCAGAGGAGCATTGCAGCTTTAAGTCTCCTCATCTCGGCATGCTTAGCATGTTGATCTTCGCAAGGAGAGATGATACTTCTTTGATAATGGTCTGACGCCTCTCACACAGCCAAACCAGATCTCCGCTTTGCACTGACGAGGGGCAGTACCCCGAAACACAGTGTCTGCAAATTGAGATTCTGGTTTGGCTATTATCCTAGGTCATGTGATAAGGCTCGTTAAAGGGTCAACATTGACTTGTAGGATTGCTACCTTCCAATAGGTGGCACTGGAGTTCTAGCTCTCTTCCTCTCTGAAGAGACAATTTGCAGAATTAGCTAATATCTATGCGTGCTCAAAGTTTGGCCAGATTACGGCACTTTTCTTTTTTTGTCCTGGGGGGCACTGCACTTATATACAGCAGTAGTTAGCAAAAAAAAAGAAAAAAAAACACATTTGTTGTAGCGGTTTCTCTGTGCCAGCTCATATCTGTGCGTGCTCAAAGTTTGGCCAGTTTATGGTGGTTTTCTTTCTTGTTCTGGGTGTCAATGTACTTATATACAGCAGTATTCAGCCAAAAAATTAAAAAAGGACAGGCCACACATTTTTCGGTGTTTTATCTCCGTGCCAGCTGAACTCTGTACGTGCTCAAAGTTTGGCCATTTTAGCCCAGTTTTCCTTTTTTTGGCTTGGGTGTCACTGTACTTATATACAGCATTATTTAGCCAAAAAATTAAAAAAAGGACAGGCCACACATTTTTCGATGTGGTATCTCAGTGCCAGCTATCTGTGCGTGCTCAAAGTTTGGCCAGTTTACAGTGGTTTTCTTTTTAGTCCTGTGTGTCACTGTACTTATATACAGCACTGTTTAGCTAAAAAAAAACAAAATACAGGCCACACATTTGTCACAGTGGTATCTCCGTGCCAGCTCATATCTGTGCGTGCTGAAAGTTTGGCCAGTTCACGGTAGTTTTCTTTTTTGTCCTGGGTGTCTCTGCAGTTATATACAGCAGTATTTAGAAAAAAAAAATACAGGCCACACATTTTTCAGTGTGGTATCTCCGTACAAACTAATATCTGTGCGTGCTCAAAGTTTGGCCATTATATACAGCAGTAGTTAGCAAAAAAAGAAAAAGAAAAAAAAAGTCGTAGTGGTATCTCCGTGCCAGCTCATATCTGTGTGTGCTCAAAGTTTTGCCAGTTTAGGCCGGTTTTCCTTTGTTTGTCCTAGGTTTCACAGTACTTATATACAGCACTAGTTTGCCCCAAAAAAAAAACAGGCCATCACATTTGTCATTGTGGTATCTCCCTAACAGGCCTCATTTAACACTGTCAAAACAGTGATAAACATTTTAGGCCTACACATTGTATTTGTTTTGCAGTATGTTAACGTACTTATTAAATCTGATAAGGCAAAACACATTTTTACCTAAAGTCCAGATAGGTAAAATTTTGTTTTTCCAGCACACATATTGCATATAAGTTGCCTCCCAAATCACTCTTTTGTAGTGAATGTGTATAATATTATAGTCCATTTACAATGGGACGAGGAAGTGGACGTGATGGTGATGGTGCAGGCCGAGCGAGGCAAACTGAAATTGGCCCACCAAAAACACCCACATCTTCTCGCTGGACCTTAGTGTCCGAAGTCCTAGGGGACCGTGTCAAGACAGCACTATTGAAGCCCGAGCAGTGTGAAAAGGTTGTTGGTTGAATAGCGGATAACACTTCCAGTTACTTATCCAGCACCACCAGCACCCTGTCTTCAACACGGTCAAGTCACATTAGCAGTGCTTCGGGGCAGCATATTCCTTACCCTGATCCTCCTTCCTCCCACCATGCCGAGTGCCCTGAGACAACTGATCCCACACTTGGACACTCCGAAGAGCTGTTCAGTTTTCCATTGCACAAATCTTTGATCAGCCATGGTCACAAGAGGTGGACGATGATGAGACACAATTGCTGGAAAGTGAGGAGGAGGACCAGGGTGGGGGAGTGTAAGATGAGGTGGTGGATGATGTAGTTACAGACCTGTTATGTTTCGGTAACTGAGGAGAAATAGCAAAAAATAGCAAAAGCGGTAATACACCAGAGAGGCTGGAACCTATTGGATTGCAGTAACCTGAACTAACCACACAACTAGAAATAGCCGTGGAGTGTTCCTACGGTGATCCTAGACGCCTCGTCACAGCCTGAGAGATAACTACACCTAAAGGCAGAAAGATGAAAGCTATCTGCCCCGGAGCAGATCCCCAAAGAAAATAGGAAGCCCCCAAACATGTAATGGCGGTTAGACAAGAAGAAAGCACGGACACAGGCAGAAATAGAATGAGCAAACGCTGGGGCCCAATCTGTCTAGACAGAAAAGTACAGGAAAGAATTCTGACTGCAATCCAAAAAAACCCTAACAAAAATACCAACACTTCTGATTGCCAAAAAACATCCACCTAAATCAGATCTCTGGTGTAACAAAACGCTATTCAGCAAATAAAAAGTAACAAAGGAGCAAAGCAAAAGTGCAGACACAAACGGAGCACAATTGCAGCGCCAGACCCCCAAAAGGGGACAGGCTGCAGTCCACTGCAAGCAGCAAACCAGCAGAGAAAATCAAACAGAGGAAAAAAAAAACAGCAAACACTTATCTGAAGGAGAGCAGGAAACTAGCAGTGCTTCAAGCAAGACCAGCAGGAACAATTGATAACCGGCAAGGCTGCTGGGAACTCAGGCCACTTATATCCTACCATTCAGCGCCAGCTGAAGGCCATTTGGTAATCAGTTCATTACCCTCAACAACCACCGGAGGGAGTCCCAGCTCAGAAGCCGCCTCCAGCATATTCTTTGAGGAGGGGTCACCGAACCCTCACCTGCGCAACCAGGCCGATCAGGATGAGCTATATGATAGGCACGAAAACAGTCTCCCAGCATGGATGTCCAAAGCAAACACCCAAGAATTGTCCTCCTGACCATAACCTCTCCACTTAACCAAATACTGGAGCTTCCGTCTAGCAAAACGAGAATCCAATATCTTCTCAACCACATACTCCCAATTGCCCTCAACCAAAACAGGGTCGGAGGCGCAGCCATAGGAACCTGTTATGTTTCGGTAGCTGAGGAGTACAGGCAAAAAGGGCAATACACCAGAGCAGTTGGAATCTATGAGATTGCAGTACCCTGACTAACCACAACAACTAGAGGCAGCCGTGGAGCGTTCCTACGTTGGTCCTAGACGCCTCGTCACAGCCTGAGAAACTAACTACACCTAAAGATAGATATAGGAAAGCTATCTGCCCCGGAGCAGAACCCCAAAGACAATAGAAAGCCCCCAAACATGTAATGGCGGTTAGACAAGATGAAATACTGACACAGAAAGAAAATAGTATGAGCAAACGCTGGGGCCCAAACTAACTAAATAGAAAAGGATAGGAAGGGTACTTACTGCAATCCCAGAAAACCCTGAAAAGCACCAACTCTACTAATTTCAAAAACACCTGAGATCACACGACCTCTTCCACCTAAATTAGTTCTCTGGTGTAACAAAATCAAAACAGCAGCCACTGAAAAAACTGGAAAAAGCAAAAGTACAAACATCAGTGGCTGAACAAAACTGAGAGGGCAGAAGCCCCCGGAGGGGACCCTGAAGGCCCCCACAGAAGTGCAGGACAAAATGCAAAAATATAGCACAAACACAAAAGAAGAAAATGTCTTATCTGTTAGCAGGAGATGCAGACACGACACAGCAGGCTACAAGGGAAACTGGAATAAAGGATTCAGACCAGAACAATTGTTCACCGGCAACCCTGATGGGAAGGTGACTCCCTTATATAAGACCAATCAGTAACACCTGATTCCCAGTCCTCACAATCTTCACTGGACAGACTAGCACCGCTTGTAACCACCAGAGGGAGCCTCTGCTCAGAACTCATCTCAAACCCATTCACAACAGGAACCACTGGTTCGACAAACCTCTTCAATAAGGACTTGTGGAACACGTTATGGATCTTAAATGTCCCTGGAAGAAGCAAACGGAAGGAAACCGGATTAATAATTTCCATGATCTTATAAGGTCAAATGAACCTTGGCTTAAATTTTGGAGATGCAACCTTCATAGGGATATTCCTTGAGGACAACCAAACCAAGTCCCCCACTTTAAAACGAGGACCATCAGTCCTATGCCGGTTGGCAAACCGCTGAGCCTTCTCCTGAGAGAGAGACAACCTCTCCACCACCTGGTCCCAAATCTGCTGCATACGCTGCACAGTAGCATCAACCCCCGGACAGACAGAAGCCTCCGCCTGTCCTGAAGAAAATCGAGGGTGAAACCCGGATTTGCAGAAAAATGGAGACATCAAGGTGGCAGAGCTAGCTCTATTATTAAGAGCAAACTCAGCCAAAGGCAAAAAAGACACCCAGTCATCTTGATCAGCAGACATAAAACATCTCAAATAAGTCTCCAAGGCCTGGTTTGTTCTCTCGGTTTGTCCATTGGTCTGAGAGTGAAATGCAGAGGAGAAAGACAACTGAACACCAAGTTTATAACAAAATGTCCTCCAAAATCTGGAGACAAACTGGACTCCTCTGTCAGACACAATGTTCTCCGGAATGCCATGTAACCGAACCACATGCTGAAAGAACAAAGGCACCAACTCGGAGGAGGAAGGCAACTGTTATGAACTGCTATAAGCACTAAGGAAAGATAGGAATTCTGTCCCTACAATCGAACTAAGCTGGATCCCTACGATGTAACGGGGAACCTGATCATGCGACCAGACCCGCTAAAGTCCTCAGCTAGTCTGAACGAAGACCTATAGTTGCGAGGGAGGAATTCCTACAAGATCTAGGGACTGGGAGAAAAGGTGGACACCTCCTAACAGAAATTGTAGCAGGGATAATTAAACAGAAAACAAATTACTTTGAGATCCTAAGATCAAGCAAAACTGACTGAGTAAGGCACCTAAGCACCCGGCTAGCTTAAGAGTAGATAATACAATGAAGTCCAGCAAAGCCAGAAGGGCGGAGCCAGACTAAATAGGGAAAAAAGGTCATGTGACCAGCAAACTGAAACAAAACCTAACAAGAGGGTTCTAACAGTACCCTCCCTTCTAAAAGGATCCTCCGGATCCCCTAGGCCTTAGGCTTATCCGGAAACCTCTTGTGAAACGCTCTGACAAGTCTAGACGCAGAAACATCATCCGCCCTCACCCATGAGTTATCCTCGGGTCAATAACCCTTCCAAGCGACGAGGTACTGCAAACCCCCTCTATACCGTCTAGAATTTAGGATGCGGGAAATCTCATATTGCCCGTCCTCCACCACCAGGGGAACAGTGGCCGAGACGTCTCCATCTGAGACCTCAGCTTTTTTCAAGAGAGAAACATGAAACACCAGATTAATCTTCCAGTAGGTAGGAAGCTCCAACTTAACAGCAGATTGGTTAATAACCTGAAGCACCTTAAAGGGCCCTACAAACTTGGGACCCAATTTCTTAGACGGAATCCTCAAGCGCAGATTCTTAGAGGACAACCAAACCATGTCACCAATAGCAAACAAAACCTCTTGTTGTTTTCTATCAAAATACACTTTGGATCTTTTGTTAGCCTCCTGAAGATTACCACGCACATCAGTCCAAACTCTCTCCAAAACACCAGAAAAATTCTCCTGTTCAGGTACAGCCGATCCTAACTTGGAAAATGACCCAAACGACGGATGTCTCCCAGTACAACAAAAAAAGGCGAACAACCAGCAGAAGCGGATGTAAGGTTGTTAAGAGCAAACTCAGCAAGTGGCAGAAACTCAGACCACCCCACTTGATTATCAGTCACAAAACAACGCAAGAACTGCTCAACATCCTGGTTTTTCCTTTCTGTCTGGCCATTAGACTCAGGATGATATCCGGATGAAAACGACAAATGAACTCCCAACCTGTCACAAAAGGCGCACCAAAAACGAGCCACAAACTGAGGTCCCCTATCAGAAACAATGTCAGTAGGAACGCCATGTAGTCTGACAATTTCCTTGACAAAGGCCTTAGCGAAAGTCTTAGCGCAGGGCAGTTTGATGAAAGGAACCAAGTGACACATCTTGCTAAAACGGTCCACGACCACCCAGATGACAGTGAAACCCTCAGAGGGGGGAAGGTCAGTAATAAAGTCCATAGCCAAATGTGTCCAAGGTGCACTAGGGATCTCCAGAGGGCAAAGCAACCCCGCAGCAGGAGTATGAGAAGACTTAGATCTAGCACACACAGTGCATTGACGCACCCACTTAATGACTTCCTTCTGCCATCCAGGCCACCAAAAGCTGCGACCCACAAGTCTCTTGGTCTCAGAGATTCCAGGATGACCTGCCAACTGAGAGTCATGACATTCAACAAACAAATCTCTCCTCAGGGTACCAGGCACAAACAACCTCCCATGCGGCGTGTTAGATGGGGCATTCTCCTGTGCTTTAAGAATCTCATCTTCCAACACGGAGTCCAAAACAGCAATAACAACCCCCTCTTGCAAAATGTTTTCCTCCTCCTCAGTACCCACCATAGGAGAAAAGCTGCGAGACAACGCATCGGCTTTAACATTTTTAGTACCTGGGATGTAAGTAACGGTAAAATTAAACCGTGAGAAAAACAGTGCCCACCTAGCCTGACGGGCATTCAAGCGTTTGGCAGCATCAAGGTAGATCAGATTTTTATGATCGGTGAAGACTTGAACGGGAAATTCCGCTCCCTCCAAAAAATGACGCCAGTGTTCAAATGCGAGTTTAATTGCCAACAATTCCCGATTACCGATATCATAATTTAGTTCAGACTCAGAAAATTTCTTTGAAAAAAAAAGCACAGGGATGTACTCCATCCGTCTTTTCCTGAGACAACACCGCGCCGACAACCACAGAAGAAGCATCAACCTCAACCAAAAATGGTTTAGTCACATCAGGCTGCGTAAGGATGGGAGCAGAGTTGAACCTCTCCTTTAGCAACACAAAAGCCTCAATGGCCTCAGTAGTCCACTGAACCGCATCAGCACCTTTCCTGGTAAGATCGGTCAGAGGTTTGGCAATCACAGAAAAATTTTTAATGAATTTTCTATAATAATTGGCGAAACCCAAAAACCTCTGTATTGATTTCACACCAATAGGTCTAGGCCAATCCTGCACAGCTTGCACTTTCACCGGGTCCATCTCAATACCTTCACTGGAGACAATGTAGCCCAAAAAACTAAGTCTCTGTACAGCGAACTCACATTTTTCTAGTTTGGCAAAAAGTGAATTATCACTCAGTAACTGTAATACTTCATGCACACTCCTCCAATGAGACTCCAAATCCGGTGAATAAATCAAAATGTCATCCAAATACACAACCACACTTCTGCCGATCAAAGGTCTAAGGATGTCATTAATAAGATTAATAAGATTCTGAAAAAATGCCGGAGCACTGGAAAGCCCAAAAGGCATGACCAGATTCTCAAAATGACCCAGTGGAGTGTTAAACGCAATTGTATGCCCCTCGAAGATCAATTTTCGAGAACCACTTGGCCCCCACTAACTGATTAAACAAATCAGGAATCAATGGCAGTGGGTAAGGATTGCGTACAGTAATCTTATTAATCTCACGAAAGTCTAGACAAGGCCGTAAACCGCCGTCCTTTTTTTTTAACAAAAAAAATCCAACCGCCACAGGAGATTTGGAAGGCCTAATGTGACCGGCGGCCAAGCTTGTCTGTATGTATTCCTCCAAAGCCTTTCTCTCAGGAATACTCAAATTAAATAAACGACTTTTAGGAAGAGTTGCTCCAGGGACAAATTCAATTGCACAATCATATTCTCTATGAGGAGGCAATACCTGCGATTCCTTATCAGAAAAAACTTTCCAAAAATCCTGAATAGGTACAGGTATCTCCCCCTTAACTACAGCAGCAATACGCCCGTTACAACACTTGTCATAACAATTAGGACTCCAGGACTTAATTTCATTGGTAGACCAATCCAGTACCGGATTGTGCAATTTTAACCAGGGTAACCCCAAAATCACCGGTGAGGGCAAATTATTCAAAACTACCAAATCCAAATTCTCTTGATGAACACCATTAATAGTAAGAGGAAATTCACAGATATGGTGAGTAACATTTTTCAAGGGAGAACCATCCATAGAAACCACATTAATAGGGGAAGACAGAAGTTTGGGTTTTAATTTTAGTTTTTCCAAAAATTTCCCATCAATCACATTGAGAGTAGAACCACAATCCACAAATACCCGAAACTCCATTAATTCCTCCTCAACAGCAGTGGTAGCAGAAAGAAAGACACCTTTATTGTTTAAACAAGCTATACGGGCGAAACTGACCTCATTTTTTTTTCTCTCTTTATTCATTCGAAGCGCACAGTTCTTAATAAAATGCTTAGATTTGCCACAATAGAAACACAAACCTTCAGCTAATCTGCGGTCTTTTTCCCGAGAGTGAGGTGCCATTGCTCCAATTTCCATCGGCTCTGCAATGTCAGTACAGTCCCTCTCCAGACTTGGAGCTGACAAGGCAGATTTACTCTCATTAACCCTTGCACGCAGTCTCCTATCCACCCGTATGGCTAATTGCATAGCCTCTTGCAAGTTACCAGGTATAGGATAAGCAATCAGCAAATCTTTAACCCTTTCACTTAACCCTGCAAGAAATAAACTTTTCAAAGCTGAATCGTTCCACCCCACCTGAGTGGACCACCTTCGGAAGTGAGTACAATATTTTTCCACATTACCTGATCCCTGTCTCAAACGTCTCAATTCTGTCTCAGCTGATGAAACACGATCAGGATCGTCATACAATAACCCCAAAGCAGAAAAAAAACTATCCACTGATCTAAAGCATGGATCACTAGGCTGCAGAGAAAAGGCCCAGTCCTGAGGTTCTTTGCGCAAAAGTGACATTATGAACCCTATGCGCTGTGATTCATCACCAGAGGATCTGGGTCTCAAACGGAAATACAACAAGCAAGCATTTTTAAAAGAAAAAAAATCTTGTTGTTCACCAAAAAATAAATCAGGCAAACGTACCTTTGGCTCCACGAAATGTGCTCCAGAACAACTACTCACGTGTTGCTGGATCTCAGCCATCTCCAGAGAGAGTCCCTGCAGGCGTTGAGCCAAATCCTGAACCGACACCATGATGGAAACAGAAAATCTTTCCTTAGAGATTTTTTTTTTTTTTTTTTCTTGACTGGACTTACTGTTATGAACTGCTACAAGCACTAAGGAAAGATAGGAATTCTGTCCCTACAATAGAACTAAGCTGGATCCCTACGATGTAACGGGGAATCTGATCATGCGACCAGACCCGCTAAAGTCCTCAGCTAGTCTGAACGAAGACCTATAGTTGCGAGGGAGGAATCCCTACAAGATCTAGGGACTGGGAGAAAAGGTGGACACCTCCTAACAGAAATTGTAGCAGGGATAATTAAACAGAAAACAAATTACTTTGAGATCCTAAGATCAAGCAAAACTGACTGAGTAAGGCACCTAAGCACCCGGCTAGCTTAAGAGTAGATAATACAATGAAGTCCAGCAAAGCCAGAAGGGCGGAGCCAGACTAAATAGGGAAAAAAGGTCATGTGACCAGCAAACTGAAACAAAACTTAACAAGAGGGTTCTAACAGCAACTTAGGTAATGGCACAAGATGTATCATCTTGGAAAACCTATCACAGATTACCCAGATAACGGTCATTCTCTGAGAGACAGGAAGGTCAGAAATAAAATCCATAGAAATATGGGTCCATGGCCTCTTGGGTACAGGTAATGGCATTAACAAACCACTAGAACGAGAGCAAGGCTTGGAATGAGAGCAAGTCCCACAGGACTGCACAAAGTCCCTGACGTCACGAGACAAAGAAGGCCACCAAAAGGAGCGACTCACCAAGTCTCTGGTACCAAAAATCCCGGGAAGACCAGCCAACGCGGAACAATGAATCTCAGACATCAACTCTTTTTCCACTGGTCTGGAACAAACAACGTCCCAACAGGGCAGCGCTCAGGTTTATCCTCCTGACACCCTTCCAGAGCCAGTCTCAAATTGGGCGAAATGGCGGAAAGAACCACACCCTCTTTAAAAATAACAGCAGGATCAGATAACTCATGAGAATCTGCAAAGAAACTCCTCGAGAGGGCATCCGCCTTGACATTCTTAGTGCCAGGAAGAAAAGAAACCACAAAATTAAAACGTGTGAAAAACAAGGCCCACCTGGCCTGTCTAGGATTAAGTCGCTTGGCTGATTCAAGATAAACCAGGTTCTTATGGTCCGTGAGGACCACCACCTGATGTTTGGCTCCTTCCAGCCAATGTCTCCACTCTTCAAAGGCCCACTTCATGGCCAATAACTCCCGATTACCCACGTCATAATTACGTTCAGTTGGAGAAAATTTTCGAGAGAAAAAGGCACAAGGGTTACTCTTAGAAGTCTCTGGATCCCTTTGGGACAAAACGGCACCAGCCCCAATCTCAGAGGCATCAACCTCCACCTGAAACGGCAGAGAAACATCAGGCTGCCGTAAAACAGGAGCAGAAATGAATCTCTGCTTAAGTTCCTGAAACGAGAAACTGCCTCAGGAGGCCAATTCACCACATCAGAACCCTTTTTGGTCAAATCAGTCAATGGTTTAACAATACCAGAGAAATTACCAATAAATTTCCGATAAAAATTGGCAAAACCCAAAAATCTCTGAAGAGCCTTCAATGAAGTAGTTTGAGCCCAATCACAGATGGCCTGAACCTTGACCGGGTCCATTTCAATAACAGACGGAGACAAAATGAATCACAGAAATGAGATCTTCTGTACTCCAAAAAGACACTTTGATCCCTTCACATACAGTGCATTCTCTCTCAAAATCTGGAACACAGTCCGAACATGTTTCACATGAGAGTCCAAGTCATTGGAAAAAATCAAGATATCATCCAAATAAACAATCAGAAATTTATCCACAAAATCCCTGAAAATATCATTCATGAAGGATTGGAAGACAGAAGGGGCATTAGTAAGCCCAAAAGGCATCACTAGGTACTCAAAATGCCCCTCTGGGGTATTAAACGCCGTCTTCCATTCATCCCCGTGCTTAATGCGAATAAGGTTATACGCCCCCCTGAGGTCAACTTGGTAAACCAACTATCACTTTTCACTCTGGAAAATAGGTCAGAAATCAAAGGTAATGGATATTGATATTTAACAGTGATCTTATTCAGGAGGCATAATCAATACACGGCCACAATGAACCATCCTTTTTGGCCACGAAGAAAAAATCGGCGCCCAAGGGTGAAGAGGATGGTCTGATATGACCCTTCTCCAATGACTCATTGATATAAGATCGCATAGCATCGTGTTCAGGTACAGATAAATTAAAAAGGCGACCTTTAGGAAATTTACCACCATTTTCAATAGCGCAATCATAGCTCCTGTGAGGGGGCAAGGATGCAGATTTACTTTCACTAAACACATCAGAAAATCAGTCAGAAAGTCAGGGACATCCTGAGACTGGGGAGAGGCAGAAAAACAGGAGTGTCAGTATTAACACATTGGCAGCCCCAACTGGTCACAGACACAGATTTCCAATCCAAAACAGGATTATGAGACTGTAACCAAGGGAAACCTAGTACAATATTGTCATGCAGATTATGCAGTACCAGAAATGTGCAACTCTCCTGATGATCTGGTTCAGCCCTCATTATCACCTGAGTAGAAAACTGGGGTTTATTCTCCGCCAAAGGGGTAGAATCAATGCCCAATTGGGGAATAGACTTCCGCAGGGGTATCATGGGAAACCCACAACGTTTGGCAAAGTTAAAATCCATCAGGTTAATAGCTGCTCCTGAATCAACAAAAGCCTGAGCAGAAAATGTGGAAAGTGAGCAAATCAGGGTAACAGTCAACAGAAATTTAGTCTGAACACTACCCAAGACAACTGAGCGTGCAAAACGTCTTCCCCGCTTAGGGCAGACAGAAATAGCATGGGAAGCGTCACCACAGTAGAAACATAACCATTGCGCTTACGAAACTCATGACGCTGAGTCCCAGAAGTCACTCCATCACACTGCATGGGCTCAGGAGCTGGCTCACAAGGCAACACTATCTCACGCATACCTCTGCGCTCACGCAAACGTCTGTCAATTTCAATAGCCAAAGACATAGAATCATTGAGACCAGAGGGAACAGGGAATCCCACCATAACGTTCTTTACTTTTTCTGACAGACCCTTTCGAAAAAGGGCTGCCAAAGCATCATCATTCCATTTGGTCAGGACTGCCCACTTTCGAAATTTCTGACAGTACAACTCAGCGTCTTCAAGACCCTGATTTAATGCCAACAAGATCTTTTCAGCTTGATCAGTGCCATTAGTCAGGGAAAAAGCCCAGTCCTGAGGGTCGCCGCGCAGCAGGAAGATGACAATTTGAACCCGCTGTGCCGCGTTCCCTGAGGACTTAGGCTTTAAGGCAAAAAACAACTTACAGTTATTTTTGAAATTCAGAAATTTACATCGATCCCCCAAAAACAAATCTGGCATGGGGTTCCTAGGTTCCACAACCGGCAACCCCGCAAGATAGGTAGCAATACTCTGAACCTCAGTGGCAAGCTGATCCACACGGCCAGACAACTGTGCAAACTCCATTGAGAGAAAAAAAAAATTCCTCCTCAGCACCCAGAGAAAAGAGGGGGAAAAAATGCAACAAACAGAGTTTCCTTATTACTATTTTCCCCTTCTGTGAGTACCATACAATTTTCAGTTTTTTTTGGCCGGTTATACTGTTATGTTTCGGTAACTGAGGAGAAATAACAAAAAATAGCAAAAGCGGTAATACACCAGAGAGGCTGGAACCTATTGGATTGCAGTAACCTGAACTAACCACACAACTAGAAGTAGCCGTGGAGCGTTCCTACGGTGATCCTAGAGCCTCGTCACAGCCTGAGAGATAACTACACCTAAAGGCAGAAAGATGAAAGTTATCTGCCCCGGAGCAGATCCCCAAAGAAAATAGGAAGCCCCCAAACATGTAATGGCGGTTAGACAAGAAGAAAGCACGGACACAGACAGAAAATAGAATGAGCAAACGCTGGGGCCCAATCTGTCTAGACAGAAAAGTACAGGAAAGAATTCTGACTGCAATCCAAAAAAAACCCTAACAAAAATACCAACACTTCTGATTGCCAAAAAACCTGAGATCACACGATCTCATCCACCTAAATCAGATCTCTGGTGTAACAAAACGCTATTCAGCAAATAAAAAGTAACAAAGGAGCAAAGCAAAAGTGCAGACACAAATGGAGCACAATTGCATCGCCAGACCCCCAAAAGGGGACAGGCTGCAGTCCACTGCAAGCAGCAAACCAGCAGAGAAAATCAAACGAGGAAAAAAAAACAGCAAACACTTATCTGAAGGAGAGCAGGAAACTAGCAGTGCTTCAAGCAAGACCAGCAGGAACAATTGATAACCGGCAAGGCTGCTGGGAACTCAGACCACTTATATCCTACCATTCAGCGCCAGCTGAAGGCCATTCGGTAATCAGTTCATTACCCTCAGCAACCACCGGAGGGAGTCCCAGCTCAGAAGCCGCCTCCAGCATATTCACAACACAGACCCAACCTGGCAGGAGGACATGCAGAGCGAGGACAGCAGCACACAGGGGGAGGTAGGCGTAGCACCACTTCATGCAGGAAGAAGCAATGTGGTGGCTGCAGACAGAAGGCGTGCAACCGTTCCTCATAACACCAACCTGAGGGAAGTTGCCAGTCCAACTTTTAGGTCTTCCCGAGTCTGGTTATTTTTTAAAGACTCTGGTGATAACCGAAAACAAGCCATTTGCAACACCTGTCATGCCAGCATCAGCAGGGGTAGCAATACTACTAGCCTTACCACCACCAGTATGATCAGGCACATGGCAGCAAAGCACCCGACTTTGTGGGCCCATCCCCATGCTGCAGGAACAGTGTCTACGGGTGACACCACAGCTTCTTCCAGTGTTGTGCGTGTAAGCCAATCCCCTGTCCACGGTGCATGCGAAGATGCCTCCTGCCCTGCACCTGCCATTGCCCACAGTCAAATAGCACCATCATCAAGCACATCCACGTCCTTGTCCCAGTGCAGCCTTCATTTATTCATATCCCAGTCATTGCAACGTAAGCGGAAATACGCAGCCAACGCCTCACAAGCCACAGTACTCAATTCTCATATTTCTCGTCTGCTTGCAGTCTAAATATTGCCATTCAGGCTCGTGGAGATGGAAGCTTTCTGCAACCTGATGGCGGCGGCCGCCTCAAGGTACTCTGTCTCCAGCCGCCACTATTTCTCCCGCTGTGCCGTCCCAGCATTACACAAGCACGTGTTCTACAACATTACCCGTGCCCTCAACAATGCAGTTACTGGAAAAGTACACCTAACCACAGACACTTGGACAAGTGCTTGTGGCCAGGGATGGTACATCTCGCTGACAGCATACTTGGTTAACATAGTGGAAGCCGGGACCCAGTCAGACCTTGGGATGGAACACGACCTCCCGAAGCCAAGGATTGCGGGCCCTACGTCAGGGTTGCCCCCACTGTGTACAGCTCCTGCATCTCCTCTTCCTCCTCCTCCTCCTCTTCAGCCTCCATGTCTGAAATGAGCACATAATCACAAGCTGGAAACACTGCAGAACTGCCAAAACAAAGCGGCAACAGGCTGTGCTGAAGCTAATTTGCTTAGGTGACAAACCGCACAATGATGAAGAGTTGTTGACAGCTCTGAAAGAGCAGGCAGATGTGTGGCTGACACCGCTGAATCTCCAGCCAGACATGGTTGTGTGTGACAATGGCAGGAACCTGGTGGTGGCTTTGAGGCGAGGCGAACTGACACGTACCATGCTGGTCCATGTGCTGAACCTCATTGTTCAACGTTTTCTAAAAAGCAATCCGGAGCTGCCGGATGTGCTGGTTAAAGTACCCGCCTGTGTGCGCATTATAGAAAGTCAGCAACAGCTTCAGCCACCCTTGCCATGCTTCAGCAGCGATTGCAGATTCTGGCTCACCGACTGGTGTGTGATGTCCCCACGTGTTGGAACTCTACACTGCATATGTAAGGATTTGTGAGCAGAAGCGGGCAGTTGTTGAATACCAGCATCAACAAGGCCGTCGTTTGTTAGGTATGACTCCACACATAAGTCCTCAGGAGTGGACATGTATGTCAGACATATGTAGCATCCTCCAAAACTTTGAGGAGTCCTCCAAGATGGTGAGCGGCGATGACGCCATAATTAGCATCACCATCCCGCTCATCTGCATTCTGAAAATCTCTCTGCTCACAATGAAAGAAGAGGCATTGCAGGTGGAGCACGAGGACATGGATAAATGAACCATATAGGGTATAGCCTCGTGTTATCCCAACGTGGATTGGTTGACAATGAGGAAGAACAGGAGCTACTTTCAGCCGGGACTACAATCACAACTGTCATACCATCTGTTCAGCGTGGATGGCCTGAGGACGGAGAAGGAGGAGGACACCTTGGTCATTTCGTCCTGTTGGTGAGGACACGGAAGGCTTATCTGTTACCAGTCTGGCATGCATGGCTGACTTTATGTTGCGCTGCCTTTCCCATGACTCTCGTATTGTCAAAATATTGGGTACCAGTCATTACTGGCTAGCGACACTTTTAGAACCACGGTACAAGGATAACTTTTAATCTCTTGTTCCAGAGGCACACAGGTGTATCAAAATGGTGCAGTACCATAGGGCCATTGTTGCAGAATTATTAAAATAATTCCCATCTCAAAACACTGGCGGCAGCTGGCAGAGATAACAGTTCGTTGACTAACCAAGCAGGACAGGCGAGACAGACACAAGTCCACTCCAGCAGAGGCAGGGGAACACTGGCAAAGTTCTAGGACAGTTTTCCAAGACTGTCCCATCGCCCATGCACTGAGGCACGGGGTAATCTCACAGGGAATGCAATCTTTTCTAAGATGCTGAGGGAGTACCTTGCTGACCGACCAACATCCTCCGTGATTCCTCTGTGCCTTTTAATTATTGGGTATCCAACTGGACACATGGCATGAGCTGGCTCTCTACGCCTTAGAGGTCCTGGCCTGCCCTGCCGCTAGCGTTTTGTTTTTAGTGCTGCTGGTTGCATTATCACAGATAAGTGCATTCGCCTTTCTATGGAAAATGCAGACAGGCTGACTCTTATAAAAATGTACAAGGGAAGGATTGGGCCTGGCTTCTCAACACCACCAAACGATGACAGTAAAGCCTAAACTCCAATGTAGTGTTTTTTTGGGAGGTGTATTCCCATGCACCTCCTCACAACCAAACATGGATATACGCTTCCTGATTTTGGCTAGTTGGTGTTCTCCTCCTCCTTCTCCTCATCCTCACTGTCTACCACCACTTGAACAACAGGGTGAACGTATTCAGTCATGCTCCGGCAACTCTATGTTTTGGCAGCGTTGTTATGATGCCCGTCACCAAAATACGAAAAATATGTACAACACCAAGGGTAAATGTTTGCCAGCGGCATTCCAAGTCTAGGAGACCTGCTCCTAGAAATTTGGCCTATTTTTTAATCAGGCCTTCCTCCAAGTCTCATCATCCACCGCCACTAGATCAAAAGGGTTTACGTGTTCTGTGCAGCTACAGCCAGTGTCAAATTATTAACAAGGGTGAGTGGTTATGTTGGGCGTAAAATACTTGTTCTGAAAACTGTTGAGGTGTACCACACAGGAAAAAATGTTTGACAGCCCATACAATAAGTGTATGGGCATTCCAAGTCTAGGAGACCTGCTCCTAGAAATTGGGCCTATTTTTTAATCAGGCCTTCCTCCAAGTCTCATCATCCACCGCTACTATATCACCAGCGTTAACGTGTTCCGTGCTGCTATAGCCAGTGTCGAAATCCTAACAAGGGTGGGGTTTTTTGCTGGGTGTTAACTACTTGTTATGGAAAAAGTTCAGATGTACCCCACAGGGGAAAATGTTTGTCAGCCCAAAACACTTAGAGCATAGCCATTACAAGTCTAGGAGACCCGCTCCTTTTTAATGGGACATTTTTTGTTAAGAGGCCCTCCTACATGTTTCTTCCAAGGGGGATTGGGGTTATTGGAGTGCATATGACTTGGTAGCAGGTCAGGCCTTGAAGTCAATGCATAAGAAAACAGAATGGGAGTACAAATGAATAATGTGAAGTGGATTTTCCTGTGCCCATCCAGTATCTGGGTTCAAAGGCTTATTGGGGTGCATATGACTTGGTAGCAGGGCAGGCCTTGCAATCAATGCATAAGAAAACGGAATGAGAGTACAAAATGAATAATGTGAAGTGGATTTTCCGATGGCCATCCAGTACATGGCTTGAAAGCTTATTGGGGTGCATGTAACTTTGGGGCAAGCCAGGTCTTGCATTCAATGCAACATTTTTTCTGGAAGCCCTCCTGTACCTCTCGTGAAAGGTGTATTGTGGTGTGTTGTAATTCTTGGCAGCCCATCCACTCACTGCATAGGCAATAAAAGTTTAGGATACCCACTGTTTAAAGGGAATCTGTCACCCTAAATTGGCAGGATATTTAAATAATGGCAGTCAGGTCAGATGGGCGGTGTTTTGGGTACCTGCCTTAACATGTTGTTCGCCGCTGTCTCCATTATTTCTGGGAATTGTAGTCGTTTCCCTCCATATAACGCGCCTGCGCATTGCAATCTTGAATTGCGCACGTGCAGTATGCTTTGCCCGCAGATTGCAATACGCAGGCGCGTTATATGGAGGACAACGACTACAATTCCCAGAAATAATGGAGACTGCGGCGAACAACATGTTAAGGCAAGTACCCAAAACACCCTTCCAGAGCCAGTCTCAAATTGGGCGAGATGGCGGAAAGAACTACACCCTCTTTCAAAATAACAGCAGGATCAGACAACTAGGAGAGTCCGCAAGGAAACTCCTCGAGAGGGCATCCGCCTTAACATTCTTAGTGCCAGGAAGAAAGGAAACCACAAAATTAAAACGTGTGAAAAACAAGGCCCACCTGGCCTGTCTAGGATTAAGTCGCTTGGCTGATTCCAGATAAACCAGATTCTTATGGTCCGTGAGGACCACCACCTGATGTTTGGCTCCCTCCAGCCAATGTCTCCACTCTTCAAAAGCCCACTTCATGGCCAATAACTCCCGATTACCCACGTCATAATTACGTTCAGTTGGAGAAAATTTTCGAGAGAAAAAGGCACAAGGGTTACTTTTAGAGGTCTCTGGATCTCTTTGGGACAAAACGGCACCTGCCTCAATTTCAGAGGCATCAACCTCCACCTGAAATGGCAGAGAAACATCAGGCTGCCGTAGAACAGGAGCAGAAGTGAATCTCTGCTTAAGTTCCTGAAACGCAGAGACTGCCTCAGGAGGCCAATTCACCACATCAGAACCCTTTTTGGTCAAATCAGTCAATGGTTTAACAATAACAGAGAAATTACCAATAAATTTACGATAAAAATTGGCAAAACCCAAGAATCTTTGAAGAGCCTTTAACCCCTTCACCCCCAAGGGTGGTTTGCACGTTAATGACCGGGCCAATTTTTACAATTCTGACCACTGTCTCTTTATGAGGTTATAACTCTGGAACGCTTCAGCGGATCTTCGCGATTCTGAGATTGTTTTCTCGTGACATATTGTACTTCATGTTAGTGGTAAAATTTCTTCGATATAACTTGCGTTTATTTTTGAAAAAAACGCAAATATGGCGAAAAATGTTTAAAATTTTGCAATTTTCAAACTTTTAATTTTTATTCCCTTAAAACAGAGAAATATATCACACAAAATAGTTAAGAAATAACATTTCCCACATGTCTACTTTACATCAGCACAATTTTGGAACCAAAATTTTTTTTTGTTAGGAAGTTATAAGGGTTAAAAGTTGACCAGCGATTTCTCATTTTTACAGCAAAATTTACAAAGCCATTTTTTTTAGGGACCACCTCACATTTGAAGTCACTTTCAGGGTCTATATGGCAGAAAATACCCAAAAGTGACACCATTCTAAAAACTTCACCCCTCAAGGTACTCAAAACCACATTCAAGAAGTTTATTAACCCTTCAGGTGCTTCACAGTAACTAAAGCAACGTGGAAGAAAAAATTAATATTTTACTTTTTAGCCACAAAAATTATCTTTTACAAACTTTTTTTTATTTTCACAAGGGTAAAAGGAGAAAATGGACAGATAAGGTTGTTATGCAATTTCTCCTGAGTACGCCAATACCCCATATGTGGGGGAAAACCACTGTTTGGGCACACGGCAGAGCTCGTAAGGGAAGGAGCGACGTTTGACTTTTTCAAACTAAAATTGGCTGGAATTTAGATTGGATGCCATGTCGCGTTTGGAGAGCCACTGATGCGCCTAAACAGTGGAAACCCCCCACAAGTGACACCATTTTGGAAACTAGACCCCCTAAGGTACTTATCTAGATCTGTTGTCAGCACTTTGAACCCTCAAGTGTTTCACAAAAGTTTATAAAGCCTGGGTGTGAAAAAAAAAAATCAATTTTCCACAAAAATGATTTTTTAGTCCCAAATTTTTGAATTTTCCCAAGTAAATTGGACCCCAAAAGTTGTTGTCCAATTTGTCCTGAGTACGCTGATACCCCATATGTGGGGGGGGAACTGTTTGGGCGCACGGCAGGGCTTGGAAAGGAAGTAGTAACGTTTTGGAATGCAGACGTTAATGGGGGTCATGTTCCGTTTGCAGTGCCCCAGATGAGCCTAAACAGTGGAAACCCCCCACAAGTGACCCCATTTTGGAAACTAGATCCCCTAAGGAACTTATCTAGATCTTTGGTGAGCACTTTGAACCCCCAAGTGCTTCACACAAGTTTATAATGCCCGGGCATGAAAAAAAAAAATCCTATTTTTTTCCCACAAAAATTATCTTTTAGTCACTAATTTTTTATTTTCTCAAGGGTAACAGGAGAAATTGGACCACATAAGTTATTGTACAATTTGTCCTGAGTACGCTGATACCCCATATGTGGGGGGGAACCACTGTTTGGGCGCACGGCAGAGCTCGGAATGGAAGGAGCACCATTTGACTTTTTCAACCAAAATTGGCTGGAATTGAGTTTGGATGCCATGTTGCATTTGGAGAGCCCCTGATGTGCCTAAACAGTGGAAACCCCCCACAAATGACCCAATTTGGGAAACTAGACCCCCTAAGGAACTTATCTAGATTTTTGATGAGCAATTTGAACCCCCAAGTGCTTCACACAAGTTTATAACGTAGAGCCGTAAAATTTAAAAATCATATTTTTTCCACAAAAATGATCTTTTCACCCCAATTTTTATTTTTCCAAGGGTAACAAGACTTCAAAAGTTATTGTGCAATTTGTCCTGAGTGCGCTGATACCCCATATGTGGGGGTAAACCACTGTTTGGGTGCATGGCAGAGTTTGGAACGGAAGGAGCGCCGTCTGACTTTTTCAACACAGAATTGGCTGGACGCCATGTCGTGTTTGGAGAGCTCCTGATCTGCCTAAACAGTGGAAACCCCCATAAATGACACCATTTTGGAAACTAGACCCCTAAGGAACTTATCTAGATTGTGGTGAGAACTTTGAACCCCCAGGTGTTTCACTAAAGTTTATAACGTACAGCCGTAAAATAAAAAATCTTTTTTTTTCTACAAAAATGATTTTTTCGCCCCAATATTTTATTTTTCACAAGGGTAACAGAAGAAATTGGAACCAAAAGTTGTTGTCCAATTTGTCCTGAGTACACTGATACCCAATATGTGGGCGAAAACTACTGTATGGGCACTCGGGCCGGAAGGAAGTGGGTGACGTTTTGGATTGCAGACTTTGAGGAATGGCTGGGGGCGTCATGTCACATTTGGAGAGCCCCTGATCCCTAAACAGTGGAAACCACCCACAATGACCCCATTTTGGCAAATAGACCCCACAAGGAACTTATCTAGATGTGTGGTGAGACTTTGAACCCCGAAGTGCTTCACAGAAGTTTATAACGCACAGCCGTAAAATAAAAAATCTTTTTTTTTACAAAAATGATTTTTTTCGCCCCCAATATTTTATTTTCACAAGGGTAACAGAAGAAATTGGAACCCAAAAGTTGTTGTCCAATTTGTCCTGAGTACGCTGATACCCAATATGTGGGAGAAAACTACTGTATGGGCGCACGTCAGGGCTCGGAAGGGAAGTAGTGACGTTTTGGATTGCAGACTTTGATGGAATGGTCTGGGGCGTCATGTCGCATTTGGAGAGCCCCTGATGCGCCTAAACAGTGGAAACCCCCCAAAATTGACCCCATTTTGGAAATAGACCCCACAAGGAACTTATCTAGATGTGTGGTGAGCACTTTGAACCCCGAAGTGCTTCACAGAAGTTTATAACGCACAGCCGTAAAAATAAAAAATCCTTTTTTTTTTTTGCAAAAATGATTTTTTCGCCCCAATATTTTATTTTTACAAGGGTAACAGGAGAAATTGGACCCCAAAAGTTGTTGCCCAATTTGTCTGAGTACGCTGATACCCAATATGTGGGAGAAAACTACTGTATGGGTACACGTTGGGGCTCGGAAGGGAAGTAGTGACGTTTTGGATTGCAGACTTTGATGGAATGGTCTGGGGGCGTCATGTCGCATTTGGAGAGCCCCTGATGCGCCTAAACAGTGGAAATCCCCAACAAGTGACCCCATTTTGGAAAATAGACCCCACAAGGAACTTATCTAGGTGTGTGGTGAGCGCTATGAAGCCCCAAGTGTTTCACAGAAGTTTATAATGTACAGCTGTAAAAACAAAAAAATAATTTTTTTTGTACAAAAATGATATTTTCGCCCTCAGTTTTTTATTTTCCCAAGGGTAACAGAAGAAATAGGACAAATTGCACAATAACTCTTGGGGTCCAGAGTACGCTGATACCCCATATGTGGGGATAAACTACTGTTTGGACGCATGGCAGAGCTCAGAAGTGAAGGAGCACCGTTTGACTTTTTCAACGCAGAATTGGCTGGAATTGAGATCAGACGCCATGTCACATTTGGAGAGCCCCTGATGTGCCTAAACAGCGGAAACCCCCCAATTCTAATTCCAACCCTAACCCCAACACACCCCTAACCCTGGTCCCAACCCTAACCAAAAACCTAACCCTAACACACCCCTAATCCCAACCCTAACCCTAATCCTAACTTTAACGCCAACCCTAACCCTAACTTTAGCCGCAACCCTAACCCTAACCCTAATGGGAAAATGGAAATAAATACATTTTTTTAATTTTATTATTTTTCCCTAACTAAGGGGGTGATAAAGGGGGGTTTGATTTACTATTTATAGCGGGTTTTTATGATTGGCAGCTGTCACGCTAAAAGACGCTTTTTATTGCAAAAATAGTTTTTTGCATCGCCACATTTTGAGAGCTATAATTTTTGCATATTTTGGCCCACAGAGTCATGTGAGGTCTTATTTTTGCGGTACGAGTTGACGTTTTTATTTGTACCATTTTGAGCAGGTGACATTTTTTGATCGCTTTTTATTTCGATTTTTGGGAGGTTAGAATGAACAAAAATCAGCAATTCATGAATTTCTTTTGGGGGAGGCGTTTTTATTGTTCTGCGTGTGGTAAAATTGATAAAGCAGTTTTATTCTTCGGGTCAGTACGATTATGGCGATACCTCATTTATATCATTTTTTTATGTTTTGGCGCTTTTATAGAATAAAAACAATTTTATATAAAAAACAATTATTTTTGCATCGCTTTATTCTGCGAGCTATAACTTTTTTATATTTTCGCTGATGATGCTGTATGACGGCTCGTTTTTTGCGGGACAAGATGATGTTTTCAGCGGTACCATGGTTATTTATATCGGTCTTTTTGATCGCGCTTATTCCACTTTTTGTTCGGCAGTATGATGATAAAGCATTGATTTTTTGCTTCGTTTTTTTTTTTTTTAAGGGGTTCACTAAAGGGGTTAACTAGTGGGACAGTTTTATGGGGGGGTCGTTCGGACGCGCGATACCAAATATGTGTACTTTTATTGTTTTGTTTTTTTTATTTACAGGAAGAAATGAATTTATTGGGGAATATTTTTTTTTTTTTTATTTATTTTGGATTTTTTTTTTATAACATGTTTATTTTTATTTTTTTACTTTTTTACTTTGTCCCAGGGTGGGACATCACTGTATTTTATCAAATCGCTGTTGTAACAGTGTGCACAGCACACTGTCACACCAGCGATTGCTCAGGCAGTGCAGCAGGCTTCTCAGCTGCTCTAGCGCTTCTCAGTCTGTCAGCAGGCACTGAGGAAGCCGCCTCCCTCCAGGACCCGGCGCCATCTTGGATCCGGGTCCTGGGAGGGAGGAAGCCCTCAGAACAGCGCGATCACATCGCGCTGGTCTGAGGGTCTCAGGGGGGCGCGCAGGGAGCCCCCACCCTGCGCGATCCTCCCCTGTGCCCCCAGTACACCGCGATCATGTTTGATCGCGGTGTGCTAGGGGTTAATGTGCCGGGAGCGGTCCGTGACCGCTCCTGACACACAGTCACGGGTGTCAGCTGTGATAATCAGCTGACACCCGGCGGCGATTAGCTGCGCTCCCCTCAGGAGCGCAGCTGATCGCCTATGACGTACTATCCCGTCCATGGGCAGAATGGCACGGGTTTTATGGATGGGATAGTACGTCTAATGTCAGAGAGGGGTTAATGAAGTAGGTTGGACCCAATCACAGATGGCCTGAACCTTGACCGGGTCCATTTCAATAACAGATGGGGACAAAATGAGTCCCAGAAATGAGATCCTCTGTACGCCAAAAAGACACTTTGATCCCTTCACATACAGAGCATTCTCTCTCAAAATCTGGAACACAGTCCGAACATGTTTCACATGAGAGTCCCAGTCATTGGAAAAAATCAAGATATCATCCAAATAAACAATCAGAAATTTATCCACAAAATCCCTGAAAATGTCATTCATGAAGGACTGGAAGACAGAAGGAGCATTAGTGAGCCCAAAGGGCATCACTAGGTACTCAAAATGCCCCTCTGGGGTATTAAATGCCGTCTTCCATTCATCCCCGTGCTTAATGCGAATAAGGTTATATGCCCCCCTGAGGTCAAACTTGGTAAACCAAGTAGCACTTTTCACCCTGGAAAACAGGTCAGAAATCAAGGGTAACGGATATTGATATTTCACAGTGATATTGTTCAAGAGACGATAATCAATACACGGCCTTAATGAACCATCCTTTTTGGCCACAAAGAAAAAACCGGCACCCAAGGGTGAAGAGGATGGTCTGATATGACCCTTCTCCAATGACTCCTTGATATAAGACCGCATAGCGTCATGTTCAGGTACAGACAAGTTAAAAAGGCGACCTTTAGGGAATTTACTACCAGGCACTAATTCAATAGCGCAGTCATAGCTCCTATGGGGGGGCAAGGATGCAGATTTACTTTCGCTAAACACATCAGAGAAATCAGTCAAAAAGTCAGGAACATCCTGAGCCTGGGGGGAGGCAGAAAAAACAGGAGTGTTGGTATTAACACATTGGCAGCCCCAACTGGTTACAGACACAGATTTCCAATCCAAAACAGGATTATGAGACTGTAACCAAGGGAAACCCAGTACGATAATGTCATGCAGATTATACAGCACCAAAAATTTGCAACTCTCCTGATGATCAGGTTCAACCCTCATTATCACCTGAGTAGAGAACTGGGGTTTATTCTCAGCCAAAGGGGTAGAATCGATCCCCAGTAGGGGAATAGACTTCCGTAGGGGTATCAAGGGAAACCCACAACGTTTAGCAAAATCAAAATCCATCAGGTTAATAGCTGCTCCCGAAACAACGAAAGCCTGAGCAGAAAATGTGGACAGGGAGCAAATCAGGGTAACAGTCAACAAAAATTTAGTCTGAACACTACCCAAGACAACTGAGCTCAAAACGTCTTCCCTGCTTAGGGCAGACTGAAATAGCATGAGAGGCATCACCACAGTAGAAACATAACCCATTGCGTTTTCGAAATCATGACGCTGTGCCCCAGAAGCCACTCTATCACACTGCATGGGTTCAGAAGCTAGTTTACAAGGCAACACTATTCCACGCATACCTCTACGCTCACGCAAACATCTGTCAATTTGAATCGCTAATGACATAGAATCTGTCACCCTAAATTGGCGGGATATTTAAATGATGGCAGTCAGGTCAGATGGGCAGTGTTTTGGGTACTTGCCTTAACATGTTGTTCGCCGCTGTCTCCATTATTTCTGGGAATTGTAGTGTTTCCCTCCATATAACGCGCCTGCGCATTGCAATCTTGAATTGCGCACGCGCAGTATGCTTTGCCCGCAGATTGCAATACGCAGGCGCGTTATATGGAGGACAACGACTACAATTCCCAGAAATAATGGAGACTGCGGGAACAACATGTTAAGGCAAGTACCCAAAACACCGCCCATCTGACCTGACTGCCATCATTTAAATATCCCGCCAATTTAGGGTGACAGATTTCCTTTAATAATGGCCCTTTAAAAGATTAATGCCGCCTGATGCCCCGGTAAAAATAGGCTCTGTGACTTTGAGTCCCTCCTTCATAAATGAAACAAGATGTGTCTGCTTATGTGTCAACACCACATAGCCAGCTAGGGTTGTTAAATCTCAAAATGATATTACCAAGTAAATGCATTTGTATGCGTTGAAAGCAATGTTAAAGTTGAAAAACGCTTCTAAAACGCTGTGTCTGAACATAGCCCAAATTGGGGAGGAACATTTTGGTCAGGGGTTTATTATTTTGCCTTATATACAAGTCATTAACCTGGAATGAATACCTTTACATATTTCCAAGCAAAATCCGTTTTAGTTTCGTTTTGGTATGTTTTTTGGTGCACAGGTAAAAATGGCATGAAACTCTGACAACATTGTTTAAAGCTGTGAACTAGGAGTCCGAAATGCTTCCAGGGGCGATCCCCATGATGTCCCCATGTCATTTGAGCAATGTTTCCATCATTTTGAGATGTTTTTAGACCTTAAAAGGATCCCCCGGGGGGGATCGCGGTAAAACTGCTCGGGTCTCCCATAGGCTTACATTGGGCTCGTTGTTCTGTCCGAGTACCAGAGTATTCCAATCTGCTCGACCCGAACAACGAGCACCTGAGCATTTTAGTGCTTGCCCATCACTACTTATAAAGGCTTTACAGAAAGTGCAAGAATGACAGAAATTTTAAGGAGGGAGGGTCAGCCATACACTCCTGAAAGGCAATAACTGGCGGGTCTCATAAAAATACTGAATACTACAAACACTTTATGTGCTGCTGTCATCTGGAGGTGTGGAAAAGTGTTGGCTAATCCAGGTTTTATTAATTTTTATGAGAGTGAGCCTGTCTGCATTCTCTGTTAACAAAATGCAACGTAAAAATAGAAGTCAGTGGGGCAAAATAAATATAAATATAATGGATGGGGTAAAAACTTTATAATATTCAGTGTTATGATTTGGTAGCTGAGGAGAGCAGGCAAAAAAGGAAATACACCAGAGAGGTTGGAATCTATGGGATTGCAGTACCCTGAATAACCACCACAACTAAAGGCAGCCGTGGAGCGTACCTACGTTGGTCCTAGACGCCTCGTCACAGCCTGAGAAGCTAACTACACCTAAAGACAGAAAGAGGAAAACTATCTGCCCCGGAGCAGATCCCCAAAGAACATAGAAAGCCCCCAAACATGTAATGGCGGTTAGACAAGAGGAAATACAGACACAGACAGAAAATAGTATGAGCAAACGTTGGGGCCCAAACTTCCTAAATAGAAAAGGATAGGAAGGACACTTACTGCAATCCCAAAAAACCCTGAAAAGTACCAACTCTACTAATTACAAAAACACCTGAGATCACACGACCTCTACCACCTAAATTAGTTCTCTGGTGTAACAAAAACTAAACAGCAGCCACTGAAAAAACTGGAAAAGGCAAATGAACAAACAACAGTGGCCGAACTAAACTGAGAGGAGCACAAGCCCCGGAGGGACCCGGCAGACCCCCACAGAAGTGCAGGACAAAATGCAAAAAGCAAGCACAAAAAACAAAAAGAAGAAAATGTCTTATCTGTTAGCAGAAGATGCAGGCACAAAACAGCAAGCTACAAAGTGAACAGGAATCAAAGATGAGACCAGAACAATTGATCACCGGCAACCCTGATGGGAGGGAACCTCCCTTATATAAGACCAGTCAGTAACACCTGATCGCCAATCTTCACAATCTTCATTGGATAGTTCAGTACTGTTCGTAACCACCAGAGGGAGCTTCTGCTCAGAATTCATTTCTAGCACATTCACAACAATTCAGTAAGAGATCACCCACTGACCAAATGGACAATAAAACGACTAGGACAGTCGGAAGGTTAACAACCACACCACAAGAAAAACATGGACCATACGTCCCATGAATGGAATATAAAATATAAAGTTTATTAATATACCAGGCAGATAATAGAGAGAACAAATAGTACACAATAAAATCAACACATGAAAAGGGGCAGAACTATCCAGGAGGATAATATATACAGGGTATACCTACAACAACATAGTGAAGAAAATAAAATAAAAAATCACATCATAAAAATCAATCAGTTATTACATAATATGAAAGTGCTTGTGCATGTATTACAAAACACAAAATTGTGTGAAACACAAATAAAGTGCATAAAAGATCAATAATATATAAGGGTAATAGTGGATGCAAATATCAGGTAGTAAACAAGTTAGGGGTATACCAATAAGACAGCACATAGGTGTTATTATGCCAATAATAAGCAAAAGGACCAGGACTCAAATGTAAAAAAATAGTAACAGAAGAATTAAACAAATAATTAACTTACAAAAGTTTGCCCGGTCACCTGGATAGACGTCCACCCCAACGCGCGTTTCAGCACGTTGCCTTCGAAGGCATAATAACACCTATGTTGTTGTAGGTATACCCTGTATATATTATTGGTCCTGGTAGTTCTGCCCCTTTTCATGTGTTGGTTTTATTGTGTACTATATGTTCTCTCTATTATCTGCCTGGTATATTAACCCCTTCATGACCCAGCCTATTTTGACCTTAAAGACCTTGCCATTTTTTGCAATTCTGACCAGTGTCCCTTTATGAGGTAATAACTCAGGAACGCTTCAACGGATCCTAGCGATTCTGAGATTGTTTTTTCGTGACATATTGGGCTTCATGTTAGTGGTAAATTTAGGTGATAAATTTTGCGTTTATTTGTGAAAAAAATGGAAATTTGGCGAAAATGTTGAAAATGTTGTAATTTTCAAATTTTTAATTTTTATTCTGTTAAACCAGAGAGTTATGTGGCACAAAATAGTTAAAAATAACATTTCCCACATGTCTACTTTACATCAGCACAATTTTGGGAACAACATTTATTTTTGTTAGGAAGTTATAAGGGTTAAAAGTTGACCAGCGATTTCTCATTTTTACAGCAAAATTTACAAAACCATTTTTTTAGGGACCACCTCACATTTGAAGTAACTTTGAGGGGTCTATATGGCAGAAAATACCCAAAAGTGACACCTTTATAAAAACTGCACCCCTCAAGCTACTCAAAACTACATTCAAGAAGATTATTAACCCTTCAGGTGCTTCACAGGAACTAAAGCAACGTGGAAGGAAAAAATGGACATTTTAATTTTTCCAACAAAAATTTTCTTTTTGCATCAATTTTTTCATTTTTACATGGGCAACAGGATAAAATGGATCCTAAAGTTTGTTGAGCAATTTTTCCTGAGTACACAGATATCTCATATGTGGTCATAAACCACTGTATGGGTGCACGGCAAGGGCTCAGAAGGGAAGGAGTGCCATTTGACTTTTTGAATGGAAAATATGCTGGAATATTTAGCGTTTGCCATGTTGCATTTGGAGAGTCCCTGTGTGCCTAAACATTGGAGCTCCCTCACAAGTGACCCCATTTTGGAAACTAGACCCCCTAAGGAACTTATCTAGATGCTTAGTGATCACTTTGAACTCCTAGGTGCTTCACAAATTGATCTGTAAAAAAAAGAAAGTACTTTTTTTTCATAAAAATTTTCTTTTAGCCTCAGTTTTTTCATTTTCACATGGGCAACAGTATAAATTGGATCCTAAAATTTGTTGAGCAATTTCTCCTGAGTACACAGATACCTCATATGTGGTCATAAACCATTGTTTTGGCGCACGGCAGGGCTCAGAAGGGAAGGAGCGCCATTTGACTTTTTGAATGGAAAATATGCTGGAATATTTAGCGGTTGCCATGTCGCATTTGGAGAGTCCCTGTGTGCCTAAACATTGGAGCTCCCCCACAAGTGACCCATTTTGGAAACTAGACCCCCTAAGGAACTTATCTAGATGCATAGTGAGCACTTCGAACCCCAGGTGCTTCACAAATTGATCCTTAAAAAAGGAAAGTACTTTTTTTTCACAAAAAATTTCTTTTAGCCTGTTTTTTTTCATTTTCACATGGGCAACAGTGTAAATTGGATCCTAAAATTTGTTGAGCAATTTCTCCTGAGTACACAGATACCTCATATGTGGTCATAAACCACTGTTTGGGCACACGGCAAGGCTCAGAAGGGAAGGAGCGCCATTTGACTTTTTGAATGGAAAATATGCTGGAATATTTAGCGGTTGCCATGTCGCATTTGGAGAGTCCCTGTGTGCTTAAACATTGGAGCTCCCCCACAAGTGACCCCATTTTGGAAACTAGACCCCCTAAGGAACTTATCTAGATGCATAGTGAGCACTTTGAACCCCCAGGTGCTTCACAGAAGTTTATAACGCAGAGCCGTGAAAATAAAAAATCATTTTTTTTTCTCAAAAAATGATTTTTTAGCCCACTATTTTTTATTTTCACAATGGTTACAGGAGAAATTGGACCCCAAAAGTTGTTGTCCAGTTTTTCCTGAGTACTCTAGTACCCCATATGTGGGGGGGAACCACTGTTTGGGCACACGTCAGGGCTCGGAAGGGATGTAGTGACGCTTTGAAATGCTGACTTGATGGAATGGTCTGCGGGCATCTTGTTACGTTTTCATACATATGAGGCCTACGAATTACCTCCACTTAATATACTCCAAAAAAGAAAAAAAGAGGTTTTTCAATATAAAAGGTAATGTTTATTTGAGCAATTATTAAAAATAAATTTAAAATATACGTACACATACAAATCTATGCAAAAAATGGGGACCACAAATGCAGCAGGGAAATATACGTGTCAGACCTAATGCGGGGTATATATAACAATGATCATTAATGGGCCACATGTATATAAATTGAGGGAAAGCAGGGCTACTAAGATACAATATATCTACCTGTCATGAAATGCAGCACAAAAGTGCCCTCCTCAAATAATGCCTCCAATCAATTGTGAATACATATCCAGCTCATATTGGTATAGCCAAATGGCTTGTAAACATAGTATAGCTAAAGAAAGTGCATAGTGCATTGTGCTTAGCAATCAGCATCTATACTAAGTGCCTGTCCAATTGTATGTTTGATATAAATCAAGTCTTTAAATGGTGCTCACAGGACAGCAAATTTATGCATTTGTGGTCCCCATTTTTTGCATATATTTGTATGTGTACGTATATTTTAAATTTATTTTTAATAATTGTTCAAATAAACATTACCTATTATATGAAAAACCTCTTTTTTTTTTTTTGGAGTATCTTGTTACGTTTGCAGAGCCCATGGTGTGCCTAAACAGTAGAAACCCCCCCAAGTGACCGCATTTTGGAAACTAGACCCCGCAAAGAAGTTATCTAGATGTGTGGTGAGCACTTTGAACCCCCAAGGGCTACACAGAAGTTTATAACGCCCGGGCATGAAAATAAAAAAAATCATATTTTTTCCACAATCAGGATCTTTTAGTCCCCAATTTTTTTATTTTCCCAGGGTAACATGAGAAATTAGACCCAAAAGTTGTTGTCCAATTTGTCCTGAGTACGCTGATATCCCATATGTGGGAGAAAACTACTGTATGGGCACACGTCGGGGCTCGGATGGGAAGTAGTGACGTTTTGAAATGCCCACTTGATGGAATGGTCTTCGGGCGTCATGTTACGTTTGCAGAGTCCCTGATGTGCCTAAACAGTAGAAACTCCCCACAAGTGACCCCATTTTGGAAACTAGATCCCCTAAGGAACTCCTACAGATGTGTGATAACTTAAGCACTTTGAATCTCCAAGTCCTTCACAGAAGTTTATAACGCAGAGCCGTGAAAATATAAAATAATTTTTTTTCCACAAAAATAATTTTTTAGTCCCCAATTTTTTTCCCAATGTTAACAGGAGAAATTAGAACCCCCAAAGTTGTTGTGCAATTTTTCCCGAGTACGCTGATACCCATATGTGGGGATAAACCACTGTTTGGGCATACGTCGGGGCTTGGAATAAAGGGAGCACTGTTTGACTTTTTGAACGCAAAATTTGCAGGAATCAATGGTGGTGCCATGTCGCGTATGGAGACCCCCTGATGTGCCTAAATAGTGGAAACCCCTCAATTCTAACTCCAACCCTAACTCCAACACACCCCTAACCCCAACCCTAACCCCTACACACACCTAACCCTAATACAAACCCTAACCATAACCCTAACCCCAACACACCCCTAACCCTAATCCCAACTCTAATCATAAACCTAACCACAAGCCTAACCCTAATTCCAACCCTAACCCTAATTCCAACCCTAACCCAAATTCCAGCCCTAACCCTAATTCTAACCTTAACCCTAATGCTAACCCTAACCCTAGTTCTAACCCTAAGGCTGGGTTCATATTGCGTTTTACCAGCCCGTTCAACACGTAGCGTTGACCGGCTGGTAACGGTATAGCATAACGCGATCGCGTTATGCTATACCCGCTAGCGCAGATGAATCAGCAGATGATTCATCTGTGCTAGTGGTGACGGAGCCCAGACGCTGCAGCCCGTGTCCGAGGCTCCGTCACTGAATGACGACATGTCGCGAGGATCCCAAGCAAAATCCGCCGAGGATCCCCAGCAAAATCCGCCGCGGATCAGCAGCAAAATCCGCCGCGGATCCGCAGCAAAATCTGCCGCGGATCCGCAGCAAAATCCGCCGCGGATCCGCAGTAAAATCCGCCGCGGATCCGCAGCAAAATCTGCCGCGGATCAGCAGCAATATCCGCCGCGGATCAGCAGCAATATCCGCCGCGGATCCGCAGCAAAATCAGCCGCGGATCAGCAGCAAAATCAGCCGCGGATCAGCAGCAAAATCCGCCGCGGATCCGCAGCAATATCCGCCGCGGATCCGCAGCAATATCCGCCGTGGATCCGCAGCAAAATCCGCCGCGGATCAGCAGCAATATCCGCCGCGGATCAGCAGCAAAATCAGCCGCGGATCAGCAGCAAAATCAGCCGCGGATCAGCAGCAAAATCAGCGGCGGATCAGCAGCAAAATCCGCCGCGGATCAGCAGCAAAATCCGCCGCGGATCCACAGCAATATCTGCCGCGGATCCGCAGCAAAATCAGCCGCGGATCAGCAGCAATATCCGCCGCGGATCAGCAGCAAAATCCGCCACGGATCAGCAGCAAAATCAGCCGCGGATCAGCAGCAATATCCGCCGCGGATCAGCAGCAAAATCAGCCGCGGATCAGCAGCAAAATCAGCCGCGGATCAGCAGCAAAATCCACCGTGGATCAGCAGCAAAATCCGCCGCGGATCCGCAGCAAAATCCGCCGCGGATCCGCAGCAAAATCCGCCGCGGAACAGCAGCAAAATCCGCCGCGGATCAGCAGCAAAATCCGCCGCGGATCAGCAGCAATTTCCGCCGCGGATCCGCAGCAAAATCAGCTGCAGATCAGCAGCAAAATCCGCTAGGAAAAATAAAAAATTATTTATTTTTTTATTTGTCCCTACCTATGATAAAGGGGGGGTTCATTTACTTTTTTTTTTTGATCACTGTGACAGTTTATCACAGTGATCAAAATAAATTTTTGGACACTGGGGGGCGCACTGCGCATGCGCCGGCCGACGGGCGCACTGCGCATGCGTCCGCCATTTTCCAAGATGGCGGCGCCCATGAAGAGGCCCGGGCGGTCGCCGGGACCGATCCAGGGACATCGGTAGACCGGGAGAGGTGGCGGCGGCCGATCGCTGCCGTGACTACGTGTGGGGGGGTCAGGGCTCGGTGTCCAGCCATGGCAGATGCTATTGCAGCATCGGCCATGGCTGGATTGTAATTGGTGAAATATTACATATTGCTCTGATTGACTGTTTCACTTTTAACAGCCAATCAGAGCGATCGTGGCCACGGGGGGGTTAATCCAACCCCCCTGTGGTGAAGCACAAAGGGTCCTGTGCCTGTGCTATACCCGCTAGCGCAAATGAATCAGCAGATGATTCATCTGTGCTAGTGGTGACGGAGCCCAGACGCTGCAGCCCGTGTCCGAGGCTCCGTCACTGAATGACGACATGTCGCGAGGATCCCAAGCAAAATCCGCCGAGGATCCCCAGCAAAATCCGCCGCGGATCAGCAGCAAAATCCGCCGCGGATCCGCAGCAAAATCTGCCGCGGATCCGCAGCAAAATCCGCCACGGATCCGCAGCAAAATCTGCCGCGGATCAGCAGCAATATCCGCCGCGGATCCGCAGCAAAATCAGCCGCGGATCAGCAGCAAAATCAGCCGCGGATCAGCAGCAAAATCCGCCGCGGATCCGCAGCAATATCCGCCGCGGATCCGCAGCAAAATCAGTCGCGGATCCGCAGCAAAATCCGCCGCGGATCAGCAGCAATATCCGCCGCGGATCCGCAGCAAAATCAGCTGCAGATCAGCAGCAAAATCCGCTAGGAAAAAAAAAAAAATTCTTTATTTTTTTATTTGTCCCTACCTATGATAAAGGGGGGGTTCATTTACTTTTTTTTTTTTGATCACTGTGACAGTTTATCACAGTGATCAAAATAAATTTTTGGACACTGGGGGGCGCACTGCGCATGCGCCGGCCGACGGGCGCACTGCGCATGCGCCCGCCATTTTCCAAGATGGCGGCGCCCATGAAGAGGCCCGGGCGGTCGCCGGGACCGATGCAGGGACATCGGTAGACCGGGAGAGGTGGCGGCGGCCGATCGCTGCCGTGACTACGTGTGGGGGGGTCAGGGCTCGGTGTCCAGCCATGGCAGATGCTATTGCAGCATCGGCCATGGCTGGATTGTAATTGGTGAAATATTACACATTGCTCTGATTGGCTGTTTCACTTTTAACAGCCAATCAGAGCTATCGTGGCCACGGGGGGTTAAGCCAACCCCCCTGTGGTGAAGCACAAAGGGTCCTGTGCCTGCGGGTCGGGTGACCTTTGAGTGACCCCGGTCTCCCAGCCCGCAGGAACGCGATCCTTTCATGACGCCACTGTCACGCGGTCTTATGATATGTGTACGATGTCAGTAAACTATTCTTAAAGAACAACACTCTATACATCATATAGATTAGCAACATCAGCATGTAAATATAGAATAGATTTACCTGACACGATATCCGTTGAACTCAGGGTTAATCTTGAGGACTTGATACACTGTCACAGGAAAGAGGAGGACCGGGGGTCTAACCTGACCCTAAACTGGGGTCCTAACTAATCCCTCACCTTGGAGGTACTGATAATGGTTCAGAGGTCCAAGTCTCCAGCCTAACCCTGTCTCCTATCAGTCCCTGAACCCTGTAATCAGTCCTAAGAAGGATTCTGATTACCACCAAAGGGATATGGGCTGATCTCTGCTAAATACACAGATTAGACATATAAGACAGACTGGAGAAAACACAGACTTGCATACACACTCAAACACAGAAGGAACATAAATGATCTGGGATATTAAACTCTAAGCAAGGTGAGCTTAAAACAACTAAGGAGCGCTTTAACTTAAGTCTATACAGATACAATCCTATCTGTGGTCTGCATGAAGAATTTCACTGGCAACTCCCAACACAGACAACCAGAGATTTAAAGGAAACCAATCAACAAATAATTAATTGCAGCCGGGAGAAACTGCACCCAGTCCCAGAACTGAGCACAGACAGAATTAACTCCCTAACTGCCAAACACAAAGAAACAGCAACTCAGCTGTGAGAAGTCAGAATGTGCAACCGCGACGATCTTCGTGGCGATGCACACATGACAGTACCCCCCCTTCTACGAGGGGCCTCCGGACCCTCAGGGCCAGGTTTGCCCGGGTGAGTTCTGTGGAAGGTCCGCACCAAACGATCTGCGTTAATGTCAGACGCAGGAACCCACGTCCTCTCCTCTGGACCATACCCCTTCCAATGCACCAAGTACTGAAGGGACCGGCGATTCAGACGTGAGTCAATGATCTTTGACACTTGAAACTCCAAGTTACCATTGACCACCACTGGAGGAGGAGGTAGAGGTGATGGTATGACTGGTGCCACGTACCTCTTAAGTAATGACTTGTGGAACACATTATGAATTTTAAACGTAGGAGGGAGGTCCAGACGAAATGCCACAGGATTAATTATGGAACTGATCCTGTACGGCCCGATGAATCTGGGGCCCAGCTTCCAGGAGGAAACTTTAAGTTTTATATTCCTGGTAGACAACCATACCAGATCGTTCACATTAAGATCTGAACCAGAAACTCTCCTCCTATCAGCCATACGTTTATAACGGTTCCCCATAGCACTCAGATTATTCAATACACCTCTCCACACTGAAGCAAGTGACGACGAGAAACGCTCCTCCTCAGGAACCCCAGAAGGGCCCCCCCATTGAATGTACAAAACTGGGGATGAAAACCATATGCCCCAAAAAACGGGGACTTACCAGTGGACTCGCTCCGCCTGTTGTTAAGAGCGAACTCTGCCAGAGGCAAGAAAGAAGACCAGTCCTCCTGGTTCTCTGAGACAAAACACCGAAGATAAGTCTCTAGGCTTTGATTCAGACGCTCTGTCTGACCATTGGTCTGCGGATGAAAAGCCGAGGAAAATGACAATTGCATCCCCCGACGTAAACAAAATGCCCTCCAAAACTTGGACACAAACTGAGACCCCCTATCTGACACCACATCAGAAGGCAACCCATGAAGTCTCACAATCTCCCCAATGAACACCTGCGCCAGAGTTTTAGCATTAGGGAGGGCAGGAAGAGCAATGAAATGTGCCATCTTACTGAACCTGTCAACAACCACCAGTATGACAGTCTTCCCTGACGACTGAGGAAGGTCCGTGATGAAGTCCATAGACAAATGAGTCCATGGACGCTCCGGAAGTTTCAAGGGTAAGAGGGTCCCAGACGGACGGGTATGAGGGGTCTTAGAGCGAGCACAAACCCCACAGGACGCGACAAAAGTTAAAACATCTTTATTAACGTTAGGCCACCAAAACCGGCGAGAAAGGAGATCTAAAGTAGCCTTACTCCCTGGATGTCCTGCTAAAGCAGAATTATGATGTGCCTCAATAACCTTTTGTCTCAACTGATTTGGGACAAACAGTCTCCCTGGAGGTCCTGCAGGGGCGTCCCCCTGAGCCTCTAACACCTCCTCCTCAAGCTCAGAACATACAGCCGACACTACCACCCCCTCCTGAAGGATAGGAATCGGGTCATCCATTTTCCCGGCCCCTGGGAAACTGCGAGACAAGGCATCCGCCTTAACATTCTTAGATCCAGGGCGATAAGTGACAACAAAATTAAACCTGGTAAAAAACAACGACCATCGAGCTTGTCTGGAATTCAGACGCTTAGCAGATTCCAAATACAGCAGGTTCTTGTGATCAGTAATGACGGTGACCGGGTGGACTGCCCCCTCCAAAAGTGACGCCATTCTTCAAAAGCCAACTTAATGGCCAAAAGTTCCCTATTGCCGATATCATAATTCCTTTCGGCGGACGACAATTTTTTAGAAAAGAAAGCGCACGGATGCCATTTACCAGGGGACGGACCCTGGGACAATATTGCACCCACCCCTACGTCAGACGCGTCCACCTCCACAACGAACGGCTGTGATGCATCTGGTTGGATGAGAACGGGTGCCGAAGCAAAACATTTTTTCAAAGAGGAAAAAGCTTGGCAAGCTTTGTCCGACCATTTAGAAAAATCCGTCCCTTTTCTTGTCATGTCAGTGAGAGGTTTGACAACAGATGAGAAATTACAAATAAATTTCCGGTAGTAGTTAGCAAACCCCAGAAAACGCTGCAGAGCCTTAAGATCCTCTGGCTGATCCCATTCAAGCACTGCTCTCACCTTTTCAGGATCCATACGGAAACCGGAGGCTGACACCAAGAAACCCAAAAACTGAAGTTCCTGTACGGCGAATACACACTTTTCCAGTTTGGCATATAGTTTATTGTCTCGCAAGATCTGCAACACCTGTCTCACATGCTCCTGGTGAGACACAAGATCTGGTGAGTAAATTAAAATGTCATCCAAATATACGACCACAAACAGCCCCACCAGATGACGAAAAATGTCATTAACAAAATGTTGGAATACTGCTGGTGCAGTAGTCAGACCAAAAGGCATGACAAGGTTCTCATAATGTCCCTCCGGCGTGTTAAACGCCGTTTTCCACTCATCCCCCTCTTTTATCCTAATCAGATTATACGCCCCCCTGAGATCCAATTTAGAGAACCATTTGGCGCCAACAATTTGATTGAAGAGATCAGGAATCAGAGGGAGTGGATACGGATCTCGAACAGTAATCCGATTAAGTTCGCGGAAATCCAAGCAAGGGCGTAGGCCTCCATCTTTTTTCTTCACAAAGAAGAACCCCGCGGCCACTGGGGAAGATGAAGGTCTAATATGCCCTTTGGCCAGACTTTCCGAAATATAATCTTTCATAGCCTGCCTCTCAGGACCAGAAAGGTTATATAACCTAGCTTTAGGTAACTTAGCATCAGGAAGTAAATTAATAGAGCAGTCATACACGCGATGAGGAGGCAACTCCTGACACCCCTCCTCAGAGAACACATCCCCAAAGTCCTCCAAAAAAGGAGGCAAAGTACTAGGCACGACCGCACTGATGACTGTGTTCATGCAGTTACTTTTGCAAAACTCCCCCCATTGGCTTATATCTCTGGACTGCCAATTAATCACAGGGTTATGTTTAACCAACCAAGGAAGTCCCAACACAATAGGAGTAGGTAGACCCTCCAACACATAACAAGATAATAGTTCCCTATGTATTGCCCCTACCCGAAGGTCAATGTTATGAACCTCATGAACAAAGCTACCTTGGCCGAGAGGCCTGGCGTCAATGGAGAATATAGGGATCGGTTTGACCAATACACTCAGATGCATACCTTGAGCCTGAGCAAACTGAGCGTCAACCAGATTAGCCCCGGACCCACTATCAAGAAGAACAGAAAATCTCTCCACTCTCGTACCAACCACCACCTCCACTGGTACAAGGAACTGAGAAGAACTAGCGGACGAAATACATACTCCCAGGTTGTCGTCCACCACACAACCTGGGATTAACAGTTTTCCGGCGACTTTTTGCTCAACAAGGCACGGGATGGACATCCCCCAACAAAATGTCCCTCTTTCCCGCAGAAGAAACACCTTCTAGTCCTGCGGCGTACCGCCAATCCCCTCCTACGAAATGATGTCCCTCCCAACTGCATAGGCTCCTCCGAACAGACAAGGGGAACCTCAACATAAGGGACTTTAGTAGTAGGTGAGTAACAACAGGGGGCGGAGTTACCTCGCACCTCTCCCGGAGCCGTCTATCAGTACGGATAGCTAGGGCCATAACAGCCTCCAGTGATGGAGGAGAATCATACTGAGCCAAAACGTCCTGTAATTTGTCAGAAAGCCCATGACAAAACTGGCTCCTAAGAGCTGGGTCATTCCACTGAGTATCTGTGGCCCATCTACGGAACTCAGAAGCAAATTCCTTCGCCGGACGATCTCCCTGCTGTATCTTACGTAATTTTGTCTCAGCAAGAGAGACCCGATCTAGGTCATCATATACCAAACCCAGGCAGTAAAAAATCGATCTACTGACTGTAGAGCCGGGGATCCCGGAGGAAGGGAGAAGGCCCAGGATTGAGGGTCCCCTTGTAGGAGCGAGATAACAATTCCCACTCTCTGCTCTTCACTCCCTGATGATCGAGGCCGAAGCCGAAAATACAATTTACATGCTTCCCTGAAGGTAAAAAATTTGTCTCGCCCACCAGTGAACCTGTCCGGGAGAGCTACTTTAGGTTCAAATCTGGTTTGCTCCAAGGGAGACAAAACTTTGGACTTAATGTCCGTCAGCTCCATGGATAATCCCTGCAACTGCAGAGCCAGCTGGGCTACTGGATCCATGGCAACTGGGAATAATTTTATAGGCCAGTGAAAATGTCACGCGGTCTTATGATATGTGTACGATGTCAGTAAACTATTCTTAAAAGAACAACACTCTATACAACATATAGATTAGCAACATCAGCATGTAAATATAGAATAGATTTACCTGACACGATATCCGTTGAACTCAGGGTTAATCTTGAGGACTTGATACACTGTCACAGGAAAGAGGAGGACCGGGGGTCTAACCTGACCCTAAACTGGGGTCCTAACTAATCCCTCACCTTGGAGGTACTGATAATGGTTCAGAGGTCCAAGTCTCCAGCCTAACCCTGTCTCCTATCAGTCCCTGAACCCTGTAATCAGTCCTAAGAAGGATTCTGATTACCACCAAAGGGATATGGGCTGATCTCTGCTAAATACACAGATTAGACATATAAGACAGACTGGAGAAAACACAGACTTGCATACACACTCAAACACAGAAGGAACATAAATGATCTGGGATATTAAACTCTAAGCAAGGTGAGCTTAAAACAACTAAGGAGCTCTTTAACTTAAGTCTATACAGATACAATCCTATCTGTGGTCTGCATGAAGAATTTCACTGGCAACTCCCAACACAGACAACCAGAGATTTAAAGGAAACCAATCAACAAATAATTAATTGCAGCCGGGAGAAACTGCACCCAGTCCCAGAACTGAGCACAGACAGAATTAACTCCCTAACTGCCAAACACAAAGAAACAGCAACTCAGCTGTGAGAAGTCAGAATGTGCAACCGCGACGATCTTCGTGGCGATGCACACATGACAGCCACATAGGCGTCATGGGTCGGATTGGCACTGACTTTCATGACGCCTACGTGGCGTCACAGGTCAGGAAGGGGTTAATAAACTTTATATTTTTATATTTTATATTCCATTCATGGGACGTATGGTCGATGTTTTTCTTGTGGTGTGATTCTCTGTTAACAGTCTGAAAACCTGCTGAGACAAGGCGCTAGTGGCTGGACAGCACAACACCTCCAAGGCATAGAGGTACAGCTCATGCCAGTTGTCCAGCTTTCAGACCCAATAGTTGAAAGTCACAGAGTAATCGGGGAATACGCTGGTTTTGTGAGCCAGGCATTGCTTGACCATCTTTAAAAACATTTCACAAACGACCCTGGGAGCTGGGCTGGTGTCATGAAAGTGGCCCATGCCTTCGACAGTGTACCAATGTCACAAAGTGACATGGGGTGATAGTCATAGCTGAGTCCACTAGGTCACAGTCAGTGAGCACCCCTGCTCCTTGCACTAAAAAAGACAGTTCTATTTTCAGCCCCAGGTCACAATGGGTTACCTCAGGATCATGGCTGCTCTCCAGGTTGGAATGGAGTCCTCTGAATGCACAACACGTAACACTCTTTAGGGCCTAACAGAGGCAACTTGTTTAATAAAGATGAAATATAGAAGAAGGTAAAATTCCTGATCTGTCCCTATTCACAGCAACGGCTGCAGCTGCAGAGGCAATGGCTCTCGTTCGGCTCCTGAGAGCTAACAGTCTCTTTGAGGGCAATCTCACAGCCCTTGTGCCTGTTCCTACTGCCTGACAGTCCTGGCAGCCTGTAGTCTCCTGCCGGGGGTCCTTTCTGTCCCAGACGGGAGTCCTCACTGTTCTGACGGGAACACACTTATGCCCCTGTGGAGCCCAGCTGCGCTTGGTGCCACAAATCCTAGAAGGGTGCACTAAAGGATTCATCCACAAGAGGCCCTCAGAGCATACACACACCTCCTCCCTACCTCAGACCACCAGAGGGAGCCTGTATAGGTAGATAAAAAGGAGGGAGAAGCAGGAAGTTTAGACATTCTAGAGAGGACACTCTAGATTCAGAACAGACTGAGAACAGACTCAGAAAAGACTGAGACACAGAAACCGGTCAGTCTGCAGTGTGAGACTCAATAGCTCAAGTCAGTGAGCTAGGAGCGTGCCGACGCTCTAGAGAGTGGCAGAAGAGGCATCCAGCTAACTGCCAGTGTGTATAGCCTTGTGAGGGCCCGAGTAGGCCGAAGGCGAGAGGAGAGAGTAGCAAGGGGGCAGAGGAGCTTTACCAGCTCACCCCAGAAATTACATACACGGGTCCGAGCTTACAGGGATCTCTACGACCCCGTAGGAGACAACCAGAATTCTTGGAGGACTACAGGTCCCAGGAGCACCAAAGAGCTGATACGTAATAGAGCCAGGGGACACGGAGACCCTACAAGCAGGGAGTGTGTACTCCAGGAGAAGGCTCTATCACAAAGTCAGCCGGTGCAGGACAGAGACAAAGTTAGGCCTAGCTACAGGCAGGTCAGAAATTGACTACAGAATGGCAAGTAACAGGAGGCCCTACACCTGATCACTGGGGAGAATCCGGACGTGCACCCTTCACCCTACAGTGCTCCGGATGTTCCTGCACTAACTTCAGTAAAGGTACAGAAGTGACTTGTGTGTGTGCTCCCCTTCTTGTCCTTGCCCGGCTGGGTTCCTTCCGTCCTGCATCCCTACACTTACGCTGCCCTGAAGGCCCGCTCCACCTGTGGGGAGCAATACCATCTAAGCTGTCACAACACCGGCCTCAGTGGACTGCTGCAGCGCTGGTGATCCTCACCAGACACCACAGGTGGCGTCACGATTCACTGACATTATCCCCTGTAAATATCCCCTTTTTGAGGGTGAGCGCCCAGGGCCACGGACCGAGCCGTGGCCACCGTGACATCCCCCATACAGATCAATGTGCTCGGGTCCGAGTACCACACAAGCCCTGGTGGCGGCTCAACCCCAAACGGGGGCTCCTTCTTTGTCCCAGATGGGAATGCACTTATGCCCCAAACGGGGACTCTTTCTGTCCCAAGCGGGATGCACCTGAGCCCCAGACAGGGGCCTTCCTTGTCCCAGACTGGGACACACACCATGCCTCAGGCAGTCCTGCCTGGGCTCTGCTCCAGAAGCAAGAACTTCCTACTTCTTTAAGGCTGCTAATCCAGCCCCTTTCATTAACTCTCTCTATCCCTAACCTAATTACATAGCAATAACAGGGAATATACAAAGCATTACACATTATACATGACAATGGACACAGCACATTACATATTAAGGCGAAACAGTGTAAATCATAAGACAACCACTGAGGTGCCGCACGGCTACATGTGCCTGGTATACAGGAAGGCACGTGAGGTTCCTTGCCACCTCCTTACAACCCCAGCCTCTGCTGTGTGTCTCCCTCACCTCTCCTCCTTGATTGGGCAAGGAAGCTTGCCCTCAGCCATTAACATTGTCTAATCGGAATTTTTCCACCGGTTTTCCACAATGGCTTTCTGGTATAGCACCATTTTAGAAGACCTATCCACCTCAAGAAAAAAAGCGATGCAAACTTCTCCTTGTAGCGTGTGTCTAGCAGGATGAACAACCAGTGCTCTTTTTTTGGCCAAGATGAATGTAATGCGAGGGTCATGGGAAATTCAGCAGTACATAAAGTCAGGCACCTACCTGTGCCAAGCTCCATACAGCCAACACTTTCCTGTCTTCACCATGATGATGACTCTCCATCTTCTCTTCCTCCTCCTTCTCTTTACCTCTTGGATCGTCGATAGATGCTACTGCGCAAGCATCAATTTCTTCGCCATTTTTATGAAGCCCAATTTTTTTTCTTTAGTAAAATGGTGCCGTTTTGATTAAGCTAATTTTTTTTTCTCAAGAAATTTATATGCCTATATAAAATTAAAATATGGATATTAAAGATTTTATCATGCTACAGTGCAGGTGCCGCCGCCACAGATGCCTGTGTGATGAATGTAATTTTTTTTTTAAACAATAATGCAGTATGTAAAATAGCAGGCAGGTCACTGAGGGATCAGTGACCTTCATATGGCATCAGTATGAATAACTAAGCAGGTACCACATAAAGCTCCGCCCACAGGCCCACCCCTAAGCACTAGAATCTCATTAACTGAAAACTGAAAATAAAGATTAAACAACCACAAGATGGATTTCATCAACCAAGGTATCATTTTAATCAGTATAATGGCGCCGACCTGACATTGTCTGTAGGGTACTGAGCACAATCCTGCTGACAGGTTTACTTTAAGAAGAACACTGCCACCACTGAAGATCTCTTGCTAAAATGTTCTCACTTTTCCTGGACTCTTCTTAAACACACACCAATGATGATCTTTTTCCTCTGATGGTGTCCTTTATTGTCTCCAGCTCACTAACAACAACCTAACTAAACAGCAACTGACAAACTGGTCTCTATTACTCCTCCCCAACTATGGGCAAGCCCTACAATTAACCCTGTCACCCCTCAACAGGAGCTGCAGCCTCTAGGAGGATGACACAGACAATACGGTACATTTTTACATACCGGTATTTAAAACAACATGGATCTCTAGAGAGGTGCCACGTCATCTTCTCTACCCCTACATTAGTACACTGAGTTTTGTTCATAAACAGTATGGTTGTATTTGTTACTTGTATTATGGTATTATCTGCTATCTGTATGACTGTGTTGTCCATATAAGTGTTTCTTTCTTGAGGGAGAGGAACAATAAAGTTTTATAGGCCTAAGCAGTGTGCCAGGGGCCCATGAAAAAGTTTGTGGTCATAGGGGAGCCCAGGTCCAAAACTTGCCCCGGGGCCCATAGGACTCTAGTTACATCCCTGTAGTGTTTTAGAGTAAGTGACAAAGTGAAATCAACTTGACTTCAACAGATACAGTGCAGTGAACACAACAAAAAGCAAAAAAGCTGACAGCACTAGCAGACATCAGGATGCACGTTCCAATGCCATCTGACCCAAAATGGAAGAGTGCTTACCATAAGAAAAAGAAGAACAGCATCCAATCCGGGTGAAAAAGTAGAAAATTCTTTATTTGCCAGATGCAACGTTTCAACCAAAACAGGTCTTTATCAAGCATGCTATCACTGCTTGATAAAGACCTGTATTGGTTGAAACATTGCATCTGGCAAATAAAGAATTTTCTACTTTTTCACCCGGATTGGATGCTGTTCTTCTTTTTCTTATGACAGTGCAGTGAACAGTCTGACACACACACACTGTCTAATTAAGATCAATAAGAGTACCAGTGATCAAGGAAAATCTGTAGAACTTGTTATACTTTTACTGGCCTCAGGAGGGCAATAAATAATAAGACATTGAAAGTTTTTGACAATTTCAGCTGTAGAACCAACACTTCTACAGTATATGTAAAAAATAAATAGGTTGCAAAATATATTAAAAATGTTTACCCATAGAAATTTTCTTATTTTCCTCCTGCTGCATAGTTTTTTTTCCATATTGACAGTGCATCAAATATATTAAGAGTGGACAACAATTCTATAGAACTCCTGGTCAAGTCAGGCAACATGTTATTTGTTCGCCAGCAATTGTGCAACAGTTTTTTATGCCTAAGTGAGTACTCTGCTAAACCAAGTAGTGTACACCAAATAAGCACACACACAAACTTGAATACTTTGAGATCGCAAAAAAAAAAACTATGCCATTTCACACACTGCTGAAGATTGCATGGGCCATATGACGTCACGCAAGGCTATGTGGGCATCCACATAATGCCTTGTAGCTATCACATGATATGTGATCAAAGGCCTCTCATACAGCCAAAACAATTGCATTCTTTGCACTGAGGAGGGCAACACCCCAAAACATGTTACTGTACATTAAGATTCTGGTTTAGCTTTTATCCTGAGTCATGTGACAAGGTGGGTTAACACTAGAACTACTGAGGTAGTCATTTTGACTACTTCGCACATAGTGAAAAGTAGTCAAAATGACTACCTCAGTAGTTCTAGTGTTAAAGGGTCAATATTGAATTTTAGGGTCGTTACTTCAAATAGGTGGGGCTGGAGTCCAAGTCCCTTTTCTCTCTGAAGAGACAATTTACATATTTCATTTCCCAGAGGAGCATTTCACAGCTCCTAAGTCACCTTATCCTGGTAAGTCAGGCATGTCACTCTCCACAAGGAGAAACATCCATTAGACCACAGTCCGAAGCCCATGATACAGCCAAATCAGATCTCTTGAGTTGCAGTATGGAGGGTCAACACCCTGAAGCACCTGTCTGCAAATTGAGATTCTGATTTCGCTTTTATCCTGAGTCATCTGGCAAGGCTCACTAAAGGGTGGATATTGACTTTTAGGATTGCTACATCCAATAGATGGCATTAGAGTTCAAGTCTTCTTCCTCTTCAAAGAGGCAATTTGCTTATTTAATTTCCCAGAGGAAGATTGCCCTGCCTTTAAGCTTTTTTACCCTGGCATGTCGCTTTCCACAAGAAGAAAAGTTACTCCTTAGATCACAGCTAATCAGGGGGGGTTATCATAGCCACTATGAAAGATGTGGGCAGGGAAAGCACTGACCATTGGAGTTTATTAGCCTATGAATAGGAGGTCAGAGCTCACAGCTCATTATATTATTACAGATAACATTAGAAAGATCTAAATCAGAGAGAAGGGTACTATTGTAGAGCTGAAGAACATAGAAAATTTTAATGGCAGTTTCAGTTTGTCAATAATAATGCACAGATTTAAGTAATAGGGAAGTGCAGGACCTGCAGAGTCAGTGTCCCTGTGAATTGATTAATCTACAATATATTGTTGTTGTATTGGATTATTTTATTAGTCCAATTTAACAGTTGTACACGTCACAACAATACTACTGGCTGTTCCTGAATCTTTCCGTGCATGTACCTACCTAGCAAAGTAGTTTATGTAATTTTTGTCAAGGGAGTGAGCAAATTTAAGCAAAATATTGATCTAAAAAAAGGTCAATTTTTGCATAACGGTTTTACTAGTCCAATTTATCAATTGTACACTCCACAGCAATATTGCTTGCTAGCTGTTGCACATCTTGCTTGCTTGCAAGGGTTTATCTACCCACCAATGTAGTATTCTTGTACATGGCTTTCTCTTGGGAAGGGTGTAGAATAATGTTTAAAATTTCCTTTAAAAAAATTACAAAAAGTTATATATATGTTTAAATTTTTGCATACCTGTTTTGGTAGACCAGATTGGTAACTATGCTATACTATGTTTTTTTTTTCCACATTTGGAAACCATGTGTATGGAGGACTATGGGGAGTGCAGTATACTGTATGGAAAACTATGGGGAGTGCAGTATACTGTATGGAGAACTATGGAGAGTACAATAAACTGTATGGAGGACTATGGGGAGTGCAGTATACTGTATGGAGGACTATGGGGAGAGCATTGTACTGTATTGAAGACTATGGGGAGAGAATCATACTATATGAAGTACTATGAGGTGCATCATTCTATATGGAGGGCTATGTGGGGGCCATTATAATATTTGGAGGGCTATGTGGAAGCCTTCATACTTTATGGAGTGCTATGTGTGGGATGATATACTGTATGCAAGCAGTTATACAGTGTGAAGGTTTGTGTGGGGACCATCATATTGTGTTGAGGGCTGTGTGGGGGCGATTATACTGTTTGTATGGATACTGGGGGTCGTTATACAGTGTAGAGGCTTGGGGCCATTATATTGTATATAGGTCCATTATACTGCATGGAGTCCTTAGTTGTTGCACTTTATATGAATGTGGTTTGTCTATACTATTTTCTATTACTTGAATAAAGATTGTGCATTTATCTTTTTAAACACTCCTATTTGTCCTCCTTCTTTAAATATGATATTGTTGGAGTGGTTTTTCTAGGGGCCAAGTTTGTTTTCTTGGCTTATCCCTTTAATATGAGTCTTGGTTTATGTTTGCGGTAACCATGCAGGGAGAGTGAAAAGGGGTACAATCATCATAATGTGCATTTGGAGGGTCCTGTGGATGAATTCACTATGGGGGTTTCATACAGTGTGTGGCACTTTTGTTGGCACCATACTTTAGGGGTGCAATGGAATGGGAATATAGGGCTTCAGTAGGAAGGAAAATTGCTTTGCAAAGGCTGCAAAGTTGTGAGATATGCTCTTCTGTGACCCCACTGAATATATATTTTTTGAGGGGAGGGTCCAATTGGAACTTCCGCTGATGTGTAGCCCAGCTATGCAGGCACACATAAAGTCCAGGAGAGTGCACAGGAAGGTAATCGCAAAAGCTTGATATCTATGCACTTCACTCACACTTTTAGACACACCCATCAGGGGTACAAGAGGAAGTGACACTTAGCAATCACTAGTCAGTCAGTTTCCTGTCTTCGGACAGTGCAGTTCAGTCCAGTGGAGTCTGGACTTGGAGAGAGAGAAGGGAGGACTGAATCCTCGCAGAGCTAACATAGCTCACCTGACAAGCAAGTGGAGGCTAGTACGGGTGAAGTGGATCATCCTAGCCTAGTCAGAGCTACCCTTAATCAGTACCTCAACAGAAGCTAGAGGAAGGAGGATACTGAGAGCTGCTCAGCGAGCTCTAGAAGAAAGCTGACATTACCATCGAAGTTACAATTGCTTGTGCTAAGAGCGAGAGCAGGGCGAAGGGCAGTGGAGAAGATAGAGAAGTGCTTTAGGTATTGGATTGCCTGCACTAAATTGCCGGACACTGGAGTCCGAAGCGTTGCTACAGTTTCAAGCTTAGTAACAAGATAACCGGAGGCATCTGGACTACAGGTCGCAGAGTGCAGCCTTAAGTGTCAATACGTAATCGGAGTCAGGAGGAACAAGGACCTTTTAACAGGCCCCGCATAGAAGGACTCTGTTCTCACCACATAGAAGGCTCCACCACAATATTGGCCGGGCAGTACAGCTATTGAGAAAGCTGGATATTCGGAGTTAACTTCGCTTCAGGCAAGTTGGACTCACATCCATATTGAAGTTAAGGAGGCCTCTAACCTGCTCAGCGGTTACCCGAATGTGCACTCTCCACCCCGACCAGCTCCCCGGGATCTGCTTGAACCATCTGCCAGTAAAGGTATGGAAAGAAGCTGCATTGTGTGTGACTGAATCCTTATTTACACCCTACATCATCACCACCATAGACTTCCAGGGACCAGTCTCACCTGTGGGAGACTTACCACCCAGCTGCCCCCATAACATCCCCTGTGAAGACCCTTACAGCAGCGCTGGTCCAATTGACCAGAGACCACAGGTGGCGTCACAAACTACCTATCCTAATAATCCCCTGTAAATATCTTCCCCCCATTGTATGAGCGCCCAGGGCCACGGACCGAGTCCCGCTGCCAGTGACAAACCCCATAGACTTTCATGGGCTCGGTGCCGAGTACCCCGTTGCCCTGGTACTAAGTGCGACTCAATCTTTGGCGTCACGAACAGGATTGCGAAACTTGCAATTGTGAGTCCTGTGTGCCTATATTGAACTGTTTATGGTGAAAAAGACTGTTTGCTGTGTTGGCGCCATAATACCGCCATCTTTACCGCAATATTCGCGCCCTCAGGCGCTGGTGAAGAAGGGGGGCGTACCTGAAAAAGCGCGCTGTTGCCTGGCTCCGCCCCCAGCTCTGACGCGGCGGCAGGTCCTGTGTAACAGGAAGTGAACGCTCTGACATCAGAGTGCCTGCGACGAAGGTCCTCTCTCCACCGCTGTGCCTGCCACGAAGGTCCTGTCTCCACCGCTGTGCCTGCGACGCTGCAGCCTGCAAAAGAGGTAGGCTCAGATTAACCAAGGGGGCGTCAATATGTCGCAGCAACCAGCAGACGGAGCGGCCCCCGCCGGTGGCCCCAATAGCCCACCGCTTGGCGTTGCAGTGCAGGATGGAGGTGCGGGCCCCTCACCTGGTCCGGTGGTCCCGCTTATGCCCCTAGCGCTCCCATACATGCCAGGAGCGAAGTGGCTCCCCCAATACAGTGGCGAGCCCGACACCCTGCCAGGGTTTAAAAGGAAAATATGTAGCATCTTAGATATGTACTCCATGACTGAGAAGCAAAAAGCTGCTGTGGTAATAGGACAGTTAGCTGGTGCGGCTGAGAGAGAAGTAGAGACTTGGCCCATTGCAGACCAGGAGTCGGTACCTGCGATTCTCTTAAAGCTACAGGCCATCTTTGAGGACCGCACAGAAACGGATCTCCGGATGGCATTTTATCAGTGCTTCCAGAAATCGCCTGCCGACTACAGGGGGCCCTGCGAGCTCTTAAACAGGCTAACCCTACAAGTCCCATTGATGAGAGCCAAATGTTGAAAGAGCAATTCGTGCGGGGACTGAGGTCTCCAGAGGAAAGCAGGACTGTAAACTGGTGGTCCTTGGATCATCCAGATGCCACCTTTGATGCCCTCAAGGACATGGCAATAAAAGGACTGCGACCCCTGGAAAAGCCTGAGGTGGCAAATCAGTATCACCCGGGTGAAGCCACTCTTAAGCCGGCAGTACCCACCTTTTCCCCGCAGGTGGCAGAAGCTAAAACGCAGGTGGCGCCCCCTAGTGAGTTGGAATGTCTGCGCTCAGAAGTGCGCCAGCTGACTAAGAACTTGGCCACTGTAATGGAGGCCCTGCAACTGCGGAAAGAGGAAGGAGGGAAGATCCTACTAGCCGACTGTCCGGAGGATGTCCTTGGATGAACCGGAGGAAATGGAGGACGTCGCCTCACCGGAGGAGGACCACGCCACCCCCAGGAGCGACTCCTGATCAACACCATCCTCGCCGAGAGATCATCTGCTACCGCTGCAATCAAAAAGGTCATATGGCTCAGCAATGTCCTTTAAACGAGCCGATCCTGGGTCAGAGGGCCAACACCCAGGAGTAGACTCATCAGGCCCCTTAGACTGGAACCGCAAGTTCGTGGGTGGACGGCCCTACCTGTCCATGATTCTGGACGGGATTGCAATCCCTGCACTGCTGGACACGGGATCTCAGGTGACCATCATACCTGACGTCCTTTACAATAAATTTTGGTCCATGGACAGTCTCCAGCCCCCGAGCCCTGACTTGACAGTGTACGCCACCAATGGTCTCCCTGTTGAAGTAATTGGAGCCAAAAACGTGGACGTAAAAGTGGGCAGGGTGGAGCTGAAGGATCAGGGACTTTTAGTGGTAAAGACTGTAAATGAGGAGAATGCCTTAAATGTGATACTAGGTACTAACATTATCAGTAACTGTCTGGGAGAAGTTGTGTTTTTGCTCCAACAGCTCGCTGAAATTGCCAGGCCAAAGCAGAAGGGAGTGATCCAGAGGGAGATCCGGGCCCTGATGTGCCAGCAGCAAGCGAAGCTTACAGATGGTGAAATCGGTAATGTACGGGTCACAGACTCGAACCCCATTGTAATACCCCAATGAGCGAAATGTTAATATGGTGTAGAGCAGCCATGGGTCTGAGAGGACAGAACTACCAAGCAGTAGTAGAACCCCATCGCTCAGAACACAGACCTACACTCATGATTGCTAGAGGGGTAGTGGAAGTAATAAATGGGAGAGTACCAGTACGACTTCTCAACTGGGGGGACGATGAAGTAAATTTGCCACGTTATGCTACAGTTGCTAAATTACATGCCGTAGATAACAATTCTATCCTCACAACCGAGTCCTTAGCCTCCTGCCAACCAGCGGAGGATAATGATCCGGCAACCCCGGTAGCGGACTGGTGTCAGCAGCTTCATATTGGGACAGACACCACTTCCGTCCACCAGAAACAGGGGTACTACGGGTGGTACAAGAGTACGCACAAGTATTTAGCAAGCACCCACTTGATTTTGGGACAATTAAGGGAGTACAGCATCATATCCCTACAGGCAGTCATCCTCCCATCAAAGAGCGGTACAGGCCTATACCTCCAGCCCACTATCAGAAAGCTAAGGAAATGCTGCATGACATGAAGAAAGCCGGGGTGATAAGGGATAGTTGTAGCCCCTGGGCGGCACCTCTAGTGCTAGTTAAGAAAAAGGATGGTAGCATGCGAATGTGTGTAGATTATAGGCAAGTAAATCGTATAACACATAAAGATGCTTACCCATTACCATGCATAGAGGAATCCTTAGCTGCTCTGAAAACGGCTAACTACTTTTCTACCCTCGACCTTACTAGTGGGTACTGGCAAGTGGCTGTGGCTGAGGAGGATCGGGAAAAGACTGCTTTCACCACCCCAATGGGACTCTGCGAGTTTGACAGAATGCCGTTTGGCCTCAGCAGTGCCCCAGGAACATTCCAGAGAGTGATGAGAGTTTCCTGGGACATCTCAACTTCGAAACCGTGTTGCTGTATCTGGACGACGTGATTGTCTACTCCAAGACATATGAAGATCATCTGAAGCACCTGGCAGAGGTATTCGAGTCACTGTCCAAGTATGGGATGAAACTGAAGCCCTCTAAATGCCATCTGCTCAAACGGAAGGTACAGTACTTGGGACATATTGTCAGTTCCGAAGGAGTAGCGCCGGACCCCGAGAAGGTCACAGCCATCCAGAAGTGGCCGGAGCCGAAGAATCTAAAGGAAGTACGACAGTTCCTGGGATTAACAGGTTACTACAGGAGGTTTGTAAAAGATTACACTAAGAAAGCGGCGCCTTTACAGGACCTCCTGGTCGGACAACCTCTCAAGAGCAGAAACCCTCCATTCAATTGGGGAAAAGAACAAGCTGAGGCATTCAAAGAGATGAAAGAGATCCTGACAGGCGATGAAATCTTAGCCTACCCAGATTACAGCCAACCGTTCCTGCTATACACCGATGCCAGTAACGAAGGATTAGGAGCTGTCCTCAGTCAGAAGCAGAATGGCCAAGAAAAAGTCATCGCATATGCCAGCAGAAAACTCAGGCCAACTGAGAGGAATCCGGAAAACTATAGCAGCTTCAAACTGGAGTTTCTGGCGCTGGTCTGGGCCATTACCGAAAGATTCAAACATTACCTTGCCTCCAACAAGTTCACTGCGTTTACAGACAACAACCCCTTGACGCATCTGGAAACAGCCAAGCTGGGAGCCATGGAGCAACGTTGGATGGCTCGGTTGTCAAACTATCAGTTTACCATCAAGTACAGAGCGGGCCGTAAGAATGCTAATGCGGACGCCTTGTCCAGAATGCCGCATGAATCGACAGGAGGAAGAATCAGACGATCTGGAAGAAATCGAGCTACCTGCGTTCCACCGAAATGGGATGGTCCAAGAGCAACGAGTTTACAGAAAGCAGTGTGGTGAGATGTTGAACCCTTTGCCTCATCACAGCTGGAAGGAAACTCAGGACAGCGATCCCGTGGTCAGCCGTATCAAGGAGTTGATAAAACAGGAAGGTTCCTCCTTGGAGAAAGACGCACCCGTACCAGCGAAGCTCCTGTGGAATGAGAGAAGCCGGTTGTTCATATACCGTGAGAAGTTGTGCAGGAGATACGTGACCCAAGGACCCATGAGATGGTTTGGCAGATAGTGGTCCCCAGAGCAGACATCCAAATGGTGCTGGAAGCCTACCACGATCAAGCAGGACACTTTGGCTGGAGAAAGCTGGAAACCCTGTTGAGGTGCCGGTTCTACTGGGTAGGGATGCGCAGCTCCATCGAGAAGTGGTGCCGGAACTGTGGACCCTGTGGCCTCAGGCGAAAAGACTACAGTAGCCAGAAGGCACCCTTGCAGCCTATCCGGACTACTCGTCCCTTGGAGATCGTGGCATTGGATCACGTCAAGTTGTCCCCAAGCAGGTCAGGATACTCATATGCCCTGACCATGGTGGATCACTATTCCCGGTTTCTGGTGGTCGCCCCTGTCAAAGATCTGACAGCAGAGACAGCAGCAAGAACTTTCCAAGCAAGTTTCTGCAGACCACACGGATATCCGGAGCAGGTGCTGACTGATCGAGGTCCTGCATTCGAAGCTGAACTGTTTCAGGAATTCTGTCAATTGTATGGATGTAAGAAGATCAGAACGACACCATACCACCCCCAGACCAACGGCCTTTGTGAAAAGATGAATCACATTGTCATGGATTTACTGAGAACTGTACCCCTGGAAGAAAGGAATCGGTGGCCAGACTTGTTACCTGACCTGGTCGACTTGTACAACCACATCCCAGTAAGTTCCACCAACTGCACTCCAGCCTACCTTATGAGAGCAAGACGGGAAGGCTGCCAATGGACTTAGAACTCGGTGTGGTAGAACCAGAGGCTGATAACAACGCTGAAAATTGGGACACAAATCGACAGGAACAATACAAGAGAGTACAAGCCTGCGTAGAAGACAGTCTCAATAGAGTAAGAGAAAAACAAGAAGAGAGTGCTGAAGCGGTCATACACACGGATTTGGGATATTTACCTGCGGATTGGCCCAGATTAGGAGACGCTGTAATTATTCCTGTGCTGCAGTTTTATCAACCGCAAGAGGAGTCTCTACAACCGGTCATACCAATTGTGCCAGTTGAGCCAGTTCCAGAAGAACCTGTTTCGGCAGAATCTCAACCAGAAGAACTCCAAGAAGCGGACCCACAAGAAGCAGCGCCACAAGAAGTGGAATCCCTTGGTGAAGCTGGTGAAGCAGTACCGCCTCGTCCAGTCACTAGCACGCTTGCCAGATCCATAGAAAGGTTGAGACAGTATTATCGTTTGCCGTTACGCAGAACAGAAAGGTTAGAGAATACCATACCTGACACTACCCCACGTAGGTCAGAACGTATCACTAAAGGTAAACTACCTATTCGCTATCAGGAGTAGTCCTAGTAGACTAGTTAGCAAGACCAAGACAGGGTTTATTGTCATTGACCAAATGTATAAAGTTTAAAATTTAAATATATCAATGTGTTTTAACCATGCCAATGGACTGCATGACTGTGGACTGTGCCAGCCCAAGAACTTGTCTTTGTAAATAGTTGCGCTTCGGTGCTTTATCTTGGTTTCACATGAAACCACTACTATCTACCTCTGAAGAAAAACCCGTATGGTGTGGCCTAGAGTGAGGTCTGCAGTCAGAAGTCCTGCAGCCCACCCAGGACCCACGTGGGAGGTTTTTGGTGCGGGTCCTCCACAAGTATCTTGTATTTATGAACATGTTTGATATTTTGATACTTTTGATACTTTTGTATTCTTCATTGTACAAATTGTAACGTTCAAGAAGTCTTACCTCCCGGATGGGATGAGTTATAATGTTGATGTTAATGCAAAACAAAAATGTTCTTTTCTCTTTTACAGCCCGGGAGTGCTGTGTTTAACCAAGGGGGGATGTGTAGCCCAGCTATGCAGGCACACATAAAGTCCAGGAGAGTGCACAGGAAGGTAATCGCAAAAGCTTGATATCTATGCACTTCACTCACACTTTTAGACACATCCATCAGGGGTACAAGAGGAAGTGACACTTAGCAATCACTAGTCAGTCAGTTTCCTGTCTTCGGACAGTGCAGTTCAGTCCAGTGGAGTCTGGACTTGGAGAGAGAGAAGGGAGGACTGAATCCTCGCAGAGCTAACGTAGCTCACCTGACAAGCAAGTGGAGGCTAGTACGGGTGAAGTGGATCATCCTAGCCTAGTCAGAGCTACCCTTAATCAGTACCTCAACAGAAGCTAGAGGAAGGAGGATACTGAGAGCTGCTCAGCGAGCTCTAGAAGAAAGCTGACATTACCATCGAAGTTACAATTGCTTGTGCTAAGAGCGAGAGCAGGGCGAAGGGCAGTGGAGAAGATAGAGAAGTGCTTTAGGTATTGGATTGCCTGCACTAAATTGCCGGACACCGGAGTCCGAAGCGTTGCTACAGTTTCAAGCTTAGTAACAAGATAACCAGAGGCATCTGGACTACAGGTCGCAGAGTGCAGCCTTAAGTGTCAATACGTAATCGGAGTCAGGAGGAACAAGGACTTTTAGCAGGCCCCCGCATAGAAGGACTCTGTTCTCACCACATAGAAGGCTCCACCACAATATTGGCCGGGCAGTACAGCTATTGAGAAAGCTGGATATTCGGAGTTAACTTCGCTTCAGGCAAGTTGGACTCACATCCATATTGAAGTTAAGGAGGCCTCTAACCTGCTCAGCGGTTACCCGAATGTGCACTCTCCACCCCGACCAGCTCCCCGGGATCTGCTTGAACCATCTGCCAGTAAAGGTATGGAAAGAAGCTGCATTGTGTGTGACTGAATCCTTATTTACACCCTACATCATCACCACCATAGACTTCCAGGGACCAGTCTCACCTGTGGGAGACTTACCACCCAGCTGCCCCCATAACATCCCCTGTGAAGACCCTTACAGCAGCGCTGGTCCAATTGACCAGAGACCACAGGTGGCGTCACGAACTACCTATCCTAATAATCCCCTGTAAATATCTTCCCCCCATTGTATGAGCGCCCAGGGCCACGGACCGAGTCCCGCTGCCAGTGACAAACCCCATAGACTTTCATGGGCTCGGTGCCGAGTACCCCGTTGCCCTGGTACTAAGTGCGACTCACTATGAGCCCCATGATTTCTTTGTACACCCCTGCATGGAGGCCAACATTCAAACACCTAATTGTGTTGCCAGCCGAGCCAGCAGTGGTGTTAGGGGTATTGGCAGTTGTAGTGACATTCTGAGTCAGGGCAAATTTCAAGGTAAGCAGAGAGCAAGTAGCTCAGGATATTTCCCACAATGAAACATCAGTCAGCTAAGTTATAGATAGTGCTGATGACTGGAAACTAGAGTGAGGTGCTAAGGATGTGATCTCACAGGTGGAGGGTGATAGAGTTGGTATTAAGAAGCAGAGCTGATGTCCAGCTAAAAAATCTTCTGGTGTAAGATCTGATTTTTCTGTGGTAAGCACTGGAGTAGGTGATGTCATGACTCATGACTAATGTTTAGTGTTGGAGGCTCAACTGTCCCTGAAAATTCTGGTTATGGTTGTGATGGTGGCGTTTCCTTTCTTAAATCATCATCATCTTGTGCATTCAGCCTCAAAGGCAAATACTTAGCAGCTATTATTTATTGCATAAAGCCATGTCTACTTTATAGTTTCACATAGCAGAGATTGTGGTCCACTCCTTGGAATTAACCCCTTTACTCCCCAAAGCTGTTTGCATGTTAATAACCAGAAAAAACAGCAAAAAGGCAGAGATGCTCACCTGCCCAGGTCTTCAAACAAATGCATGTTAATAACCAGCCCAATTTTTACAATTCTGACAAGTGTCACCTCAAGAGATAATAACTCTGGAATGCTTCAACAGATCCCACTGATTCTAAGACTTTTTTTCATGACATATTGTACTTTATTATAGTGATAACATTTCTTTGATATAACTTGAGTTTATTTGTGAAATAAAAAGGCGATTTAGCAAAAAATGTGAAAATTTTGCAATTTTGAAACTTTTATTTTTTATGCCCTTAAATCAAATAGTTATATCACACAAAATAGTTAATAAATAATATTTCCCACATGTGGACTTCACATCAGCACAATTTTTTAAACACAATTTTTTTTCTTAGGAAGTTATAAGGGTAAAAATTTTTCCAACAAAATTTACAAAACCATTTTTTTAAAGACCACATCACATTTGAAGTGACTTTGAGGGACCTGTATGACAGAAAATACCCAAAAGTGACACTGCACCCCTCAAGGTGCTCAAAACCACATTCGAAGAATTTTATTAACCTTTAAGAGGTGCTTCAAAGTAATTTTTGGAATGTGTGAAGGAAAAAATGAACATTTGACTTTTTGTCACAAAAATTTTAATTTAGACCCAATTTTTTATTTTTGCAAGCGTAACAGGCAAAAAACTGTACCCCAAAATTTGTTGTGCAATTTTTCCTGAACATACCGATACCCCATATGTGAGGGAAAACTACTGTTTGGGTGCACGGCAAAGCTCAGAGGGGAAGGAGTGATGTTTGACTTTTTGAATGTAAGATTAGCATTGCTATACCTTATAGCCTGTCAGCTCTGCAGAGATAATTTAGTTAGATCATGAACTGCGCATGATCTAGCTAACTTGCTAATGCCTGGTGACTCAGATGTCATCATGATGACATCAGGTCATCATGGCAACGATTGGGACCCACGGGGTCTCTAATCCAAGGGCAGAGGGGCTTTCTTTCCCTCTACCTGCTTGCTAAATGCTGTGATCGCAGCGATTGCAGCATTTAGGGGGTTAAAGTGCAGGGAGCAGTGCGGGTACTGCTTCTGGCACTGAGAGCCTGGTGTCAGCTGTCGGAATCAACTGACAGCCGGTGGCGATCGCAAATGCACAGCCTTTGTGCGCGAAAAATTGCCTGGACGTATCCATACGTCCAGGTCGGTAAGTATTAGGGCACCTTGATGTATGGATACCTGTAAGGTCATAAAGGGGTTAATGTTGTACTGCAAGGTACAATCTACCTTCAACAGCAGCCATTACGGCCAGGGACTTTACATGTATTTTTTGACCAATT